>WEKY01029633.1:109544-179189 GCA_013390045.1 Picathartes gymnocephalus | reverse complement strand
GAGTCCAGGGATGGGGCACCTGCAGCTTCTCTGGGCAGTTTGTTCCAGTGCCTCACCTCAATGTCAGTAAAGAATTTCTTTCCAATAGCTAGCTTAAACCCACCCTCTTTCAGTTTAAAGCCTTTACCTCTTGTCCTATCACTACAACCCTTGGTAAAAAGTACCTTCCAGCTCTCCTGTGGGCCTCTGGTAAAAAATACCTTCCAGCTCTCCTGTGAGCCTCTGGTAAAAAATACCTTCCAGCTCTCCTGTGGGCCTCTTTCAGAAGTTGAAAGGCTGCTCTAAGGTTTACGTAGAGCCTTCTCTTTTTCCAAGCTGAAAAACTCTCTAAGCCTGACTTCATAGGAGAGGTTCTCCAGCCCTATGATCATCTTTGCAGCCCCTGTCTGGACTCATTCCCACAGGGCCCTTTGTATACTGGGGGGCCCAGAACTGGACACAGTAACCAGGTTGGGTGTCCTGAGAGCAGGGAGGCAGAATCACCTCCCTTGATGTCATCACACTACTTTTGATGCAGTCCAGGACACCGCTGGTCTTCTGGACTGCAAAAACACATTGTCAGGTCATGTTGAACTTCTTGCCAACAGCACCCCCAAGTCCTTCTCCTCAGCGCTGCTCTCAATCCATTCTGCACACAAGCCTGTTTGTGCTTGGGATTGTGCCCACTCAGGTGCAGGATCTCGTAGTCAGCCTTGAGGTTCACACAGTGCCATCCCTCCGGCTCCTCAAGTCAAGGTCCCTCTGGATGGCATCCCCTCCTCTCAGCGTATCCCCCACACCACACGGTTTGGTGTCACTGGCAAACTTGCTGAGGCTGTCCTCAACCCCACTGTCCAATCACTGACAAAGATGGCCCCAACACCTCTACTCATTTGCAGATATTGTAGAATTAAATGTTTTGCTCCTAACTTGTTCCCGTTCCTATGTAACAATATTTCAACTCAGAGACTAACAGCACAGTGTGATGTATGCTTACACAGTTATATTTGAATATTTTTATATATAAAAATTAACTAAAGTCAAAATGAAAGATCTGATAAAGATCTTTCTCTTCCCTTTCTATTGCTGTCATTAATACTGTAAGTTGTTTCTTAAATACTAGCCAAAAAATATAGAGCCATTTGGAAATTTGTCAATCCTGTGCTCCTGGCTTTCCAGTAAAAATTGTCACATGTTAAGAGACTCACATCATCTCAGATCCTCCTGCCACCTCTTGTCCATCATTATCCCAGATTAATGCCTGTACCTCCTTTGTTCTGCAATAGCCTTTGCTGACAGTTCTGCAAAAATGTATTTTGCTGTGCCACATGTTGAGAAATGCATACCAACAACCATCCTTCTAATTTAAGTTACCACAGAGGAGTCACATCACGTCGTTTTCTCTGGGTCGTTTGTGCAATGTCAGGTAAGGCAGGATGTGACTCAGCCATGACTGGGTTCAGAAGTAGGTCTCTGAAATCTTCTGGTTTCAGTTTACTTTGGGAATTCTTGGGACTGGCAGAAAAAGGAAAGTGAACCAAGAGAAATTTAATGATAGATGCTCTAAACATTGGTCTTCTACAAAGCCTCCACGTATCCCTTCCTTAGAAGGCATTCATGCCATAGTCTTCTGAGGGGATTAGTAAAACTGATTTTCCCTCTGTTTCTATTCCCTTCTTTTCCCAGTTCCACAGAAGAAATCTCCCTTTCCTCCAGCCCTAGGCTGTTTAACATTAGAAAGCAATTGTTCTGTCAGCAGCACCTAGAACATCTCTTCCCAAACAGAAGATCACATCTCCTCTTTCCCTTCTAGTGAGGGTGGCTTGGAAACCACCTTCTCATGAGCCAGGCCTCAGCTTCCACCTTTGTTTTGAGACAAACCCTCATCACACTTTGCCTAAGGATATCCTGTTCTCTGAAAGACAGCTTGAGGCCATCTTTCACAAAGGCCAGAGAACCTTGCTTAGCATTCCTAATCTCAGAGATACACACAAGCACACACTAAAGTTCTGATCAAGGCAGTGGAAGGCTCCATCTCTTATACACTTGTAAGTTTAATATAAAACCATAAGATACACCTGTTCACGTTCCCTTAGCCTAGAAAATCACTTTTTTTCCTATTAGTTGAATGATATCACAGCCTCTCTTACAGAGTGTGGTGATGGTGAGTGAATTTCATAGCACTAAATTTCATAGAATTGAACTGAATCTAGCATGACTTGCATATGGATGCCAGATACAAACACATTTTAATATTCTCCTATTCATGGAAACAAGGAGCATATGCCTTTATCAATTCCACTAACCCAAACTAATCTTTGCATAGAACACTTGGCATTAAGAGACAACATTTATACCCAAAATAAGCAAAGTGATACATTTCTATTCCATACATTGTTTTATCCCTCCCACTACATTTTCTCAGACTGACATGACTCACAAAAGGCCCTGCAAATACAGTTCTGCCATTCAGACCTACTTGCACAAGTGGGCTCCCTGAAAGGTGAAACAGATCCAAAGAGGGGACAGAATGATCAGAGAGCAAAGAAACTGGAAGCATATAATAACCTTTTAGGATCATTCCCACAGTTTTGCCAAGTAAACATGTCTGATATGAGCACTTCAGTCATGCACAGATAGATGACACATTTGTGTGTGGGCAGAGGATGAAATTGGGTGTGGACTGCGTGCCTCTGCAATAGGCACAGTGTTAGGTCTAACTCAGCACCAGAGGCACTGAGTCATCTGTTCAGAGCTTAGAGTTCCTCATCATTCCCTTTATCACATGGAAAAATCCTGGCTGGATTGCCTGAAAATTTATCCTTGCTGGCTGGGGCCCAATCTGAGAGAAAGGCCAACAGCACAGCAGGATTTAGACACTTGAAAACCCTCCCCAAAGTCCACTGATTCATGTAGAAAGGGATTGTATACCCCCACAATAACACTGAGGGCTCAGAATAGTTATTTTACTTCTTTCATCCTCCTATAGAATGAGCATAGGTGAAAATAAGCAGGCTTGTATCTTAAGTGACACTTGAAGGATTGAACTCAGAGGCAATTGAAAAATCCAAGCATCTAACCCAGTGTACAGACGTGTGTAGAAAGAAAGCAATATCTAATTTTGGGCAATGGTCAATATGACCACCACAGATGCTGACTGTGAGTAAACATCTCTGTATTCTGAAATCATGCCCAGCATCAGTTTCACATTTTCTTTTGCCTACCTTTCCAACACAAATTGGTAAACTAGCTACATGTCAACAAGCCCAATGGCATGATGGCAGAGAGGTACTCCCTTATTCTCAAAGCAAAAACACAACTACATCCAATCTTAACAGCCTGAGCCAAAGAAAACCTCAGAAAATCTTATGAAGACATGACAATATCACACAACACCACCAAAAGCAAGATAGATGCTGTGGCTTTACTTCTTGTACCACCTCGTGGCATAAATGGTATAAATCTGGTATATATAAATATTCCTGCTGTAGGCAGGAAGAAAAAATATATTGTTACTGCATCATTTCCAGATGCAGGTCTTGACCACTTCATATATGCTGTCAAGTGAGAAGCATTATAGGAGAGGTATTATATATAGCAGAGGAATTGTATTATCCACACCACTAACAAGAGAGGGGGAAAACGTGGTGCTGGTTAGAATAGGTATTGCTTCCAATTCTCCCCCAGCAGATAAAACATACACGTGTTGTGGCAAGAGCAGATTTCAGGGGATGAGCAACCAGAGGAGAGGCTAGTTAGCCCCTCTAGTCGAGGAGCAATTGATTAAATGTGCCTAGTTCAGGGCTCTAGGCTGGAGGTCAAGCCTGTCTTTATGTCCAGTCCTCCTGCTTTTGCTGCCACTCAGAACTGGCTTCTGCATCAGTAAAACCTTTCAGATCAGATCTGCTAAATAATGTTGGTATCCAACTCCTCTCTTAACATCTGGCTTTGTAGTAATCTTAATTAGTAATCAAGTTCTCAGAGAATGGTTTGTCTGTTGAAGAAAGCAAAGTTTCTATTACAGCTTAGAGAGCTTATCTCCTTCCTGCCTAATGCAGGATTTCTTTTTCTTCTCACTGAAACAGCTGGAGACCACCACCATGGGAGACAGGGAACTGAACTGGATGAACTCTGAATCTAACATAATCACAGTTTCTGTTCTCCCAAAAAAGCATGATCAAATGATTAATGATGAGAGTGAACCATAACTGAGACATAGGCTGATCCCAGAAAGTGAGTCAAGCCCGAAAGTTCACCAGCACAGATTTTCATATCAATACCAAAGATCAATTTGGTCAGAATGTTCCTAAAACAGAAGTCAAGGTGAATGACTAAAATCTGAATAGACAAGATCCTGCAGCAGCCATCAGATAAAATCAGTTAAAAATGCAGGTTTTTTACGGATGTCAGCCAGCTCCCTAACATGTCCCAACAACGGTACCCCCAAAAATGCAAACCCCAGCTGCATGTAAATAGACAGTTCAGTTCTTCACATACAGCCTGGCTGGCTCTCATTAGCATGAAGCCTACATGTATTATCATGGTTTGTAGAGGTCTGACAACAGAAGCCCAAGCAATGTTATCTCAAGGATTCCTTGTGCCCCCCAGGCACTCTCTGTACCCTCCACTGTCTTTGCACAGCAGTTGGACCATGAGCTGACTGCAAAGGGAGCCTTTTGTTCTGTTTGTAGAAAACGTGTGAGTGACGACAGCAGCAGGAATAATAAATACAAATGGTATTACGCACACATGCAAACATCCCCGTGGAAAATTCAGCCATAGGCTGAATACAAAAATTTTACTTGTCACTTAGCTATTTATAAAGTCAAAGAGACTCAGAAATAGCAAAAAATACTTATCCTTGCCAAAAACTTCTCCCAGAGTGGACAGCCCCTGGGGCTGAGATCTGAGTTGTGCTCCAAACGGCAGTGGTACCTCCCCAGAGGGGAATTCCCAAAACAGGAAAGATACCCCAGAGCTGACACAAAGCCAGGAGATTTGGCTCCCATGCCAGACTTCCTCCAGCTGTCAAGACAAGTGTGTCATGGTTAAAAAACCTGCTGTGCTCTGGCTATTTCCTTCTGGAGCTGTGGCAGGCTGGGCAGAGACAAGAGGAGCTCAAGGGCTCTGTTAAGCATCTCTGGCCCAAGATCAGAAATAGGCACCCAGCCCCATCCTCTCCAGTGGCATCAAGAACTGCATGGCATTGCAGACAAGGTCCTTTATCAGTCCCTCTAAGCCTTCTACCACCCTTTTTGCAGTAATACTTATATGGGATTACTCAAGAGTTCATCTGTCGCTCTGCTGGATGCATTCATTGCCACCACTCCCCTCAGAGCCATACCCATGAATTACCTTTTGCTTCCAAGGTACAAGAAACATCCTTTTGGGGTCAGCACCCTGCTGGGGATTATAAGCATGCAAACTGAAGCTTTAAACTAGATCATGCATCATTGAGGTCATATCTTCAAGGGATGGGGTAAACCCTCAGGAGGGGTGATTTTATCTGTTGATATAAGAGTGGACAGAGAGAGATCTGCAAGCTGTCCTAGGCCAGTACAGGCTCAGGCTTTAAAAGTCACTTGTGGTTAAACAATGACTCTCATGGCTGATCCCTACCTTGCCTGTCAACACTCTCCACTGCTTTACATCCATGCCATTGCTACAGCACAACTGAAGACCACAAACAGGGGTAGAATTGAACAACATTAATATAGAACACACCACAGCTCACCCAGCCCCTGTGCAAAACAGAAAATCTTGAGGCAGTGAATATTTTATGACTTCTTAAAATGAAACCTAAACAGAATCCAAGTCTTTTTTTTAACATCACCAGCAAAAGAGGAATTAACCGGAAGAGCACAACCTGAACACTAGCAGGCTCTTAAAAACCTGCATTGGGTTCTTTTGCACCCAAGTCTATTCAAAAGAGTCCATGGAAATAAATGCATAGGAAGCAATATCTAGATGCACATTTCCACACATGTGTATAAATATTCAGTGGAGCACTCCTCTACTGTGGCATCCTTTTAAATACAGCATCACTTTAAAATCCTTCACGAGTTGAGACACAGACCCAGCCTTACCTTCCTACTTCCCAGCTTCTCTTCACCTTTTGAAACCGAATCCTCCTTGCTGTCTCTATGGTGACAGTGACGTCCAGGTCCCCCCTGGTGAGATGGCTGCTGGCACGCACATCAGGTGCCAGAGCAAATCCGTCAGCAATAGAAACCTCTCCAGCTCCTCCATGGGACATGATGCTCTTCTCCAGAAATCAGTAGGACAAACAACCTGGTAAAGAAAAGAATGTTAATCTACTATCCAATGCCTAAAATAGTGAGAAACTGGGTCTAAATATGGGGTCTAAAATATTTTTATATTTTCTCTTCAATAATAATTACTGCTACTTGGGAAATAAACGTGATAGCACTTCTGTCAAAAAGTGTATCTGAATAACCTACACAGAATGAACTAATTAAAGGTAATTTCTCCCAGAGGGTTTGACAGTGAGAAGATATTTGCGTCATGAAGTAGAAATAGCTGATAAGTAGCATGATGAAAACCTCCTGCAATGTACATTTACCTGGCACATGGAACCAGCAGTGACAGAAGGATGTTTCTTGGTACATGGTTAGCGGAGAGAGGAGCAAGAGGGGAGATTTTTATCAAGTGCTAAGTGAAAAGCAGCAGGTGGGACCTGCAAAGGTGTGCCTTTCAAGCAGCCACAGAAGGTGGCTCCAGTGACTTTCTCTCCTTAGGAAAGACAGTGAGTCAAGGAGGTTACAGAACACCAGCTATCATATACAGCCCTTGTTATATTTTATGGTGTTCAACAACCTGCTTGTTGAAACATAACCCGTTGTAACATGCTGACCTGTAGCACCCTATAGACACAGCAAAGGATGCTCAGTCCCTAACAGCTCTTCCTTTCTGACTACCCAGAAGGGGGAATATGTGCCAGGGAAACAGCTTTGGCTTTCTGCCACTGTCCACTGCTAGCACCAGCTGATACTGCACACCCTGCAGATGCTCTGGATTGTCTTTATATTTCACTGGCCTTTTGTAAATTTGCAGCTGAAGGTGTCTGTCACTGCTCTGTGTCACTGCAACCCTGCTTCCCAGTTTAGGGGAGGAGATAAAGGTGTTTGTGGTAACAGGCCTGGCCCTGAGGATTGTAACTGTGCAAGATACTCTGCTGCAATCCACTCACTTACAGCTCTTCTCTGATAAAGTCATCTGCTCAAAATTCAAGGGTCCTATTCGATCAAGATAAATACTTGGAAAATTAAATACAGACACAGATTAGTCCTGTATTTCCCTAAGTTTTCATGTCCTTTTTGATTGATCAGACAAAAAAAGAGATAGTCCAGAAAAGCATTAATAATAATTTTTAAAAGCAATAAATAGCAATAGTATATGACTAAAACTTGCATTGCTGTAACGCATGCTTAAAGATATAGTCCCCAGACTGGGTTACTGATGTACCATACCTACTGTGTGGAGATTTTTTTCCCTGTGTTTTCTTGTTCTTATTTATCTATCGCCTCTATTCTAGCACTTGGATTGTATATGCAGGAATTAGAGAGAGCTTGTTGCTCTACATACTGCCCTTCTCATGCTTGGTTGCTGGACCTTGCCTGAGAGTTTTGATGCTATAGTGACATAAAAACAAGGCAGTTTGAGAAGAAATGCAAAAAAGGTCCAAAACAAGAGAGTATTAAAAGACTTAGTTGCATGTATAATCCCTGAGAAGTGAGAACTACATCCAAGTGATGCAATGCTTCAGTCTTCATAATTAGTAGGCACAGAAATCTTTTCATCCAAAGTAATGGGGTTTTCTCTGTATTTTCCTCCTCATGGAAACACCAGTTATAGATGTGCTGCAGCAGCCAACAGATCTGTCTTTAAACAACCACAAGAGAAGCAGAAGCACAGAAAGAGCTGTGTCTCCTAGTTCACGTAGAACTAATTTCTATTTCACAGCAAGGAGATATAAAAAGCATCCCAATCAAATCTCAGGGTGTCTAGGTCACTGGACTAAGAAGGGTTGTATTTCCTGATGTCATCAGAATTGCACAGGTGCCTGCAAGTCCCTTTCCACTAGGGACCTACAGAGAGCCCCAGCAATGCAACAGAGAGAAGCAAAGGTCATTCGGGCAAGACCAGCAGCCAAGGGAGTACTGGGAAGATCCAGGAAACCAAGGTATAACTTAAAACATTCCTTCTCCAGTCTCCAGAGATGTTTAACAGCAGAAGCTGACCACAGGGTGCAGTAGCACCAAGGTGACAGCACACAGAGCAGCTCCACAGTGAGAGCAGGTTCCACTGAACGTCAGAGTATCACAGAGCGCTGCAGGACAGAGATCAGTCTCCAAGGGCTCAGCTGTAACTCACATAAAAGTTTAACAGGAAAAGCACCACCAGAAGAGGACCAGCCTTTAAAGTAACTAACTACTAACTAATGAAAGGTAAATAGAAGTTTTAAACAGAGCATCCCAAACAAAACCTTTAATTACAATCATTTTGTATATGGAAACAACAACTGATACCTGTGCATGTACACTGTAAAAAGAAATCTCAAGGGGTTTTATATTTGGTTTTATTGAGGCTACAAAGTGATCTTTCAAAAAGACTTCTTCACACTCCACACTATGTAGAATCCTGTTGACTCCCTAGAGACTGCATATACTGCCTTCTCAATCTACATCCATTTTATATTTCACAGGTGTTAAACGTTATGCTATCTAGACTTCAGAAGGAATTTAGATCTTATAACACCAATAATGCACATGGTTAACTATCATGTATTTTATACTGCAACTATTTACACCTTTGAGAGTATTTTTTTTATTCTGTGGACATATCTGGCTGAGTGTCTTCTAGGATTTTTTTTTCTCTCATCTTGTCTGCAGTCTTTTGCTGTTTTCATGCTTTTAAAGTTTCTAACGGCAACAGTTTAACACACTTCTAATTGGAAATGCGCAATAATAATTAAAATAGGGTGGGTTTTTAATATAAAAGGGCTATAATTATGCCTTTTGCTTTGTTTGACAAAACTATGATTTTTACCAAAACACATGACCAGCCCTCGGGTGGTCTATTCAGAGCAAACAATGTATTGTCCTGGGCACACAAGACTGACAAGATGTTGTTTAATTGAGACTCAGACTTCATTTACTTAACTACCAACTACCAACAATAATTTGTAGAGGGTACACCATTATTTCTTCTTTCATCAGCTCATTATTATCAAAGGTTGCCATTATCAAAGCTGCTTCTTTCTCATGCATTTGGTTACATTCATCACTGGGACACCACAGCTCTCTTTGTATAAGGGTTAAAAAACCAGAGGGAAGAGGTTGTTTCCTCATTACATTAGACATACAGAAATACACAAAATTTATTGCCAAGTTCCCCAAGGGATTTCTTTCCTGAAGTCCACCTTTAGTTCTTAAGCCAGAGAAAGCTTAGTTGCTCTGTTTCTTGGAGCATGAACCCAGAGAAGTCATCAAAAGATGAGCAACTCATTACCTAAAACAGGCTAAAAATTCCATCTCTAAAATCACAAAACAGACCATCATTTCTGGATAACTTTTATATCAGACATAATATTATGAAGCTAATGAATGATTTCTACTATTCCCAGAGTCAGAAATATTTCTAAGTGTCCATCAAAAGCTGCTCAGAGCAGTCTGGCACAAAGTCACTTCAAAGCAGTTACCTCTGAAAGCATCATTTCCATAAGAGGAGGGTTTGAAGATGTGTTTTGTTGAGCTTATCTGTTTGAACCAGTCCAGGGGGGTTTTATGATGGATTGCACTATAGCACAGAAAAATGGCCGGGAGACACAAGCAGGTGCCCTCTGGGCTTTTTAGTGAATAGTCCATTTTCATGGAACTTGAGAGCCAAGTGAAGTGGGGTGAGTGGTGACGTGATGATTTAGCATGATAAGGGAAGCAGCTCGCCAAGGCGGCCATAAAAATCTCTTTGCTCTGCTTCTCTGGAGACTCCACCAGTTGCTGGGATCACTTTAAAACTGTCCCCATGTCCTCCATCTGCCCACCACTGCATCACGTGCCTGGGCAGGACAATTGCAGATCACGGGCAGAAAAGGAGTTGGCCATGTCCATCTCATCCAACAGCTGTGCTCTCCTCAGTGTGAGCCTGCAGAGCCAGGGCACCCACGGCAGCCTGTGTTTGTCCTACCTGCAGCAACTCAAGACCACTGTGATGCGCTCTCTCCAGCAATACCTGTCTCTTCCTGTCAGGAAAATATGACTGCACACTCCATCCAGGAGTCAGCAGGAAAAACAGCATGCAACCAATATGGATATTCAGAGACGTAGTGGCTCAAGCCTAAGCTCAAATGCTGAGTCAATATGATGACATGGACTGTCCACAGCTCCCAGTGTCATGATGCCTGCAGTTGTTCACCAAGGGTTTGACATCTGTCAAGACTACTTGTATTTCACAGGACAAACTCAGAACAAGTACATGTAGCCACACAATTATGCCTGCCCATAAGGACTCAGAAGTAACACATTTTCCTACTCCAATGTTATTGAAGAAACATTTCATTTTCAGACATGTTTTCAGAAGGCTAACAAGGGGCTTATGAATATATCAAAGCAAAGTCATATTATTCATTTACAACAAATGTTTCTGATTACATTCCCTCTGACCATTCAGACAACACTTCATTAAAAAGCTAGGAAAAACCTGAGGTTTTTCAGGACTACCTCTCATAACCCTAGATCCTGATCTCTTTTGCACAACACAATTTGCAGAATATTCACAGGACATGAAATGAAGCACAGGTTCCAGCTCTCTGGAAAACTGATGTCTACCACCTTCCAGCTGAGATGGAGCCATCTCCAGCAAATGCAATCAGCTATGAAAACAGTGGGAAGTACACTGTTCTACATGCATTGAAAATATGTACCCTTAAGGGTCTCACACAAACTACACCTTGGTTGACTTCTGAATGGAGTCTCCAGGTGGTTAAAGCACCGACATTGAATTATTTATGGTGATTGAAATGCATCTAAGTAGTGCTTAGCAATAGAACTTACACAAAGACACTTGATGGAAAAAATACAGGGTGGGGGGAGGAGGTTGTATACAAAACAAGTTACAGTAATAAAGCTGCTAGGCTGAGCCAAGAGACCTCTTAGTAAATCATTTATTCCGCAGTTTGACAATATTTACAAAGGTTTTTACATGAATTATTTACTCAAGCTTTTATAACTTGTAATGTACGGTACACAAAACAGCAAAAACACATTAGAGCTACAAACCTGGGAACATACAGTTATGCAATGACAGATGGTGGAAAGGGCTCTGACAAAGAGAAGTTTACAACTAACATAAGCAACAGCCTTTTCTATCTGTCATCAATAAAGGGCTGAGGACTAGCAGGAAAATGTGATTCAAGGAAACAAGACATTTTTTCAAAAGCTACATTCTTTGTGATTGCTGGATTTGGTTATTTTTAAAGAGCCTTTTGTTTTGAGTTTCTAATTCTAAGAATTACCATTTCAGTGAGTTACCACCAACCAATGAAAGGCTGTATAGGACAAAAGCCAGAGTTTACATGAAGGGTACCCTGAATTTCTGCAGCTCACCCTATGAGCTTTAGGTCAATTTGAACGATACTGTTTATGTATCTAACAAATTTGCCCAGAGACACTACAGGTACTAGTGCCTATTCCAGAAACTTTTGTGCATAACACTCTGGAAGAGACATTCATTTCCCGAAACATTTATAAGTGAGACAAAAGAAGGAGAGTACAAGGGCATATGTGAAAGTTTGCAGACCCTATATTGAAGATGGAGAACAGAGACAAGCACAATACATGAGGTGCAGCAAAGACTCCTCAGCACCTGGAGCTATGTTCACAGAACTGCCTCATCCATCCCCATCTCTTACTGCCCAGCATCAGTGAACAAAATCATGGCTTTTAACATCAGTCACTTCTCATGCTATGAAAAAGTATATTTAGGTTAGGTATTAGGAAGAAATTCTTTACTGTGAGTGTGGTGAGACACTGGAGCATGTTGTTCAGAGCAGCTGTGGATGCCCTACCCCTGCAAGTGTTCAAGGCCAGGTTGGATGAGGCTTTCAATTGCCTGGTCTAGTGGAAGGCGTCCCTGTCCATCACAGGGGACTGAAACTAGATGACCTTTAAAGTCGCTTCAAACCTAAACCATTCTATGACTCTATGATTACTTCAGCCTGGTCTCCATCTGCCAAAAAATTAAAAGAAAAATCCTAAACGAGGCACGGGATTTGCTGGTACCACCACAACATATTCAGTTTTTCTTCCTCAACTTTGGACCCCACACAACACACAAGCACCTTCATGCTACTCACTGATGGAAGGCAAAGGGTATCCTCACACCTGATCATATAGCACAGGGAGTTTTAGTGATATAATAAAAAACCTGTCCCTAGAGAAAACTGTTGGGACAGAGCATCATCACACATCCTCCTCCCATCTGTCATTCAGGTTGGAATGTGGCATACAAGGGATCTTCTCTTCATTGACTTGAGAACTAACAAGTGTTTAAGATGAGGGTCAGGTTGCAAGGATGAGCTCCGGACAGGTGGGATCAGTGAGACCAAGGCATGAAGCCTGAAATATGGGTCTTTAACAGACCCAAAGGAAGCTTCTACCTGTGCAGACAGCACAGACAAAGCTGTGGCTATTAATACTGAGGAGGCAAGGAGTTGTCTGTGCCCAGAGTTCTGGAAATGCCTGAAAGGGGCACTCAAATGGAGGAAGTAGAAGTCTCACACATCCAGCATCCTGATGTAGCCTACAACAACAAAGAAAAGGACAAAAAAAATCATTTTTTATCTCACTTTTCTAAAAATCTTTTCCCAAAGAAACAGCAGTTTAGGACTTCTTTTTTTTTTTTCTTCTTTTTATTAGTCTTTTGTCCAAATTACCAATTACAGCCAAACTGGTCTGAACTAATGAGATAAGGTTTCATATCATAAAACAGAATACACCACGACGTTCCAATGTCAAGCAAAAACAACAGATCCAGGTGAAAAAGTAAGATGATAGGAAACACCAAACTACAGTTATAAATGTAGGGGAAATGGCAACGACTCTTTGTCTAGATGAATTGCAGAACTTACTGGACCCAGCACAGTCTGTGCCACAGACTGCAAAGCACAGGTTGTGGTTAGGCAGCCTGATAACCTATTGCCAATTACTACAGAGGCAACAGCCACTGTCTCATTCTGCAATGCCAAATCAACCTCTGATGCACAGCTAGAATAGCAAGCATGAGCACAGATAGAGGTACAATAAAACTAAAATAAGTACAGAAGAAGGAAAGCAAGAAGATCAAAGATATCGAATAGTTTCTCTCTAAGAAACAATTAGATATTCTGGAATTCTTTGACTCCAAAACAGATCTGAGGGGGCATCTGATAGATCTGTAAAACAGCAGGAAGTTTGGAAAAAACAGCGTTGCTCACTGTTTGTTGTAATGCATGATCTACTGGTCACTCTATGAAATTATCAGCTACTAGGTCTGAAATAAAGAGGAGCACTTCCTGCATGTGGCATGGTTAAGTACTCGTGTCACAAGATATCGTGGATAACACAAGTTTACACAGGCTTAAAAAGAGGCAGAATCCTTCCTGGAAGAGAAGCCCAGCAAAGCCTTTGAACACACACATATTACCACTTGCTCAGGGAGTCATTAAGATTAGAAAAACACAATGAGGAAAATTTTTGGAGATGCCAGTTTCTATTAGCACTTTTGCATGATGAGAAACCAAGGAGCAGTGCCGATGGTGGGACTTATTTGATTTTATTGAAGGTTCACTTTAGTCCTTTTCAAAGTGAAGATGAAATGAGTAGGAGAAGTTGGATGGTCCATACAAGTTCAGATCAAAGGAGAGGAGAGCGCACATTTCTCCAAGCTGGCTACCTAAATCAGGAAATTTAAGATGATTTCTAGAATCACAGCTGTGTTCAAGAAAGACTACAAAGATATTCAAATGCACTGTAACTAGAGCAGGTAAGAAAAAGAGGAATTGCACAAGTAAACACCTGGTAGATTCCCATTTTGGTAACAAGACAAAGCTTCATTGAGAGACTGTCAGGTAAATGACAGAAAGCTCCAGTCACTAGCTAAAGTTCACAAGATTCACTTAGTTTTCCTTCAGGTCTTAGCATGCTGTAGGTCTAATAGCAATGGATTTTTTATTTTTAATTTTTTTCCCTCCTTTTTTGACACTTCCAATTAGGTTTTCCTCCTGCTGGTTTCTGAGGATCATTCCCTGGAGGCAGAAGTGTATCCTCACCCTTATTAACTGCTTTTGAAATATTGCCACTATTGTCAGGAGCTACACTATTGACTGAACTGCTCCGGAGTCCATTCCTGGTATCTGGTGGACATGTGCCCCTCAGAGAAGTTACTATTCCTGGGTACTCCTCATCTACATGATGGAGAGAGATATTACTGTGATTTATATGAGGACAAGGCATGCAAAGCATCCACAGATCACAGCAGAAGGATCTGAAACTTTGTACTGCTTTCAGTATAAGCTGTAGATGGTCACCACTGACTTCTCTTAAGTAAGTCACATCGATTAACACATCACATGCCAAGGAGTTCCACAACACCAGAGATTTCTCCAAATGCTCCTTCAGCCTGAAGGTGTTAAGACAAAGCTCAGCTCACTAATTTTTAATGTGTGAGTGCTTCAGAAAATTGAGCATGCATATGAAAATAGGGTATTGCCAGGTTAAGTTTTAAAACAGTGGATGTATGAGAAACATGATATAAGTTTGGCTATTATCAGACCAGCTGGTGTCAAAAATCTCCTAACATGAAACTGAATTTTCATGAAATGAAATTCTTACCCAGTGACTGCCACAGGCTGTAAACATAGCCAGAGACCCAAAAGATATTTTTTTTTTGGGTTTGTTTTTTTTTTCCTGTTAGTAAACTTCTATTCATGTATGCATTTCAGATAAAGTCCATAATAGTACCACCTAACACTCTCACAAGACTGGTTACAAGGGAATCCTTCATGACTTACAATTATAAATGCTAGGACCAATGCCACTGATTTGGCAGGCATGGCCATGTACCTGTATGTTCAAATAATTACTCATTACAAGGACTGTTCCAAAGACAACATAGAATCAAATCAAATAACAACAGTTTGCAGTAGCAGGCTACCCTTAGTTGATCTAGAGTAGGAGTTGGTAAACTGCATTTCTGATTATTGACGTTAGCCATAATTCTGGTTTCTTTAAATGAATTAAGTGTTACACCTCACGTAAAGCCCTTTTTTATCCCAAGCTGGACTGCAAGGAAGTGTTAATCTCAGTGCAGTCAGAGGGAAAGGAATTTTCCAAGAGATTTTAATCCTGTAAATAATGGTTTAATTAAGAACCATACACGACTCCACAGGGAACTCTAAATATTAAGATTGGTAATAAAACCATTAATTGTTCCAAGCTATTCAGCATATCATGGAGCCCTAAAAAGTTAATGACAGTTAGTTAAGTTACAGATGGACCAAACATTAGCCAGTTCATTGAAAATTGGGTTGAAAATAACACTTCACACTGTGGGGGAACAATCCTCAACAACAGGGCACTACTGAAATGAGCCTTTTTAATCACTAATTTTGAATCACAGTACAAAAAACTTTTGGGAGGTCTAACAGTTAAGGTTTTTGAATGCATTAGCAATGACTCAAGAAAGCCTTAACAGGACAACTCTAATTATTACAAGTAAAGCAAATGGTTGGGCCTCCGGATTTCAAACCCTCCAAATTTCCTAGAGAGTGGTTTAGATAACTTGATCGTTTAAAGCAATCAGCTGCTCTGTGCCCTGCTGCCCCTGGGCACCTTGGGTGCCCTTGACACCGACCAGCCACTGCTTCCTTGTACCCCCCTGCCAGTGGGAAGGGGCACCCACCAGCAAGGGGGCTGGCAGGTGGCAGCATCTAGGGGCTTGGCAGGGGACAGCAAGGAGTGCTGGTGGGGTCCTGCAAACACCAGCACAACTGAAATTAGCTGGGACACAGCTGCTTTGGTGCAGCAATGCAGGCTCACACCAAAGGAGCCAGAGAAATTGTGTGTGGCCAGAGATGAGGGAGGGGGAGAAGGTCACCTGGCATGCTTTCCTCGCCTGGCTGGAAGAATTCTGCAATTAAAGAAAAGACAAACAAAACTGAAACACACAAGCCAAAAAAAAACGAAGCCTCACTGGTCTTACCAAGCAACTCATGGACAAGAATATCCTCCTCCACAAAACAGCAAGGGATTTTTCCTACTGCCGTGCAGAACAAAACCATGCCCAGACTCTGATAGCTGTAGTGGTTCTCCCACCCTTCTAACAAATGCTTTGTTGAAGTGTAACACATCTAATATAAGCTGCTACTGCAGCAGTCCCATTACAAATTATTTCAAATACCTTAAGAAAACAATGAGTCTGTATTAGTCCCATAGCAAAAACACATTACCAGTGTTTCATGCTCCGGAATTTTTCTGTAGTTTTGAATACTTCTGATGGTTAAATAAGGCAAGTAAGTAGCACATTTTATCTGCAGACAATTTTCATATTTTTACAGAGTTTCTTTTCTAGGAGCGCAGAATTTTCCTCATCAAAAACAATTTTTTTATCTGGTCTTCACAAATACTTTATATTTAACAAAAAATACCATTAAAACTCCAGTCCCAAGATTATACAGAAGATTTATGTCACCTCTGCTAAAACACATTATCTAAGAATTCCATTCCAAACAAACAGATAACATTTCCATTTCTACTTTTGCATATATCGACATATTAATGTATCCATTCTAAAAATTAGGTAATAAAAATAATCTTCCCCACTATTGTGCTAACAAGCTTCATAAGTGTAGTGACAGTGCTGCTAAATTAAGTATACTTTGGGCTAATTTTACGTTTTTATCACAATACTGGAGAAGTATTAGGAAGCTATTATTTTGTCAGCTTTCTCATTTAGCAAAGCAGCTTCAATTTATTAACAGTGTGGAGTGTGAATGAATCAATATGTTTCATTGGGCAATGTGTCATTTGTTAATCGGATATTGATGAGATTATTGACGCGCAGCTAATTAATCTCAAACCCTGTGCTAGCCTTCATATGTTTCCTTAATTATGTTCTTCATCTTAGTCTTCCAACTTTGGCATGCAGACGCCGGCTTGTAGACAGTGAGTGAAGTAAGCTGTCAGAGTGTTTTTTCACACATTTACAATCCCTTGGCAGCAAAATTATTTTCCTACTTGTAAATAGGTATCAAACAAATATTTAATAATATTTGCCAGAAGACTGATATTGATTTGGCAGGGAGTCACTCCAAATTAGCTTAGCAAGAGATCTTGCATCAGAAGAAGCATGCTTAAATAGATATATCTAATAAGCATTAAATAATTATGAAGCTATAAACCTGTAATCATCAGGAAGTACTAAAATTGCTTCTCTGCAGTCATTATCATTGAACTCCTGGCTACAGTGACATTGTACAAGTTTAGTTTTCCCTTCCTGCTTCAAGAGGACAAATATATTTTGCACTATTATTTTCTTTTACCAGATGGCTAAGTTTAGCAAAAGGAAAGCTGCCTTTTTCATGAGATATAAAAGACAGGAATAATTTCACAGGGTGTGACAGGGGTCACACACCCTAATTTCATGGGGTGCCAACAGAGGTCTGGCTGAGGAGGGGGCAGGGTGGGTTACTTCATTTTTGAACATCCCCTTCTGGCTGCAGGCACAGCCCTGCTGTAGGACATGAGGATTTGCCAAGAGCTGTTTTGCCCATTTCAGCTGGAGTCAGCTGAGGACACCAGCATCCCTGGCGCCACGGACAAAGAAAGCTGCAACAACACAGCTCAGTGGGGTAGCACTCAGCTAGAAACCCTTTGTGCTACCTACTCTGGCATAATAGCTTTAATGGAGATACTATTTGCATCAAGCTTATTGTTGTCGTATTTTTAACCCCGCAAAAACACACCCACTGGGACTAGGAAGTAAATAAATCCCAGTAAGGCCTCTGCTAAGTAAAACACGGTGAGTCTGGGCTACGCAAGAAAGGTTCTTCTCCAAAGGGCAGAAAGGAAGATGCTGAATACATTCTGATTTATGAAAAATGCCACTAAATGTGTCAACTTCACATCTACAATATCTGTCTTAAGCTCCAGAACAATGTATTTATTTTTTTTAAATAAGGGATCTGTAGCACTCTAGAATAAGTTTATCAGTTGTCAGCTGTAAGCAAATGAGAGGGCAAAGGCAGTTTTTATTCCCCTACTCTATCTCATGCTTAGCTTGATTTTTAAGGAGGAAGAATTAAAAAGATTTCATGAGTGGAGACATGGTGGACTAGTGCAATTTAAAACCTGCCTGGTATGTTCTTCTCACACAGAACTAACCGTAGTTCATTGAGTTTAGAGTCAGGAAAGAAATTCCCTTAGATCCACCTAGCAATGACTGGGAGAGTAATTTTTGTCCCTGCCTGTAACCTACCTTTGAAAATCTCCTGCTTTTGCAGGGACCTAGGACACTGATGAGAAGACCTACATTGCAGTGCACCTTACCAGCCTTTATAGCTTTCAAGAGGGGTTTGGCACAACATCTCAGTGCTCCGTAGTTACAGTCATTTGGAAAAGGCATTTTGCTCTGGATTAGTCATGCACTGTTATTATCAAGGCCTCATGGGTTAACTCAGACAGTTCTTTCCAGTCCCCTTCCAGATAACCCCAAGCTTTAAGCTTCCGACTGGCTATTTGCATGACAGCTTTGAGAGGTTAGGAGAGAACAGAACCTCTGGTACCTTGAGCCATGATTTGAGGTTGAAAGGGAAGGTCAAGGTAACTAACAGAAAACAGAGAAAAGGTGGGTGGTTTTCCAAGCCAGTTTGGAATTGGGCCTTCCAGACAGGAAGGATAATTGGAAATAAATTTGGAGGCGAAAACGGCCTTTAAAGAACCATGGAGATATTTCAGCACATCTCCAAAAGTTCAGACAACGGAAACATGAATGGTCCTTAGCTTTCAAAACAAAAACATTCAGGTAACAAGTGATGACTCTGGGAGAAGCCACGTTACCTGTGCATGCCTCATGTATGAGAACAAGACTACCGTGTTTCAGCTAGCAATTTTCATCTCATTTTAGAAAAGCTGCCTTTAACAATGCTGCCACAGAGCTCCTAGTTTGTATATTTTGAAAGAAAGCCAAAAAACATACACATAAGAAGTGCACAGTTCACTGTGTCTAGCAAGTTTAATCAAATCCTCTTGCATATATCTCTTATTTTACAGTACAAGCGTTCCCCCCCAAAAAAAGAAAAATCAATGTCAATTTTATTCCATATTTATAGAGATCCTTCTAAAGGGAATCAATGGGCTTCTAAATCTCAGATCACCAGCACTGACTTTGTCTGTAACCTTCAACATCATAACAATATTCAGAGTTGCTCTGCTCATTTTTTTTTTAAATGCTGACCAACAGGTTTATGTTGTGATTTATTTTAGAGAAAGCAAGAATGGTAAAAACTTCATTTGATTTGACACTACAGCAGTAATCGTCCTAATTGGCCTTTGTTTCTGTGGTGTCATCTATAATTATTCTCTGCATAAATTATCACTTTTGACTACAGCATTTATGATCAGTGAGTTTCTTAATATGCCATTATCAAAACCTTTACAGTAATACATGTACTCAGTAAGCTGAAAATGCAACCTGAATGAAACACATATTTTCTTAAAATCCTCAAGAAATAATGAAAAGAATAAAAACACCCATGTTTTCCCTAAGCATCCTATATAGGCAAGTTATGATCTGTAAAGCCCTCTGTTCACCAGAGAATTCACAGCATCCCAAAACAAAACAATTAACCCTTACAATGCCAAGTTAACTAGTTACATTATGCCCCCTTTAAGGGAAAAAGAAAATTTCAATCACAACGTGAAAGTAAAACAAAAATTTTGCAATTTTTTTTTTTTTCAAAACACAGTCAAACCAAAACCATAACATTATTTGCATTGCCATATGAGAAACCTTTTCTCTACATGGAAGTGGGGTTATTGATGGTGGTATTGGTGCCTCCTGTGGACATAACAACCCTGGGAGAGCCCTCCCACCCAGTGGCCTTTCCCAACTAATCAAGCTGTGGCAAAAACAACGTGACTTCTCCTGTGTATTGTCTACTCTACTCCATCAGTAGTCAGACATAGGATTTTATTCTATTTATAAGCCTTAAGATATTTCTGCCATCTATGAATGCTGTTACACTCCCAAAAGATTATTATAATTTTCAAACATCTTGCACAGTTGCTTCTCTATGGGTTCAGTCTCAGGTTTTTTTCCCAAATGCTAGTGCTTGCTTGAATCTGACTTCCTATTTGTAGTGTGCTTTAAGAGTTGAGAGCAATTACTTACTTTATTCCTCAAACACTTTAGACATGATACAGAATGCTTATGTGTATAAGGAATCATTCCCTACCTAATTCCCTATTAATGCAAAGTTATTTCAGATTCCCATCAGGGAGAAAACAGAGGGTCTGCATTTGGATGGTGTGATTTAACACTGAAATAGGAAGCCTTCTAATACTAGGAATACACATTGCCTTCTAAACAAATATCTTTATACATTTGATCAGAGGATTTAAGAATCAGAGTCAGAAGTCAAGGCCAGCCTGTGTTTCCATTTTTACACCTGCATCATTGTGTTGCTTATTTTTCAACAGAGCTACTCCAAAAGTGGGGTAAGTGACAGGAGAATTGTGACCCATCAGCACAGTTTTTCTACAAACAAAGCTCTTTAATACCCATTCTCTGAATTTCCCTACATACTGCACATTCTACCCAGTAAACCCTACATTTCCAAAGTCTATTCTACATTTTCTTAATTCTAATTAAACAAATCTTAATCTTGACTTTAATGGCTGCAATTATGATACTTCATTATGTTAAATGTTAGTTGCAACATAAGAATAAATTGTATAAACAGTTTAGCTGCAATTGCATGGAGTCTAACTGTACATTACTCATTAACAAGATGGGGGTAGCAGCAATTATAACATTTCCTCCTAATGTCCCTATTTATTGAGTCTCAGCAGCAAGCCCCCTTTTCACAACACACACTGATTGACGATAGCAGCTTTTGTACTTGTGAAGAACAGGCACAGGAACCTGCTGTGTGCCTGTAACTCAGATCGATGGAAGTACACATTAGCTCTTAGCCTCACAGGCCGGAGTTCCTGAAGGTCAAAATAGCCATCAGCATCACTGTAGGGTACAGAAATCATTTCACAATTTGTGAACAAAAACAACACAACTAGCTTTGCAGTTTGATTATTGTTTATAGATATAGCAAGCCAAAAATTAAAGCATAGCCTTGAGGCAACGTAATTATTTACAGCTGAAGACTCATATCATTATTAGCATGCTCCTAATTGCTTGAAGTTATATCAATGTTAGCTGATTTAACACATTTTTGATAAGAGGCATGGAAATTGTTTTCTCTGCATATGGAATGTTGGATCACTTTATTTTTTAAAGTCTTCCCTCCTCCTCTTTCTTTCAAACTGGCCCTTGTTTGCCATTGAAAAAAAAGCCCCATACCCATAAATTCTCCTTTATTCTGTATGTCTATAACTATCACTGCAGTACTTTGTCATGTTTCCGTGGAACCATATATTTTAATTTAGCTGGGCTAAAATCTTGCCAGGTTTCAGCTTTCACTAACAATGGACTTGATAATTTCACATCAATATCAACTAACTAGAGAATAAATCACTCTTTGCTTTGCGTGACACATCTTAATCTATTACTTTTCCCTACAGTACTTGAGCCAAAATCCAGCTGAAGGAAAGCGATGTGGAGAATCTCATGGTGTGAAGCAACACCGGAGCATCAGACACTACCTCACAAACACCTATTTTGGAGACAGAAAAGAGTTATCTACTGCTGCATCACTGCATCCAGTTCCTTTGATCTACAGAAAAGGCAAATTAAGTTTGCCACTAATAAACCAGAGCAACAAATAATTTGGGAACTTTTCACATCGATCAACCTGTAACTTGTCACCTCAATTTGTTCCTCGCATTCAAACCAGGAGAGCAGATAAGCACCAACAGGGGCAAAGCCTTGAGCCCCACTGCTGGCCAGACACCAGGAGAGGCAAGTCAATGCTGGGGAGGGCTGGAAGCCAGGACTGTCTGGGAGGCAGGCTGGGGATGCTGCTAATGAAGATGAGGAAAACTCCCCCTGCCAGCACTGAGCAAAGGGTGCATGAGTAACTCTTAATTTTAACATTTCTGAGGTCAGGCACACTATTTCAACAGTGTACGTAATGCAGCAGAGACTTCTCAAGGAAATGCAAATACAAATATGAACTCATTTTCCTTGTATAACTTCCTTCATGTACTCATGTAGAGCACTTCAGTTTTAATCTCCACATCAGGTATTTCTACTTATTGAGTCACACTGGCTGGCACCAGAAAGAGCCTGCTATTTTGTGATGGGAGCCAGGGAAAGCAGTGGATACTGCCCATGGACCTACAGAGGTCTCCATTTCACTCTATACAGCAGTGTGGAGACCTTGGAAAAACCACCTTCCCCAGCAGTGAGAGCCCAACCCAAAATGGAGAAGCAGCAGCAGGAAAAGGGCTGATAAGTTTTGCTTTTCTTGGCAAAGTGAAGGCTGTCAGGGACCAGACTGGCACCAGGAGTGTGCAGAAAGGTAGAAATAGGGTCTCTCTATTTCTATTTGCGTTATATAGAGACCTCAGCTCCTGTGATGCGACTGGCAGGGATGCCAAAGATCCCAAGCATTTTTCCATTTCTCCCCTAAGCACAAACTAAATTATATGTGCAGAATTTCAAAGTAATTAATCACATCCTTCCGTAAATTTTGGCTCTGCTACCTAAAGATTCATTTAATTGGGCTAATTGTTTTATGGAAGTGTAACAAAGAACAGGTCAAATAATTACAGACTGTGCTCTTTTAAATTAATGGTCCAACTGCTGAAATTTGCAGCATCTGGCTATTGAGTGGAGTAATGTTAGATGAATTATATATTACAGTCCAGTGAGGAAAATCTTCCATTTTTGTCTGTGAATGGGGAAATAAAAGACTGCAATAGCATGTGAAACTGTCATAACAGCTTTTCACGGTTGAGACACATTAAATTACCAGCAATCAATATCCTGAGAAAAACTTAAAAGAAATAGATTTTCTAGGAAGGAATAAAGAAGTGCACCCAATTTTAACTGGGAGCTTTATTTAGCCCAGCACTAAAGAGGTTGTAACAGCTGCATAGATTGAAGCTGAAACAGGGAAAAAACCCTAACCTACCGACTTCACAGGGCACTTTGGCTGGGAACAAAACTTTAGGGATTTTAGGGATTAATATTCTTACACACAGTACTCAAACAGAAAGCAAGGGAGAAGCTTATGTAGGCCAAGTAAGAGCATGTCTTGAGGCCACAGAAGACCAACCCTTTGCTATTCCTCTGTCGTATGTTTTAAAACCAAATGACTGCCTGTTGTGCCTCACTAGGTGCTTGGTAGTCTTGGCATCTTATAAATGGATCTTCTGCAGCCCAGCCTGATTTCCCGAGCTGACAAAGTCACGGATCCCGTGATGACGCATGGGTTTTCTGCTGCATGACTCGTGTGCCCAGGAGTTCTTAACAGTTTTTGTTTCCCAAGTCTAACTGGAGTCGCATGGTGCTAACAGTCAAAGAGAGCTAATACAGTAAATGGAAACTGCTGTCAGTGTGAACCAGATTAGTCAATCCCTATAGCACAAGTGAATTTCAGATAGCAGCTCAAGCATGACCACTATGATCACAGCCTAGTGTTTATGTATACACAGAAACAATGAAGTGGCCTGGCAATTACTGGAAATACATTCCTCAAGCTTTCAGGCTATGCCAAGCTTAAAATTGTGGTCAGCTCATGTGGGAGAAACTAGATCAACTTGGATTGCATTGCAGCAGTTGTAATTGAATTGTATATTTTGCCTTTCTATAAAACTTCCAGTGCTAAGTGCACAGCAGCCTAAATGGCCGTGACATACATTGCTTTCCATGCCTCCAAATCCTGCAGGTACAGAGCTGTGCCGCCTCTTCCCTTCTCCTACACACCCTGCCAGCACGGCCAGACACCACACATCACCCTGCCCCAGGAGAAAGACAGATCCAAGCCCAAAGCAGTTGGTGGTGGAGCCCCAGGGATTTGCTGTGACTAGCGACGGAAAAAACACGGCTTTGGAGCAGAGTCTGGAGTCTGGCCCTGCCCCAGTCAACAGGAGCTCTGCTGTTCCCTTCAGCTGGGCTGGGGTCACAGCCTGCAAGCTTGCACAAGCAGCTGACAGTTTGGTGATTAGAACACCTACCTACCACAGTTTGCAAAATAAGACAAGTAATGCCAGATTCTTTTCTTTTTATTTTTCTCCTCCCATAACCACTCTTTCATCAATTTTTTCTTTTGCAAGTTCTTGCTCTTTCCCAAGCTAAATTATTCTATGACTCTGGCCTTTACAGACCCATATACATATATATATATGAGAATGTATTTTTAGATATGACATACATTTCCTTGTCTCATGTACTGCACTGACCCAAGGTCACCCTAGCAGCTGGCAAAGTTTGGCCACACTCAGCCTGTCCTCAGTGCCTGCTTGGGGTCCCAAAACACTGCAGCCTGCTCCCTGAGCCACTCACTCACCTCAACCAGATGCTCCACTATAGCCTGTCAGGTAATATTCACATCCACCCCGATAATATTGTAAACTTTTTGATTTCTGTTGAATATACTGCACTTTCTTTAATTTTCCTCCTTATTTAGTAAGTCAAAAGATTTCTGCAGAAAGTATTTTGCTGAGGTACAGTTTCAAAAGCAACTTTTCTACATAAAGCAGTTTTCAAGAGAATTTCTAGCTTGACACAAGTTTAGCTGGTTAAAATTCTTCTCTTTTCAGCTTCTCTACCTGCTATACTACCAAAGGAACAAAAAAACAGAAGGAAACACTTCCTCACCTTCCCTGACCAAAGAAAAAATGCATGCACCTATGTACAGAATGAGCATATTATATTATTTTTTTAAGTAGAATTGCATAAGTCCAGACTTATGAAGGAACTCCTACTCCTTCCATTCCTGTTTTCCAACATGTCTCAGCTATAGTATCTATTACAGCTAGCAGTTTACCCTGTTTCACCTATTGAAGTAGCCTACCTCATTTTTCTTACTTAAAATTCAAATCTGCTTCCCACTATTTAAGCAGCACCATCAGAAAACAACAACAGGGCTAGAAAAACCAAAGACAAGCTATAATTGAAATCTTCTATTGTATAATACTAGTATTTCACTTAATGCTTGTCTAGGCTTCTTAAATACTGAAATTCACGTTGGAGGGAATATGGGGGATGATATACAAATTTTACTTGCTCAGGGGAAGAGGGCAATATTTACCCAGACATTTTTGGACATTCCCTAATGCTTTAACTGGAGTAAAGCTTTCAGTTAAACAGTTCTCTTCCCCGAATATACATCAATATTTTTAATTACAAAGCTGTGCGTGGAAGAATGCTTATGTTGTATACCAAGGTTGAGGAGACTTCTACTGGGGGAAGAGAAATGATATTTCAGAAGTTGATTTTAGTTATACTCTATCATTTGGCCCCCAGATCAGAACAAATAAACCATTTTCATTGAAGCTGCTTCCTCCAGCCACTTGTCCTTGCAGAAATTTGTTCTAAGGCGTTTCCTGTCAGTCCTTCCCATCGTTCTCCAAAGTTTGCATTTTTTTAATATATATAAATTTTACTGTCCATGGCAGTAAATATCATATCTGTCATCTGCAGCTATCAGTACATCTCAGAGACTGCTTTTCCATCTCATGTGGTTGTGATGAGCTTTCAGATTTGGCTCCCAGCACTGATCCCTTCTTGGCTCAAGAGCAAAGTAAATCTGCAATAGCCATTAACTATTACTTTAACTAAATCTGAGGCTTCAAGGACCCTACTGCAGTCTCTTAGCTCACTGTTGCACAAAGAGCTGCAAATGCCAAAATGATGATAATGTCAAATAAAAGTGATATTTCCTGAAATGTCCAGGTATAACTGTCAAAATCCTTCCCATTGCATTGAGCAGGAATTTCACAGGTATAAGAATGATGCTGAAGCTATAGAAACAAACCCAGGGATGGAGCTATATAGAAAATTAGGGTGCACATCTGATTGAGATGCATTTCCCAGTCCTCAGTTGTAGGGAGATGCCCAGCTGCAGCCAGGACCTACAGCAGGGTGGGACTCCAGGCAGTCAAAATACAGGCACACACTCAAGGTGGAAACCCACATGGACAGAACAGAAACACAGGCAGAGCAAAGCACATCTCTTTGAGTTGGGCATCGAAGTGGAGGGGTACGCAACTTCTGTGAAACACCCCTAAACAGTAACAAGAACATTGCTATACAGACATTATTGTGGTTACTCATTTAACAGAACTCTGGGACTTACATGATTAAGCAAGTGAAAGCCAGAGGAAAAATACCCCACAGTTTAAACTCTCTTCTCTTGCATGTACCAATAAGGCTTTCTATATCTATATAATATAGACTTCTTACATTATTCAGCCAATGGTCTGTAATTAGAGATCAAAAAGCATTCCCACAGCTCAAGATACACGCACACACAGTATTCTGTGTGTCGCTATGCCCAAAAAATCATTTCCTCTGTCATATTACAGCAAAAAAACCGTGCACATTTGCTAGAAATATAAAATATTTCTAGCTCAAACACTAGATCTTCCTCACCCGGTCTAAAGTAAAATTAGCTTTTATACCTGACCCTTCTTAACTTTCACTGTGAGTTCTAGTAGAGAAGCTGGATAGTCAATGTATGTGCCCCTCTGCTCATACCTATGGCTTAAGACAGACTATTTGAAACAGAATCAGATATCTCCTATCTCCTTCCTGAAAAACTTTTTAACTTCCCCCATATTTTCCTGCTGGCTTCACCTCGAAAAAGTACACAACAGTGTTATTTTTATCATGGGACACAGCTTTCTGATTCCCAGAATAGGATTTGTAGGGGAACACCCAGGCAGAGCGAAACTTGCCCGCTTGCATTGCCCAGCCTGCTGCAGCAGCTGCTCTGTTTGACAGCTGAAAACTGCATTTTCAGTCACCAGTCCTTGCAACTTTTCAGAGCTCTTGCATCAGCTACTGCAGGCTCTGGAAACTGGTGCTGGGGAAATCTGTGCAATGGCTGAGAAATGGAAAGGGAAGCCCTCAGCAACCGTGTGACACACACGCGGGGCCCCAGCTTGTCATTATGGCCGTGGATGTGTCTCAGCCTCTGTCTCCACCAGCTTGAGGTCCATAGGTAGCCTCTCTCCCACAGAGCTTATTCCAGCCAGATGTTTGTATAGAAAGTAGGTACAGACAAATGTCAGCATCACTTAAGCGTTGCCTAAACACGTGTTTACTCACGCTGCAGACGTCTCACCACTGCACTGCTGTGCTTGTCCCCAACACTTCAAAGAAGCCCTCAGAAACCAGCTCTTTGTGTGGTGTGGTGGAGGCTGCATTGTTCTCATTACCGCTCACAGAACTTGTATCCAACCATTAAATTATACAGCTCTCATCTGTTTCTTCAGAAGACAAGGCTAATGCAATCATGCTGAGTATGTGCATGTGTGTGTCCATCCATGTATCTCCCAGCAATTTTTGAGCATCTGCCTGACTTTGATCACTGCTGGCAGAAGGTCAGAGACCTTGAAAACACCAAGCTCATGAAAGTTGTCAGGAAAATGAGCACCTGGTCTGAAGAAAGGAAAAAATACTTACAGTCCCAAAGCAGAAAAAGCTTCCTAGTTCACCCTTGGACTCTAAAGGATCCAACATAAGTCACAACAGCAAGAGCAACCATGCTCTGCAGTGCTGCAGTCTGTTGAAGCATTATGGCATAGCAGCAAGAGACACCACGAGCTGTGGCCTCCCACAAGGTACCCTGGTGCCCCAGGGACCCCACTCTGCCTTGAGCCAAGGGCTTCAATAGCCCTTGCTCAATGAAGTTGCCTCACACAGCTTGTTGTTCCAAAGAGAGAGAAACACCACATTCCCCACCCATATCACCTCTGGTGACCTTAATATGCCAGCTGAACCATCAAGGATTCCTGCTGGAACTCTTCATGGACCACAAGGAAACCCTGATTTTGCAGGAGTCTACAGGAGCTTCTGATTCAGAAGAAAACAGAGCTGGAAGAAGCATATGTGTTGGGGAAAGAAAATTACAAAAAAAAAAAATCAGTGGTGAAGGAAGTGTAACAGCATACTTTCCTGCAGACATTTCTTAAGGAAAGGAAAAGGAACACCTTTCCTTGAAATCAGCTACAAAGGTAGTTAAAAAAATAATATTGCAATTCTTCTGGATTCAAACTTCTACATTCATACTGTAAATAGATTTAGATTTATTTTATCCTTTTCCCCTGACTAGATGCACAGTGAGCTGGGAAGTCAATCCACGCAACACAGCGTGATCCCACAAATACTGCAGAGCCTGTTCAAGTGCTCTTCCTGGTCATAGAGTTGCCAGCTGCTTCTAAAGGGATCAAGAGCATTACAACCAGCGGAAGACCAACAGGTTTGGAAGTCATCTTCCTTCAAATACATTCCTGTTACTCAGCTCCAGAGGATCTATGCATAAGAATTAACCTCACTAGAAGGTCACTCTCAAAATGCTACATTTACAAACATAAGTGTATGCACATGTATGCGCAGAGTCCCAGCACGATAAATACGGCCCGTTGCTACACCTTTGCATGCCATGCACAGTGACATCCTCACAGCTGCCAGAAGAGCACCCTTTTGATATACAAACTACAGAGGCGAACTTCAGCTATTTTTAACGAAATATGGTGAATGCTGCTTCTGGCAAGTGAACTACAAAAGCTAATATTTAAACAGCAGTAGCAATAAAAGGTATTAGTTCCAAGCAGCAGAAAAGATTTACATGAAGAAAAAGAAAGTTCTTTTCTCCTCTTTTTTTTTTTTCTCCTTTTCAGAAAAACGTGTGGTTTCAGGTAATCACTCACATCAGTAGGGACTGTGTTGTGTTTGGTGGTCTTCATGGCTGCTGCTTGGGCACATGAATCAGTGCTAGCACAAATCAGATTTTTAATTCCCAGACTGCTCTAGCTCTTGCTCAGTTTTTACTTTTTTTTTAATCATCTTATTAATGATTCCATAAAAACAAGTGAAATATCCCCACATCCCATCCTTCCCTCACTCCAGCTGTAAACTCTTTTCTAGTCAGACAACAAACTGAAAACTGTTTTGACTGGTTTAAAAGTAAATTTAAAAAGAATTTTGCCCACACATTTTTTTTACTTCATATGTGAAATACTTTATATTGTTTTATTTTGTTCAACAAAACAGTGAAAGGCAAAAAAAAAAAACCAAAAAACGTTTTGCTTGCTATTCATGTAAGTCATCACAAAACTGTTTCAAAGAAAATTTCACAGAAGATTGTTTAAATCCCAGAAAACTCCATCCATACCTTCTGACAGAGGGCAGATTTAGATTAGATATTAAGAAGAAATTTTTTACTGTGAGGATGGTGAGGCACTGGAACAGGTTGCCCAGAGAAGCTGTGGGTGCCCCATTCTGGCAGCTTTCAAGGCCAGGTTGGATAGGGCCCTGAGCCATCTGGTCTAGTGGAAGGTGTCCCTGCCCATGGCAGGGATGTTGAAACTCGATGATCTTCAAGGTCCCTTCCAACCCAAACCATTCTATGATTATGGTCTTGTTCAGATTAAGTGCTGTGCTATCATTAAAATCAAGAAAATAGTTTACTAAACAAAAATAGTTTACTTCTTTGGAGCTGGTCACATCAGAGAATAAGTGGAGGGAAATGATCCATCTGGCTTAAAATGAAGACAAATAAAACCATGGTGTACCACATAAGTTTCAACAGGCATTTTAAGTCAGAAATCTATCCAATATTATACTAGTAAAAGCAGCACTTTTTTTCCCCTATGCTTTTATTTATAAGTTGTTAAATAAGCAGAAAAAAGAAGCACCTATATGTCTGCAGGTGGTTTCATTAATCAGTATGATACACCACAAAATGAGAAAACAAAACTTCCCTTCTACTCTAGTAAAAGTTGCAGTGTACAAGTTGTAGCCAATGTTCCCAATCTCCCAGATAAAAATTACATCGACTGAAAGAAGCTTGAAATTCCCTTGTCACATTATTATCTCTCTCCAAGTCCATAAGAAGCCCTGTAATTAAAAACAGATTTTAAATTCCTGTGAAAAGTGAAAGGTTTTAGATAGTCTGGTAGAAGTGAAATAAACAAGAAAAAAAAAAATTCAAAGTTGCTGTCTCTTAACTTAGTAGACTTTTCTGGGGAAGCATACAGAAGGGGAAGGCTGGCCAGGCTCCTGTATGTGGGGGGGTGGTGGGCACGCCTACCCTATGTACACCAGAACTGGCCCCACATCACTCAGGAAAACACAGCACACTCAGTTCTCTCACAGCCGTGAGCACAAGCCCCTCGCGTGGCACACAGGCACACCTGAGGCCTGATTCACGCCCAGCACGGGTGAACAGCAAGGGTGAATTTGTCTTCTGGATCCTATTTTCTTGTCCTGTTCCTGTGTCCAAGCAGAGCCGAAGCAGTTATGCCAACACATGACTTCTATTACGTGCAGGGGGTTGCTGCCACAGCTATGTAAGCCCTGGGGCAAGATAAAACAGCATATTCCCCTTCTGGTGAGTACTTCCAGCTTAATATTAATGGAAACTCTGGACAAAAATAAGAGATGCATCTTTGCAGCTACTGGGACTACTAGGTTTTCTCCTCCATGTTCACTTGGTGGTTTTGAATTAAATCAAATCGGAGGGCTGGGAACAAGCACTCTCCCAAAATAGCACAGTTCAGTCTCGTTGCAGGGAAATCGTGGGTCTCCAATTCCTGCTGTGGACACGGCCTCTGACTCGGGGGTGTCAGGCTGAAGTCTCCCGGCACAGTTTCGTCAAAACCTCTTCAAGTCAAGACAAAAGTAAAGCCATGAATGCTCCTTATTGCAAGCGTCTCTGCTGAATAGCTTGGTATTGCCCTATTCCCTATGACAATGGAGTTAAGGGAATGAAACATGTTGTTTGGAAACAGTAAAAAGCTGTCAGCAGTAACCACTGTCAATACTCATGCTGGGCTAAGCTTGGTACTCCCGCTTGTCATTTATTTATTTACTTATTAAAAAACATGTTTGATATAAAGCAGTTCTGTATGCAAGCAACAATGCCAAGCTAATAAACCAGTGATTAATTTTGTTCTTGTCCTAGGTTTGTTTTCTTCTTAATAGTATACGTAAATACATTAGAGAAAACATTCATTTGCCTAGGCTTTATGTGGTATGAAGCAAACCCAGAAGCATTTTGCAAAGGCAGCTAGTTGTCACAGAACTGGGCGGACAAACAGAAAAGAAAGACATGAAAACATATGTAGAGGGCTGCATGCAAGCTGTAGAAAGGAACAAGACACATTGCAATTAAAAACAAACAAAAAAAAAAGTTGCTCAGCATTTTTTAAAATGCTGCCAATCTAAGAAATGGTGTTGCAGTCTTCAGATTTCATGAAACAGCCGGATGAGGAAAAGCGAAACAAGAAGTTAATAACAATTTTAGAGAGAAGAATAGAAAGGAATTTTTTGATGGAGGTCTCCACTGGGCACTTTGTGTAGGTAGTGGTGCTTAAGATTTTAAATACGTTAATTGTATGTTTTCTCTTTAACAGCCAGCAAAAGACATAACTCATACAGAGAAATCTGATACTTGTCACTTGCTTTTATTTCTGTGCCTGGACTGGAGCAGAACAGTGCTGGTAGCAAGTTTTCTTAGACTGTTTCTGGTGCCACCAGCTTGCTTGCTCCAAGCCAGTAAAGGCTATGCTCCTTCCCCAGAGCACGGAGGAAAGCAATTCATGGAGTGCAAGAGGGCTGTTGATGCTGCTCAACCGGTCAGAACATTCCAGGTCTCAGAATGCTCTGCATACTTCTCATGCTAACAATTTTACAGACAAAGAAGAGAACTCACTTTGTCAAACTGAATCCCCCCATCATAAAAATTCTTCAAACAGCAGCAAAGCTTGAGAAACAAGGAACAACATCACATTCCATCTCCGTCTGGGGCAGTGGCAGCAGAGGACCCACTCCTACTGGCTTTTTGCACGCCCTCGGTTATTGCCAACACCAGTGGCAGTTTGGATCATGCAAAAAATACAGAAATAAAAAGACAAAATGGTCATGTTCCCTGTGCTAGATGGTGGAAGTTAAACAGTCCCCTAGGAAAAGTTGGGAGCAATAGCATCACTTCCAAGAGGTGCAACCTCAATGTACTAGAAGGTAATTTAAAAAAAAAAATGCCTGGGAAACATTTATATTCTATTATACTTGTATGTATTCTATTGCACAATAGAAAAAATATTGTGCATTTAATTTTTTTGCCACATAGTATTTGAAAGCTATTTTAAAAATGCTTTGAAGAACATTCCAGAATGTTGCTGGTATTGTTTTCATAATTCCAACTTAGCAGGGTACAGAGAAGAAAATGTTAATGAATAAATTAAAGAAACTTCTACTAAAAATGCCCTAGCAAGTAGTTTTTCTGGAAATTATATAAACACTGTCATCCTGTCAACCAAGATACTTGCATGGCCACCTAGGCCACACTGCGTAAAAACCTTCCCATTTAAGAAAATAGATCCACAAAATCAATGTGTGTTAAAACTTTCAAGCCTGTAAGAAAAATACCATGATTAACGACAAGCAAACTTACTCTATTTTACACCGTGCATGTGAAGTAGTGTACAAGATACTGGCAAGGAAGAGAGACAATTCAAAGTCAAGACCTTTGCATTTGGCTCCTGGATAAAGCATGGGGCTATCTTATCCTTGGAAAAGGATTATTTAGTAGCCCAGCACCACCTCCTGCCACAGGAGTCTCTCTGTACTGCTTTCACAGCTTTTGGTTTCAGTGAAGCATAACCAGTGTTGGTAGGAAGTTGTTGTCAAGGTTATCTCTAGTAACTAAATCCAGCTTTTATGTGGTTTTAACAGACAATTTGAGATGGAGACAGACAATTTCTTCAAGGGAGAGCCAAATTGCTGACTTCCAGGGTGATGTAATCCTGGAAGGTCTTTGCAAAGTAAATACGCAAGCACCACAATTTCTGTTGGGGTTTCCCCCCACTCCTCCAGAGCATGGGATATAGGAGTGAAAGTCTTCAAGCTCACAGAGACCAAAATGCAGCCCGATACCTACAGGTGTACTGATACCAAAAACAGCAGGGGAGAGCTAAGAATTTTCCCCTCCAAATAACATAGAATTTCCAGCTCTGGCTCGCACTGACACAGGGATGACTCTGACTATCAGAGTTCTGATTCACCACCCTAAAGACCACGCAGCCTGTGAGAGGGAATTCCAGATACAGAAGAAATGGCTCCCAGGGCAAACAACCAGAGGCAGCCCTTGGGGTTGGGCTGCACAGGGACCACCAGAAGCCGTGTCTGCCCTTGCCTCATTTCCCAGCATGGGGCAGCAGTCAGAACAAGGGTAATGGGAAGTCACCCTGCAAGGACACTTGTCCAAGTGCTCTGAGATGCCCTAACTCAACCACAGTTGAGCAGGAAGAGCTGCACTGAAATACAGATAGGTTTGATTTTCAAGTCATGATGGCAAACCACGTACCAATGCCCACTCTTTCCACAAGTTTGTACTGAGATCATTCCTTACATAACTTTGATAAACAAACACATCCAGTATACACCTTAACAATTTTAAAAGTCCCATGAATTAATGTTATTTTAATTTTCACCAGTTCCCCTGAAACCTTTAAGCATCTATAAAAAAGTTTTAAATATTGCTTTGGCTTACTTTCTCCACCCCCATTTTAACTTATGATTTTTACAGTCCACACTAAATAATCAATATTAGTTAAAATCTTCAGTTCTCTCTAGAGGACAGTGCCCTCCAGGTTTTATAATAAAATACCACAGTGTTCAATCAGACTTGTACATCATAGATATATATTATAAAATAAACATCTGAGTGCAACCATGAATGAATCTCAACTTTGTAGAGCCAAGAATTATTCACTGCCTTTTAGAAAGCAGATGATATTAATTCTTCCCTAAAGTTTGTGCCTTGTGAACAACATTTCTTTCGCACATCCTTCCCAGGATTACAATTCATTCTTTGAATGAATCTCCATGATCCTTTATCTCAGTTGCCATGACATGCAATCATTCAAAATTGCAAACTGAATTTAATTGCCATAGACAAGTGCTAATAGATTTTAATAAAGCTTTATTAGACTTTATGCAAATTGGACTGCACTGAAAAATCTGAATAAAACCACAGCTTTAGCAGCAATTTCCTCCCCTATGTTGTCTTGAAACACAGGGCAGGAAGAAGAAGCTTTAATTAGTAGTTTCTGATGGAATCTGATGATGAAAATGTTCTTCTTATGAATAGATATAGGTGACAAATATTATCTTTAAACCTGTAAGTTTCATGACTCATTAATTAGCACTGAGGGCTTTTCCCAGGGGATGATTTAATATTAATACCAGCCAACGGATTTTTTTACATTAGGATTTTTATCTCGATAGAAGTGTAGATGATGTCTCAGAACAGTATTATGCTGATTACACTTCAGAGTATTCAGCTGACACACATTTTGGTACATAAACAAATCAAACAACTAGAGAGGAGAAAAGTAATATATGAGCAGAGATTTTGAAAAATTAATACAGAAATAATTCAAAATCATCCATTCTAGTAAGTAAATCTGAGTTTAAATTGTAATATAAAAGCTCTTCAAGACTAATAACCACTGCTTTATTCTTCGATTCCTTTTGTGCTGCTTTTCCTCCAGTTCAAAATCTTAGGATCTATGGAAGGTTTCCATCTGCAGGATAATTTCTTGGTGTCAGTGGGAGACGCACACAAATCAAAAACCATAAACAGCCTACATGTATATATTTTTTTTTTCTTTTCTTTTTTTAACTCATGAAAAAACATTTACTTTATGATAGAAAGGAGCACACTCATGGGACTATTTTTAGTTCTGCCATTATTAATTAATATGAGAAACAAAGTATTTCAAAATAGTTGGGTTTTTTCTGCCTACCCATCTTCATAGACACTGTAATTTGCATACCATATACACCATAGTTAGGGAATCCTTCCAAGGTAGAGTTCCTTTGGAAGAATTGCTATTGAATGTTACTGACAAAGCTATCATATTTCCTCCTGAATCTATAAAGAAACAGAAGAAAACCTAATGTCATAACTAGCCAAAGTGATATAATATTACTTCAGGTCTTAGAAACAGCCAACCCAAATATTTTCTATTGACAAGCTCCACTGAACAGCACACGAGCCAGGCATTACATCACACATGCCAGATAACACTTCCTATCCTGGATTAAGAAAATCTGCCAGAAGAGTATTAATAGTTGCTCCATTTAGAGATAAGGAGATCAAATTACCAAAATCTTACAGTGGTTTACTCAGAAGCAGTAAGAGCCCGGCTACGTTTAAGTTGGTGGCAAAACTTCAACAGAAGTAGGATTCCACACACATATTTACTAAGCCAGCTCAAATCCTTCTTCTTCCAGTCCTTATTGCCCACCATAAAGCAATTACTAGGCATAAAACCAGCCTTTCCCTACAAACACAGTGCAAGTCAATAGAACTTGAAAATTCACATACAAGATAAACAAAGATCATTTGTAGCAGATATACAGTGCTGTGACATGCGGCAGCTGTAATTCAGAACCTAAGAGAGCATTTAAAATAAAAACAAACACAAACCAATCCTACCACAAAGCAAAGCCGAAGAGCAAACCTACAGTTTGAATTTCTTAAATTAAAACAGATTGAGACCATTTTTGGTAGAACACTAATTTCAGTCGTTTCAAAGGAGGTATGAGAGAGCACAAATGAGCGTAAGTCTTGCCACTGAAACTATGCAGATACCTAGCATTTCTCTCTGCTTTGGAAAGCCTCCACCCACATACCTCACCTGAGATTTACAGGCTCTTTCTGAGCCCAACTGAGGTAGTCCTGCCACTGCAGCCAGGCCAGCTGCAGGGTGTGAGCGAGGCCATCAGCTCATCACTTTTATTATTAGTGCAATCCAACAGCCTGTCACTGCAGTGCCACAGAGCCAGGGACACTGTGGGTCTGGGACAGGGACAGGCTGGTTAAGTTGTACCAATAGCACGTGCGGTTCAGTTGCTTTGAGGGTCCTTTAATTGCCCGTAAGCCGACAACACGTAAAGCCAAAAATAAAAAATATAGGTTTTTCAACTGGAAATGATGACTACCCCTTAATGATAATTAATACCAGACATTCTCAAAGACCTTTTTTCACCTACAAATGAAACTAATTACTGGGACTTCTAGCTTACAGTTTGCTGTTTTGCAGAACAGCAGCAGCTGGGCTGTCTTTTTTATTTACTCTTGAAGAGCTTTCAGTAAATCTGTTTCAAATTTTGTTAACCCTACTCAACCTCCACACCCTCCCCTTTCTACTCCCCTCCACCCCCAATACCCATTCATGAGTTACAGCTGAGTAAAGTGATTTATAATAGTGCAATGAACTGCAAAACATGCTCTGGCAAAGGAACAAATTCCTCCGCCTTCCCTCAGATACCATCAGGTGTAACTGCAAACTCTGCCATACCCTTAGTACTGAGAGAGGAGATAAGCAAGACAGTGACTTTTCCCCCACAAACTTGCTTGCTGGAGTGGGATGCAATGGAATTACACCCTCCTCCCCCAGTACTAGCCCTGTCATGCCCAGCCATAGTGCATGAAGGGAGGAGGGTCAGCTAATCCCTGGGCTTCTTTTAAAGCCTCTTGGATACAGTGAAAGGAAGAGGGAGAAAGCCTGTTATCCTAACTTCAGGTTACATTTTGCAACTAAGAAAAAATTGCTGATTAGTAAGTTGTCCACAGGAGTCATCAAATCAGAGTCTGCTTACAAATAGGAGTAGTGGGCTGTGGTCTCCTCAAACTACCCAACATAAATGCATCTGTTTTACTGTCTAGAGCTTTTTTTTTTTGTCTTTCCCCTCTCTGCAACATAATTGTGCAGTAACTATCTGGACTGAAATAAAGCCATCCCACAAGGGTACAAAAACAGCTTTGCAGGGTGTATGATTTTATGATACTTCATTTTATTTTATGTCTTGACTCCCCAAAGCTAGGTCAAATTCCCAGCTTTCCTCAAATGGAAATAAGCCTTGAGTTGAACTAGTTTTGAAGAACATTTTGTAAACGGGAACTATGAATACAAAAAGAAAAAGAACAACTAATTGCTGTTAAACTCTGTTGCAGCACTACTGAAATATATGGCTGTTCCCACAGTGGACAGCACAGTTTGACTATTTTAGCCACACAAAGTCTGAAAGAAATTATTGGATGGCACAGGAGATTGAGCAGCTTTTCTAACTGGAAATAAATAAGTCAGAGATGATGTTGGTATAATCGGTGTTACATTACACAAGAGTGGGCTGTGTTAAGATGTATGGGTTTACTACTGGAAATAAATTCTATTTTTGTTTGCTTTTTTTATACAGGGCCACAAGTCTCCTTTTCTGTTAGACCTCTGTGGATGATGAAAGGCAGTTTTGAAAAGCAGTCTGAAGGCAAGCATCAGCAGCGATTTGGAAATTCTCCTGAAGAAGCATCCAGAGTGTAGACAGCTTGCACCACACCTAAAGATGTCAACCCTAGCTTTTATCAACATCTTAAAAAAAAATGCAGACTTTGCCTGCTATTGACAGTAAGGCAGAAACTGCTTCTATCAGCACATCTAAACACAAATTGTCATGTTCACTTCAAATGAAGCTGAACACATTTAACTGGGTGGTCAGTCATTTGTGTATTTTATTTTATTTATCATTAACTTGTTAAACAAAAGGAAATCAAGAAAAACTTGCCTGGGTTCTGGATGAGACATTTCATTAACACATATCTAAATGGAGGAAAGTTTTCCAGAAACATACAGTAAAAACTTAGGATACACAGGTGACTGGAAAATGGGGAAAATCCTCTAAGTGACACCCCAGAAAAATAGGAACCCTTTTAATCTTGCAGGGGTTTTTTTTAACTTTTTGACAATCCCTTCAGGAGGTATTTACTGTTAAAGAAGGCATTTTTCAGTAACTCTCTTATGGTAATGTCAATCAAAACCAAGAGAACCAAGACACCATCAGGATGCCATGGCAAGGCTGCCTGAGCTATTATCATGAGTTTTCATTTCTATTTTTGCAGTACCTGCTGTCATGGCATGTTTGCAGTAGAGCTCAGCAACAGTCCTTCAAGTACAACTGAGCCCTTCTGATAATCCCAGCATTACTGCAAGCACCCACTCTTGCCAAGCAAGCTTTAACCCTTGCGTATTTTAAGTTGTCTTACAGCTTGACCAGCTCAGTAAAACACACCAAGAGGGGAAAAAAATATAATTGTAAAGCAGATCTTTCAACCTGTTCCTAAAATACCACCCATGTTCCAACTATTAGGACAGCATTTTTACACCATGGGCTTCAGCCAAGGTGGTGCTAAAGCCCTGCATAACTCATAAACTCAAGCCCTGACCTAAAAAATATCTCCAAAGGATCTAGGTTTGGCTTAGTGACAAAGCACTTGAGGCTCCACACATGCAGAAGAGCCTGTGTCCATAGGCAGCAGCCTCCGAGTCAGACACCCACATCCACCGAGAGTGGTACAGAGTTCACCTCTGCATCACCCAAACACAGCAAAACTGCTCAGCAGCGCCTCAGCAAAACCCAGGCAGCACGTCTGTGCCACGATTGGAAGGGTGTGTTTTGCTCTGGGGAGTAATTCCATTGAAAACAAGACTAGTGCATCGTTCTGCTTTGGGGCTCTGGCACCACAGCTTTTCCTCTGCCTCCACAGGGCCAATACAAATGAGAGGGGACAAGCAGGAGTGAGACCCAGTTGTGCACTGCCAACACAGCACTTCCTGACTTGCAGCTCCTTGCCCCCATGCAAGCACACTTAAGGATGGGGCAGCAGCAGCACCGCCAGGAAAAAGGGAGGCCTTAGGAAAAGCAAAGCTATGAAAAATGGTGTGAAACTTGCCTGACACTTGAAAGTACTGATGCTTTTTCATAGTAGTAAACAGGAGCTCAGCTTTTCTGCTCTCTCAGAGAGGTGCAAAGCAGTGGTTCTATTAATGCTAGTAATGTGCTTTCCTATTTTCCATGGATTAGGTGAGAAGCACTCAGATGAAAAGTCTCCTCGTTAAGAAACTGAGCACAAGATGCAAATGATGCACATTCAGAGTAACAAGCAGTATTTATCATTCTTACCTCAAGGTTTGCAAAAGTCTCAGTAAAAAAATGCCCAGAAGATATCAGTCACTCGTCTTGAGTGGCCAGTCAGAAAGAAGTTTCCTAGTTTTTCACCTTCACATCCCAGCGAAGGGCTGCTGTATTAACACATGATAAACACCCCTTTAAGATAAACTCTAAAGTGCTCTCTGCTCCATAACAAGTACTGAGGCTCCTGCCCCTTCTCCCCCCATGCAACATACACCCACACAAACTAAAACAATGGGATCCCTAGAGATAAAGCAAAGTTCCTCAGCTCTGTAAATGAGAAAGAAAAATTAATTTTTCTGCCACATTCAAAGTTGCATCCACTAGCCCTATTTCCCTACTTGTTTATGAGTGTTTTACCCTACTCGAGATGAGACACAGAATTCCCTATGAAAATTAATTTAACTACCACACCCTGAAATGCACTTTGAGAGTTTTGTCCTGTCTTTATCTGTAAGCAAAGGAGAAACACTTATTTCCCTTCCAACCACGACATCTACCTCGTTGTCAAACAACAGCCCCCAACTAACAACCCCAGGACCAAATATGTTTCCTGTACCAACACTTTGATCTCCAATTGCAACTAACCTAGGAGGGTAATAGTTACATTTGAGGTCACTAGGAGGTCTTGACCTCAGTTATTTCACCCTTCTCCAAAGAAACTTCTACTTTAATCATCAACTTCCGGGTAATCTATTAGTAACTGGCATAAATCATACATCAAAATGGGCTCAGGCATTGTCACAAGGGTTAGAAAATGATCCATTAAGCTCTTCCTCCTCTTCCTGAGCAAACACTGGATTCTGACTTTTCAAAAATAAAAATAAATTAATCAAGGATGTGCCTTATGCTTCCAATTCCTGAGCGTATTTATTCTTCTTGAAAATAGGCAGGAGAAAGGGAGGTGGGAAAGAGCAACCAAAGACAGCGCTGTCTTGTGATGCTTTTCAGAGTGATAAGCCAACATGCCAAAAAACACATTTGTGCCCTCTCTCACCCATGCTTTCTCCTCGCTGCCATCCCACAGATACACAAAACCGAAGACTGAAATAATTCAGGAAAAAAAAAATGGTGAGACTTGGCACATGTAAATTTTGCTGCCTGAGTTCACCATCACTGATTACAGCTGACGGAGAGTTAATAAAAGAGCAAAGCTGGCTGTCAGAGCAGATTAGTGTGTGCAAAGGACAAGACAAAAGAATAATGCCGTCATTATTATTTATGGTCATTAACTGGGTTGAGTTCACTTCTACAGTACCCTACCTGAGCAGTAAAAATGATCATCTAAACATGAAATACTACGTTTAGAGTTAAAACACTATCATTTTGCACATTGGCTTGATCTCTTTTATAGGAGGTATTTGATCCTGGAATTAGCCAGAGTGAGTAATGCAGATTTAGATAACGTGAGTAAGAAACTCATCAGATTTTTGACCTTACAAAGAACAGTGCTTTTCTAGTGAGGGAGCAGATAAAAGCTCACTGCCTCCTTGTCAAAAACAATCAAAAGGCAGGCACTGTGGGAAGGATGGGGGAAGCCATGGTGGGGCACTACAGAAAGCACAATGAAGGTAGAAAAATCTAATGCGAGAGAGGGAAGGGCATCCAAGAGGCAGTAAAAATAGGAGTGTGTGGGGAGCAGGGTTCTAGGTGGAAGACTCGGGTGGCAGGGACCTGAGAAAAAGCGAGCTGATAGAGATAAGACAGGGGGCTGCTTTGAGCAACAGATGGATTCCAAGACAGCTACGGTGGAGGGGGTATTCTGACTGGAAGGAAGAATGAAGATGTCTGGGGGACAAGAGGAAAATCAGAGGGACAGAGGCCTAAAGCCTGAGGCAAAGCACAGTGGAACATCCCCCAGAAAGCACCACTGAGAAGTATCATGAAAAGAAAAATACCCTTTGGGAGCCTGTGTCCAGGGGAAAGCAAGGCAGTGTCAGATGCTACTGGTGTAGCAGCTGTTGTGCATCTCTGATCAGAGCAGGTGTGTGAAGTCCTAACTACAGGTCACAAAGTATAACTTTCCTGACCTGGTACTCCAGGAGCAGTCAAAGTCCCTGAAATGGCTGAAAACTACATCAGCCCTTGCTGTCTGCTCTTATCTGCTACCTCTTCTTATCTCATTTGTTCCTTTTTGTTTCCTTCAAATAAGATCCCGGGGCTTTTCATCTACAAGACCTGAGCTGAAAACACTGACAAACTCTTTTTTTGTCCTCGTCTGGCAGGGTGATTAATTCAGCCATGACTTATTGTCAACAAGAATGTCCATCAGACATATGCAGACTATAGGCCATGGGATAGGAAGTCCCCTTGTGCACACCTTGAAACCCCTTCTCATCACAGGGCAGACTGGTGTTCACCATGTGACTGTAGCCACTGCTGCCTGATTTCAGTCATGTTCTTCATGGGACAGGGATGGATTAAGGTTCAACTCATCCACTGGTAACCCTTAACATTTAGCCTACATTTAGGTATAGCTATTTTTAAAAAGCCCTAACTTTTTTGAGAGAAATTTTCTTTAACAGATTTTGATGTACAGTCTATCTATATTATTATATATACAACCATACTCTAATTCAGAGGCTGTCTACTCACTGTTATCCCTGAAGAAAAATGGTGGTTTTTTCCTGTTTTTTAAACTAGAGAAAATATGATTTTCAACACTCATTGCAACACGGCAATTTGTTATACCTTTACTACAGGTCTAAACAGAGAAACTGCAGCTGCTGATAAATGGAGTAGCATCTCGACAGGAGTTCTCAATACCAGACCCCTGTGTTGGTCTGATCGTTTATTCATTTCCAAGAGAATAAACTGTTTGTTTAGACCTAGAAAGATTATATGGCTCTACCTGTGTGAAACTGTCTTTACCCTGTGCAGCTACTGTTGCTGCAGGAGAGCAGTCAGATTCACACTACACTCTCCCCAGTGCCAGAAAGGAAGATGCCATCTTATGTTCATCAACAGGTTCCAGATTTTGAGATTGCATTCTTCTAAGCCGATTCTGAGTAGGAGAATTAAGATATAACTAATTTTTCATGTAAGTAGAATTATTAATTTTACTTTTCTTATACCTTTGTCCTTTTGGATAAAGAAATCCTTTGCTTTGCCAGATTTAGTTTGCATGATATTTCAGGTTATAATCATACTTTACATTCTTACTTATTTTCTTTATGTATACTTTTAAATGACAGTGATACCACAAATTAACATCACTGATGCTATAGCCAGAAACACAGTGGAGTAACAGAAGCTTAGCCAGTGGCAGAGAAAGCTCAGTGGTGACATTCACTGCCACACCAGCAGCAGCACAGGGAGACATCAGGACACTGTAAAATACCAATATCTACAAATACTCTTCCCCACAGACTGCCTCCTTGCTGAATAGCTGTGGAACCTCACAAACTCTTAACAAAGGATGGAGTCATTTCATTCTTTGTGATAAAGAAGAATAAATGGCTTTCAGTAGTGCAGAGATATTATTACAGAAGGGGCTCAAACAGAAACCTGGATTCTTTTTACTTCCCTAACTATTTTCATCCTCACTTACTTGGGCAGTTTTAACTCTGAATAACATCCAAAGCTTGAAGAGCAATGCATCATATTTAAAATTCAGTTTTGCAGATCCAAAACTGCTACAGGAGCAAACCTTAATATATGGCTGATATCAAATACCAAACCTGACTTCAGTCCAGTCCTATCTTCCAATACAGCATTGGCCATACTCCCTATGCTGAGCCCCAGAGGAAACCACAAGGTTTCCTTAGGTCACCTAAGGAAAGGAAAGTAAGTAAAGGAAATCCTCAGTTATGCCTTCAGACACTTTGAACAATCTGCCTAAACAACTTGCTCCTGCCAGGGGAAACTGAGGAAAGATGTTTTGCAGTTTAATCTATCTAAAGAGCTTTGCAAGTCTGACGAGAGATGACGATGGCACCCTTGAGGGTGGAGTTTCACATTTTCTTGACATCTTAGCAAGCCAAAGGACTGAATGTATTAATAATCAGTTTTTCAAAATCTTACTGCAACCTTTGCTTAGTTTTTAGCAAAATCTGACAATTTCTAATGCGTATCGACTGCCAAAGAAATAAATTGGAAGGGCCAAGAGACCATCCTTTTTATTGATAAATTACACCTTCATAAAGTGTGACTGCACCTTTTAAAAGAATGCCTCGACAAGGCATTATTCAAAAGCAGTTAAAGGCCATTGAACATAACTTTGGCAGGCCAGTGATGGCATTCTGAAATCTTTCTCAAAGAAACCATAAGCCTAAGGTACTTAAACACACATATGGATAAGCACATATTATAAGACACCTTTGCAGAAATGGTATGCTCTGAAGTGTGAATTCAGTGTTAGCCTTATATAGGCACAGTTCAATACACATAGAGACTAAACCTTCATAGATTCTATGAGTAAAAGCAAATCCAGCACTCTTCTATCCTATGGCAATAACATATTGCTCTCTTTTCTAAGGAAAACTTTCATAACCCACCAACTACTAGACTGAATGGACATCAGCTGAGTCACCATGGCATTCATCCCTTGGTCATTTATATTTTTCAGCCATATTTTACAAAGCAGTTCAAACTGGGTTGTTGTTTTGGTTTGGTTGGTGGTTTTTTTGGTTTTTTGTTGTTTTTTTTTAAACTATGACAGAAGGCAATGTAATCAACTTATAGTTTTACAAACACTTCTCAAGGCTTTTCAGTAAAATTTTGCTTCTGTGCAAGCTCACAGTACAATGACTAGATGGAGTTCTTCTTTTGAAGTTTTGTTTAAGAAAATTCTCCCAGGCTAAGACCCAGTAAGTTACAGTTTAGCCTGAAGCAAATTTTTACAACCAAGTTATAAACCCCTGGAATAGGAGTTCATAATGGAAACAGCTGCTCAACTCTCACTGTAGCGGGTGCAAGTATAATAAAAACTGCAGGAGTTCACATTAACAATGGCGTCCCCTTACACTCTTTCCTGTTACCCATCCATTAAACAAACAACACTACTTAATAGAAGGAAAGGCAACAGGCTTTCCTCTTTTCCCTGCAACCCTGCTTCTTCCCCTCAATGACTAGCTAAGCAATTTATAGGTGACAAAGAATACACTCCCCAACACCCAGGTCTCTTTCAGCAGGGCATGCTTAGGGTAGGCTCTCCAACACCAACACTACACACCAGTGACACAACACTGCATTTCATCCCAGACAAGTACTTCATATTATAGGATGCACAAATATTTCACATGACACATATCCAACAGCCTGACTCCTGTGCTATGCAATTCCCACTTAATCCACCACAAGCATAACTCTTCATTCCTTTTCCCCTCTCTGGGTGATACTTGTGGCATTTTCATACACAGTTGATAGAATCATAGTTTGGGTTGGAAGAGACCATAAATATCACCTGGTTGCAACTTTGCTGCCATGGGCAGGGACACCCAGACCAGGTTGCTCAAAGCTGCATCCAATCTGGCCTTGAATAGTGCCAGAGATGGGGCATCCACAGCTTCTCAGGGCAGTCTGTTGCAGTGTCTCATCACCCTCATAGTGGAGAGCTTCTTCCTAATATCTCATCTAAACCTACCCTCTGTTAGTTTAAAGCCATTGACCCTTGTCCTCTCTTTCCATTTTGGGTGTTTCTTCAGAGGATTACAAAAGCCAAAGGAATGCCTTGCAGACTATGTGTATGCAATGTGAGCCTTGCACTATGATCAGGATGCTTTCCCTAAGATGGCCCTTAATTTTCCTTACGCTGCTTTCTCTACCTTGTCTCCTATCTTCAGCAGGTTATGAAAACAATTATTCTTGTGTTTCTGTACTCCTTTGGGACATTGGTTACCCAAGCTGCAGGTTCTGAGTGTGAAATACAGTAACAGTTGAGGGACAACTCCTGACCCCACCTCCCAAGCTGGGATAACACCAGGCTAAAAGGCTACTCAAGCACGTATCAAAAACCCACCAGGATTTCACAATGACAGCAGCATTCCTTTCAACATGTTTTTTCCTTTCTATTAACTAACAGGATTTTTTTGCCTAATATTTACCAGTGAGCAGTATATTAAGCATATTATGGCTCTCAACGACACAACAGGACTGTCCCCCACCTATCCAAACACTTCACTCTGCAGCCAGAGCACCTGTGCAGCCAGGAATTGAAGTCTGTGCGAAGGACAAACCCAAAGCTTTCTACCAGACCTTACTTTTCAGTGCTAGGAGGCTCAGGAGAGAGCTATCAATAATACTGATTTGCAACAGAAATGTTGTTAGAAAGTGGGCAACTTGAAAGGAAGGAAAGGCACTGCCTCCACAAGAAAGGAGGAGAGATCAAAGCTTGGGATGCTAGACAGAGCTTGGAAAAAGCACGTTTGCTCTTATTTCCTATATCTCTGTGGGTTTATTTAGGGACTGTCACAGAAAAGAACACAAATTTCATCTCCGTAGCCAGTCTATCTGCCAATAGGCACCTCATACAGCCTAGTTAGAGGCAAGAACTGAATGACTACAGATTTGTTAAAATATTTCTTGCTGTCAAAAAGAAACCTTGTCTTTTGTGACTCACCAGCCAGTAGCCTTCCAGACTCACAGTCACTACCTGCAGGAATTACATGTAGGATCTCCTTAAACAATATTTTTGCTATAAGTAAGAAAACTATAAATTCTCAATCTTGGTACTGGCAGTAGTGTCTTGTTTACATATTACATCAGCAGAGCTAAAGGATTCTCTTTTCTGCACATGATCAAGCAAGAAATGAAGTATAGTTCTTAAATATTGACTACAGAGTTAAGAAACAAATCGACCTTTGGAGTCAAATGAATGTAGAAAAAACATTATGGAAAGTGGTTTTGGTATCATGTGCTTTCACAAGAAGCCTGAAGAAAACACAAATATCATAAGGGCACATATTAAACAGGACGGGGCCAGACTCTCTCCAGCAGTGGGCAGTGACGGGTCAAGGGGCAGCATGCACAAACTAAAACATGGGAAGTTTCATCTTGATATGAGGAAAAATTTCTTTGAGGGGAACAGAGCACTGGAACAGGCTTCCCAGAGAGGTTGTGGAGTGCCTTCCTCTGGAGATATTCAAAACCTACCTGGACATGTTGCTGTGTAACCTGCTCTAGCTGACCCTGCTGTAGCAGGGGTGTTGATACTCTCCAGAGGTCCCCTCCAACCCCAACCACTCTGTGATTCTGAACATGTAACTAACACTTCCTTAAGCACAAGCAGAGGAAGAACACTCAGGACAAAATTCTCAGATTTATAAAGCTGAATGATTCACCTTCCTAAACGGCAGCAAGTTGCAGTGTTTATGGCTATCTAATAATGGTGGAGCCATCAGTCTCTGGCAGCAGAGCTCTTGTCCTGAAGAGTTAACAAGGCCAGCAAGGCTCCTTCCTCTTGCATCATGTACCAATTCTGTTTCTCACACCAGATTTGGTCAGTATGGTCACCATATCATACAATCTAATAACACACGAGATGCCAGCAGATAATGCTTCAGTTGTAGGCCAAAGACTAACATTCCTAGTTTTGGTAACTGCTGCTGGCAATGCAGCTCACTGCAACACACCCACTTGTTTCCTCCTAATGACCCCAAACACCCACATCTGGGCACTGATGCCTTGAATTTTAACTTTTATATTTCTTAGATCCTGTTGTACTTAGTGTGTGTAACTCTGAAGTGCTTTGTAACCTGTTAGCTGCTCTCTCGGGCAGAGATAGACATAACAACCCTCTCCAGGCCTGCTCGCCAAGGACACTTGGACAGTCCTAGGTCCAGAAAGGGTAAACCAACACCTAAAGAAAGGGGGGCAAGCCTGAGAGAATTACATCAGTAGCTGAAGTTTTAATTGGCGAATTTATGCTGATATGCTAATGTACCAAAACCTATAACTGGGGTAAGGACTCGTGACTTGTCGTCCATCTTGGGGGTCCACCTTAGGGTGCAGTGGCAGCCTGTGGCTCCCCAGGGTGTGCCTTTGAAGGCCTTCAAATAAATATCCACCTTTATTCCCTTACTCCTGTCTAGTCTCTCTTTCCAGGTAGCCAATTCAGGCATCAGCACCATCTTCAAAATTAAGGTTAAAAAAAGACCACATTTTCCAAAGGGAAAGAAGGCCTGCCCTCCCCAGTAGAGGGAGGCAGAAGCTTCTCTGACTTGTCCCAGGGCAGACAAAGTCACGTCATGGTCCTGTTGCTCTTTCCCTTGTGGTTCCCTCCTGGCTCAGGAGGGAGCTAGAACCGGGAGGACTTGCCTGCATAGCTGATAGCATGAATTTTCCCTAGGTTGTCCTGAACATCAAGGTTACTAATCCTATTTCTTCATTTTGATCAGCCTGGCTTTCCCCTCCACAGAAGAAGTGGTGCATACCAGTAGGAAAAAACAAGACTTCTCGCGGCTCCTGTCAGTTTCAACAGAATGAAAATGCTGCCTCATCCAAGCTAGCATAGAAAACCATGGCTTTTTATAGATGGTTGATGGGTCACCATGTAAATTACACTGAAATCTAACAGAGCAAGTTACTGACTGTCATCATTAATGGTAAAGTATTCAACAGCAAAAGACTATCACCTTGAAATAATGCCATGAGTTAATATTTTTAAATGTAGTACATTTCATAGATATATATATATGATCATTTTCCCTAGACAGACATCTAGGAGGGAGGTGTGTGGATCCCTCTACAGCTAAAATTAGACCCTATTATAAAGCTTGATAGGACCCCTACTTTTGAGCCTGTTTCTAACCAGGAAAGCTCACAGAAACCTCTTTTTGATAGGGAGAAGCCAATGGGGCCCAGGAAGAAAAGCTGAGATTCTGTCAAACTGAGTGTTTACAGGATGAACAAGCAAGCTGGTCACATCAGCTCCCTGGCAAGTTTAAAAATAGCAGTAGACGTCCATGACTTTAAAAGAATTTTCTCAACAGTAAGGTTTTTTCCCTACTAATTCAAATAGCAGTAAACATAAAACACAAAAATACATGCTCACCCTTCAAATTAGACATATCATGCATAAGAAAGAAACCGTCTTGTATTTCCACCCGACAAAAGAAATAAAAAGAGAATAATCAAAGGAAATTTACAAAATCTACCAGCTAGGTGGCAAATTAGGCCCAAAAATCCTGCCAGATAAGTGACTTCTGCAACTGCACAAAATGAGTATAAGGCTGTACCTCCATTCCCCTCTCCAAGCCCCCCAAATTCTGATGATCCCATCAGCCATCTCACTGGTTAATAACAGAAATACTCCCGTGAGGAGAAACATTGTGCAGTTTGTCTGATCAGGCCCCATGCAGCCACACAACTTAGCTGTCAAAGACTGAGCACTAACAGTAAACTGCTAGTAATTAACTCACGGAGTAAAGGAGGAATTAAGCTGCTGTAAAACCCAACAGTACGAGCGCAGGAGAAAATCATAACCTCATTGCAGATGCTCTATTAGCCAGCAAGGACTCTGCATTTGCCTGTGTTATTCAGTCGGCCTACTTCTTTCAATAATAACAAGCTATTTTCTACTATAATGCACCAAATCTCAAGAGGATCTGATCTGGAGTGATGCTGATGACTTGGTATCCATCTACTCTCAATGGAAGCTGGGTGAACATTGTACCTCCTGATTTAGCCAGTAATATGGACCTGATGAGACACACAGCACAAGACAAGCAATTGATTTGTTTTCTAAAGCAGAAAAGGGAAAAGAAAAAGGGGGGTTTTTGGTTTTTTGGCAGACAGATAGCAAACAGGGCTCCAGTTGGACTGATTCTTTAAATGCTGCCATAAGTGTTTTGATGCAGCATTCAATGTAAAATGGCAGTCTAAAACCTATATAAACCTCTTCTTCATATTGTTGTTTAAAGCACAAATAAACACAGGCATACACCTACACCTTCTCTAGACAGTAGATTACTGCAGAATCTTTCTGTATTCTAGACCAAACGTTAAGACTCATTCCAGGAGTTAGAAGTTTACACAAGTTTCACTACTTAAACTGAAATGCTTGCAGCCTCAAATTTAAATAGCAAAATTCCTCTGGAAGTTTCAATGAGAGACCACAAGATTACAAATATTTAGTCCAACCTTTTATATAATACAGGAATTTCCTCTACAGTCTCAGGTGTAGAAATGATTTCCAGAGTTTGTTTGTTTAAGGAAAATCTTGAAAAAAATTTTGATTTGTTTGACAGTGTGGTAAACCACAACCACACTTTTCACAAATTATTTTGAAAACTTGCATTAGTAGCTTGCATATTCCCAAATCTGGATAATTAGAAACAACAGCTAGTAGTTTTGATAATCCCCCCAGCCAGTTTAAAATTAAATGGCTCAATTGATGTGATTTGCTGTCTCATTTTCATTCTAAAACATAAGGTGTTCCACAGAAAACTGAGAAGGCATCAAACTCTCTAGGGAAGACTCTAATCAGGTGGCAACTCAAAGTCAGAATATCTACAGTTAGCCCAAACCTCTGACATCATAACCCTGCCCTGTAGTGCACAAAATACAAACATGTACACACGTTTAAAGATACCATCTTTCCAAAGCACTATTTGAAAAAACCTCCTGTCCACAAGCTGTCACTGAGGGTTGATTTGATGGCTTGTGACTTGCTAAAAAAAAACCCAAAACCTAAAATAATTAATTCCACACATACCTTATTGTCAAGTGTTTGTTTACAGCCCAGTTATGTGATAACTTTCTCTTTGATATTTTACTCCATACCATTTCCTTAAAATTCTGTTTGTCTCTTAGGCAATATTTTACTCCAATGAGAAGCACAGCCAGCTGTCTGATGTAAGTGGACTTCTACAAAGTAAGCAGGTGTGACCCTTAGGAACAGTTTTGCTGGTATGTAAGAGTTCTACATGTAAATTATGTTATGGGTGCTCAACTTGAAGAATTACAAAACTCATCATGCTATTTCTTCTTAGCATCTCACTCTGGAGAAAACCTCTCTGAATTTCTCCTTACCAATCACATCGTTATCATAATGAATTCATGTCCTAAAGACATTGCATTAAAGGAGCAGCTTGAGCTGAATTCACAGATTTTGCACAATACTTATCTACTTGTAAGACCCAGCCTTCTGCTCAAAATATTCATTTTAGATTAAGCCTTGAGGACAGGTGTTATTCCCAGCTCAAACCACTTCTTCTCCCACTTCTACCCTCTCTTCAGGACATCTCCTGAGATGTCCTGTGCCTCAAGGTCACCTCCTCAGTAGCAGCTTACTAAACATCCTGAGTCATCCCAGGTACATTTCCAATGTGTGAATGTGAAATTAACCCTTTAGCCCTTCCCAGGCACAACTGGATAGAGGTAATAGCTAAAATAGCCCACAAGCAATGTCTTTACGATACAAGAATCCCAAAGACCTACAAGAGAAATACAAACTCACAGTGCCATATGATAAAGTGCATACATCTCAAGCTGAACGTCAAGTGTGAAATCACACATTTGAACACCTAAATCTCTTTACTTAGAAGTAATGGTCTGAAACTATGTGTGACATATGGCCGCAACATGCTTATAAAAGGCTGCCAAAACTGGGCCTCTTTGAGAAAGCAGGTCACCATCCTTTGCATTCTGCTGCCTCACCAGCACCAGTGTCGCTCACAACCCAGGCCACAGGGATTTACACTGGCTCAGTAAAAATATTGCCCAGAACAACCTGTTCACTACAAGACTTACACCCCAGTGAGCACAAAAAATCCACAGAAAGAAATCCCAGACATTCCAGCACACCTCCATGTGAAATGCTGTGCTCTTTCAAAATCTTTTGCTGGGCGGCTGCGCATCCTGGGATTTTCCTGCTGTGTTTGCTTGCATCCACCTCCCTGGTTCATCAGGCGCTGCAGGGCATCTGCAACGCGGTACATGCTGCGCTGCCATCAGTGCACTGATGACACCCAGCTCTCTATCTCCTTCCCTCTTGACCCAGACACAGCTGCTGGCAACCTCAAACAATGTCTGGCAGAAACTGGTTTCTGGAAGAAGGCCAGCTGGCTGCTGCTCAACCTGGACAAGGCAGAAATAATGTTAATCAGCCGGGGGAAGTGCTTTGAGGACCTGGTGAAATTTTTAAGTGCTCCATCAGCTGAAGGCATTTGTCTGGCCATCATCCTAAGAAGTGCACAATGCAACCACCGGGTCAGGATTTAACTTCCTCACAAACTCGCCAAAAGATCCACTCACTCTTTGCTAAATGCCTGCTTCATTTTGAAAGACCTCATCACCTTTCACTTGGGTTTGACTGTGAAAACTGCACCAGGAGCCTAGATACATGGCCAGGAGTGGCACTTCTGGCCCTCCTTCTGGATAACAAGCCAAAACAATTGCAAGCCTGTTCCCTGGTGTCTTGCAAATCCATCATTTTATGGCATAACTCATCCGGAAAAATGATAGTCCCTTCTAAAAGTGACATTTACTGATGCTTTAGATAAAAGTTTAAAAGCAATTTACACCCCATCTCTGAAAAGCAGCAGCTTGGTTATCTTAAAAATCAAGCAATGTGACCAGATCTATTTTCCTGGGTCAAGTCCAAGGATTTCAGGTAAATGATGAGCAACTTGCTTTGGGACAGATGATCTTCTATTTAAGCCAACTCATGCTTCTCAGTTCTATCCTTATTTGTCCCTTATAAGTGTGCATTAAAATTCCCACCATTTTGTAAGGGGTAATAACTCAGTGACTTAATCTACTCATTCAGTAGCAAGACATTAATATTTTGTAACCCTAGAAGCAAGAACAGATGTAACACCTAAGTCTGTTGCCACCAAATGAAGACCAGAATTGACAGTACTGTATTTTATCTTTGAACTACACATCTGAAGCAGGCTTTTGGAGTATCTTTCTAAGCCACGGTGATCATTCAAGTACCACTAGAAACTTCTTTTTCTCCAACAGAATGGGTCAGGTTGAAGGGAACACAGCGGGTCACGTGGTCCTACCTCCCTGCTCAAGCAGGTTCATCCCAGAGCACATGGCACAGGATTGCATCCAGATGGTTCCTGAATTTCTCTACTGAGGGAGACTCCACACCCTCTCCAGGCAATCTGCTCTGATGCTTGCACAGTAAAGAACTTCTTCCTCACATTCGGGCGGAACTTCCTGTGCATCAGTTTCCACCCACTGCCTCTTGTTCTATTGCTTGGCACTGCCAAGAAGAGCCTGTGCACGTCCTCTTGGCACCCTCTCTTCAGAAACTGATAGACATTGATAAGTTCTTTCTCAGTCATCTCTTCTTGAGGCTGAACAGGCCCACCTTCCTCAGCCTTTCTTCGTATGAGGGATGTTCCAGCCCCCTCAGCGCCTTTGCTGCTCTCCACTCATAGAGAGTGGGTCCCCTCCTTAAGGGTCAGCCTGCAGGATCTCTTGCCACCTAATACTGGACTTGAATTCCACAGCACCATGTCCTGCTCCTGGCCTGGCCGCTGACTTGAAAGAGCATGATATGTCTTCCCACTGTGCCTCAATTCTGTACCAATAAAATGGGAATCATAATTATTTCCTTTTGAAGAACTTACTCCATGGAAATGCTGAGAAAGCACAGGAGATGTAAGAACAGCTGTAGCAGCCTCTCCATACCTATCCAGCACCAGCAGGTCAACCTTCACAGCCATTTTGACACCTGGGGCTTAGCTGATCTCTGAATAGCCAACAACATCAGTGGCACAAAGTGGACATACCACTGTTTTATTCACAAACAGGTTTTGTTTACAATGATACAAGCTAAATTTAGGGTTCACAGAAGGTGTTAATACAAATAAAGTATGCTGCATTCAAGCAGGAAGCAGATTTCTTGCAGAAACTTACCCAAACTCAGCATTTTCAACATTCAGACAGGGAGTTTAGAAATGTCCAAAACATCCAGTACTCAGGTTGAAATTTATTGTGGATCAGCCAAAACATTTTCTGAAAAGGGGCTTTTGAAAGAATTAACCAGTGGTCTGGAGTTATTAAAGATGTGTGGGCAAGGGAATATATTTCTCAATTCTTCTTTGTCCACTGGCTCAGCTGCCCCCTTATCAGACATATCTTGTAACTCTCCTCATTAAACCAAGGGCATAGGTAAAGAAATGAGAGCAGGACTAAGGCTTGGGTTTCTACCAGAAGTACCTGACTCAACCTCTTCATTCAAGACAACTACACATTAAACCAGTGTTGCTTGATCCATTTCCAGACCACAGCAAAGGAAGTAAAACTGTAACAGAAGGATCCGTCCTAATGAGCAGTATTAATGGATGGTAAAGCTGCTTAGGACAAAACGTTTTACAAACACAAGGGAAGGGTAGGTAATTTTATGAGCATGGTTTTCTTCTTTTCTGTAGGCATCTTCTGTCAAACAATCAGCTTTACTTGTCTTTGTTGTCATCTTCAAATAGTGCAGCAAGCCAGTGTTAAAGGAGGAATTTCTATTTGTTGCTTGTATTTGTTTAAAATATCTATTTGAAATAACATGTATTGTTTCTACCAAGCTATGTTTAAAAAAACCAATAACAACAAAAACAAACAAACATAACAAACAAAAAACAACAACCAAAAAAACACCCCACCAAGCTCCACAGCTTCTAAGTCTCACAGGAATTTGGAGGCTGCTTTTTGGCCAAACTAGTTCTGGCCATATCCTTTTAACGCTAAGCAGAGGCAATGACGTTGGTAAAAGCAGGCAGGTTATGCAAGGCTGAGCAGATAGCTTCAGCACAGTGTGTATGGGACAGCAGTTCTCCAGGCTAACAGACAATAGCTTCATTTAAAAAGAAAAAAATAAAAACATACAAAGCAGAAAAGCTGTGGAAACAAATTAATTTGGAATATGTAAAAAAGCATTATGAAAGAAAGCACAAACTTTCCTTCTCTGCCAAAAGAAGCGATTTACTATGTGTACATCTTTGCCTTGTTACAGTTTATTATGGAGTTGGGTAGCTAAAAGAGAAAATTCAAATAAGGAGAGGCTACAAAAAGGCTGGCTCCTACTGTGAGCACAGGGGTGAGGAGAACGTGGAATAATACATGAAAAAGCATCTCATTGCAACAAAGTGACTTGTTAAGCCTTCAAAGTCTGTCACCAGTGCTCCTCCAAGCAGTGTAACTGATTGCATGGCACATAGTAGGGGTTCAGTGGTGTCTATTTCTGCCTTCCTTTTTCTAAAGAGAAACACTCCACAGCCAAAACACAACAACCTTCCCCACACACCTACATGATGTGAACACCAAAAAGCAAGTCGAGTCACTGAGCGTGGTACATGGCAGTATAACAAGGGGTCATGGGATGAAAGCAAGAAAGAGAACATTTTAGGCTGAACATCAGGGGGAAAAGACTTTTGTTGAACTGTGAAAACACTACATGCCCACGTTAAAAATTAGCTAGACAAAGCACTAGAAATTACTTTGTATGCTACAACTCTGCACTGGCAGAGAGATGGAGCAGAACTAATTGGCCTCTGCAAACCCTAACTTCTTATGATCCTTCATAAAAGCCAGTCTACAGCAGTTCTTAAATTTAACACAGGCTTGCTCTTAGAAGAGAAAATGAAACTGGGAAAGCAGAACATCTCCTTGCAAGCCTGTTTCCACTGAGAGCAGCACAGCGTGGGAGGTGCAGTCGTTCAAGCGCATTATGCTCTGACTTAAGTCAAGAGAATCATTTACAGTAAAGAAACAGGAGTGATACCTTTTCAGCATTTTTATCATCATGACTTTCTTAGCGCACCACAGTTTGGGAAGAAAAAAAAAAAAAAAAAAAGGCAAAAAAGTAACCTGCACATTTTCTTTGAGAAAAGAAAGAACTCACTTTGCCCATCTATTAAATGTTTTCTCATTTCCCCACCTATACATTAACCCAGGCCCAGTTTCACCAAATCCAAAAGAGGAGCTGATGTCTCAGGAAACATTGCATTCCTACACATTTCATAAAATGCAACAGCTGTTCATGAGGGAAAGACTCAGGTTAACGTTTCCATCCAGTCACTGTTCAGTCATGATTCACTCTTTCTGACAACAACTGGCAAACCAGTAGCTGATGCACGCTGGCCAGCAGGTCAGTGGTAATGTAGCTCTAGGCTATCCACGCCTCCTACCCAGTGGTGCTGGTTTGGGATGGCTGAGGAGGGACTTTGGAGAGGAAAAGACCTGCTCATATCCACAACTCACAGAACACAGAGTGCAAACATACATATGCTCTCCATAACGACAATGTTTACTTTATGGACGTTCCTGGTAATAATCAGGGGATGAATTCTTGATTTCCACTGATTGCAATTTGTCACAAATATGGCAAGTAGATGTCATTGGTATGTGATTGGAGGCACATACTACATTAGGAAAAAGGGCCTTAATATCTATAACAGAGGTCATAAATAAAATGAACTAGAACATATGAGATGAAATTCCTTTCCCTGGTCTTCGTAGAGGCATATGATTTCCATTAATATAAGGACCACTGTAAAATTTACTGCAGAGGAGTTGATTTTCACTTGGTAGTCTTCTTCATTATAGATCTTTAGAATTTGTTTGCATTTTGGTTAATGTTTTCACCAAAAAAAATATATATATAAAATATGAGTGGTTTCAACTGTGCAGAACTGTCTCCTTTAGCTCCTTATGAGAAGCTAGGAAGATGTGCTCTGTCTCATATCAGCTGAAATTCAAATTTTCACAATTATCCAAACCAAAAAACCTCAGCCTGCCAAATCCTCATGAACACACACAAGCATCTCCAAAAGAGTTTTAATCTGAGCAGATATTCTGCTCATCTCTGTTCTCAACAGCAGTGCACATCACGCAATTACCCTACAAAATGAAACTTCTGTGTGGTCCACTTTCCACGTGTTTAAATAGTACAAGAGGTGAAAGAAATATGAATTATTCCTTAATAACTGCTGGTTTTAGGTGATAAAAAAGCATACTGCTGGCACCATTCCCCTGAAACCTTAAACCCAATCCCAGGAAAGCACAAGAGAAAAAGTTGTGCTCCAAGTACCTATGTGCCCATGTTAAATTTAAGAATTGGTTTAAGTACCTTCCCTAGACCAAAGCCCTGAGCAAGTGAAATATGATTTTTCTATTTAAAATATTAAAAAGATACAGGCTGCCCAAGTGTTTTACATTTCTTTTTCCTTCTTGACTTCTAATTCATTTCTGACATAGTGTTTCCTTTCAGTCTCTTGTCTGTACCATAAATCTACCTGTGATAATTTGGTACAAGTCACACACTTTGCATGAAAATGGATCCTGCACCCTTCCCAGTCACAGGATGTGAGGTACAATGTCCATCATAAGTCATGTACAAAGAATAGTTTCAGTAACCAAAAGCTCTCACTCAGGCATTACATTCCATTGTGCATCCCAGTGTATCACAGACAGCTGGAATTAATTCAGCTATTTACTCCAGAGTAAATCACCGACTCCACAGAATGCAAGCAGCCTAATATCAGGAGTAAATGAGATCAAAATTAGGCTAACTTATAGGAACCTTTCTTGGTAGAAACATTAATTGTATTTATGGATTTGGAGTCCCAATTATTAACAGAGCTGAGACATCACAAACTGCAGTCACATGCATCTTACCAACTGGAAGAAAACATTCCAAATTTATCTTCAGAAAAAAATACCATCCAGTTTCACTTCCCTTTTTTTTTTTCTTTTCCAAAGCTTGCATAGAACTATCCAGTCTCTGCAAATGTGATGCAAAACTTACCTGGAGAAAGGAGGAAGGTGGTAACTCGGCACTGGATCAGGCAATAACCCAGCAGCTGACACAGAGTTTCACAGCACTATCTCGGTTCTGCCTGATTGCACATTGTGTGTCTCATCCAACACCTTGACACACAGGTGTAAACATCTCCACGAAATTATTCAGGAATCACAGCTCAAGAAGCTGGGACAGACATCTTCAGGTGCATAAAAGGTTTATAGGGTTATAGGCACCCAGGATGAAGCTGGCCCCTTATTTTCCACAATGGAGATGAATAGAAGCAAAAACTGAAAGAGTAGCTTCTCCAGCTGTTGATCATAAGACCCTTAGCATATGTATAGCATGTTCACCACATGCTACTGGTACAGGGCTCTTCATATTTTGTGAAGTAGGCTAGTAAGCTTAGATAACTGAGAAAATACTGATGAGCAGGTACCAATCTGTCAAAGATCAGTTTTACTTATTTAAGATCATAATTTTTTTTTCATATCACTTAGAATTTCTGGGGAACACTAAAGCCCAGATCTACAGCAATGCCTTCCTTTTCCTAACTCATTATTTTCTTAATTATGCCTTTTTTTGTTGTTTTGGGTTGAGGGGTTTTTTTTTTGTTGGTGGTGGTTTGGTTTTTTTTTGTTTACAGCTCTGCTTATCAAATCTTCACAGTGGCAACAATATGAAGAAAAGCCAGAGAAGCAAACCCAAGCTAATTGATAGCATGAGCATGTTTCACATAAACATTCATTATACACAGTGGTGCTGCTGAAGCTACTGCACTGGCCACAGACCCTACAGTTCAGTACCACTGACATTAATAGCAGGCAGATGAAGAGCAAAACTGACATGGCAAGCATAAAGCTAGAGTAATTTGCACTCTTATGACCAGATCCTGAGCTGGCACACATTGACCATAGCTTACCCAAGATCAACGGTATGAGGTCAATTTTTTTTCTGTCTCAGTCAACAACTTTTAATCTGAGCACTGCCAGGAAATCAGAGAAATCACTCAGCATTTGTTAAACTGCCAAATTAAAACTTCTTAGTTGCAGGTTCATTTGTCTTCATAGCCATATTTATGTACACATTTCATATTACCAGAGTTGCAAGAAATTAAATTATTTCAGATCACAGTTATTAGGAGACTCTTTTCCCCTCTCCGTTACTAACTCAGAGGGAGTCCGCTGAAACTTCCCAGTGGAATATGCATGCAGGGTCAAATAAACCCATATATTCAATGCCTGCTTTACTCAAAGAATAATACATCATTTTCTGAGTGAAGACATAGCGAAAATAATTTCTTTTTCCTCGTGGATTTTCTGGAAAGAAAATTGGGATACCTCGTACCCCCCAAAGTACCCTTGTCTTCCCTACAGAAGACAGGCTGTGCTATGGAAAGCAAGGTAAAATCTACTTGACAAGCAAGGCAACTAAATCAGTGAAAGCACATCAACAGGATGGGTATTTGCTTTGTCCTCACCTTGAGGTAGGAGCTGTGTTAGCAAACACTGAATTAAGAACACACGACAGGTAGGAATTCTCCATTCACCTAAGCACTCCCCTCCATCACTGTGAGCTGCTCCATAATTCCCTCTCTTTCCATACGTGTTCCAGTTTGTCTTTCAGCATCTCTTTGTAGTTCCATGCCAGGCCTCTGGATTCCTGTCCCACAACAGTTCTCCAGCACACTGCTCTGCTCGTCATCTCCTCTTTTACATTGCTACAGGTGAGCTCGTCCCGTGACAGGGACTCAGCCATCACACAGCCAACAAGTCACCTGTCCACAGGTCACTCAGCTCCCTTTTATTAGCTCTTGCTAAATACACTAATCATGTATACATGTAACAGATGCAAACAAAAAATTTGCAACGAGACATATGCAGGGCAGTGAAACCTTTCATTTCTTCTAATGGAATCATGTTAAAAGGCTAAAATTCCTTCAAATAAAATTTTACAACATCCACAAGAGACAGAAAACTAGTGAGGGCACAGAAATTGCTGAAATGTAGAGAGACTGAACCTGCAAACAGAAAATTTGCAACATTAAGTTCAACTTGAAAAAAAAAATACAATACAGCTGTGGTTTTTCTTAATAAAAAAGAAAAACCTCCAGACTACACAAACCTAGAAAGCAGCAATGGGTAGGAGAGACTGAGGGTCAGCAACAGAAAGTAAATTAGACATGAGTCCACAATGCATTCTGACAGCAAAAAAGGTCACCACAATTTTAGGCTGCATATGCAGAGACAGCAAGTAGCAGGGAAGTAATGGTTTTTTATCTATATTGATCGGGTGCAGTCTACTATGGAAAAACATGCTCAATTCTGTGTTTTGTCTAAACAAAAACTAATGGCAGTTTGGAGGGACTTCACAGGAAACAGCCACAGAATAGCTTGGAGGGCTAGCAGAACTAACCAAGGAAGATGAAAAGCTGGCAAAAAAAAAAAAAAAAAAAAAGGCAAACTAGACATTCTCTTACAAATACGTTAGAACCATTTAAGAAGTTGACAAAAAATGATTGCTGAGGATTAGCTAGACAAACCTGCTCACTTTTGCACCAAAAGCAGTCAAGACTTACTTTGAGAATTACCAAGTCTAACTTGGAAGGGTGTTAACATAGATGGGGCAATTATTTCCAGAACTGCTGTCCTGTGTAAATGTCCAGCTGCACCCTGGGACTTGTTTCTGTCTCACACAATAGCTAAGAAAAGCCCAACAACAGGAAAGACTGGAAAGAAGATGTACCAAAGAAGATGCAAAACTTATTTAGCATCGCAAAAGGGAACATTAGTAAAACTTGTGGGAAAAAAATTAAGGAGTAGGCCTGGGCTAAACACTAGGGCAATATTTCTCAGGGCCAAGATCAATCAGTCAGGATGACCTTGTATCACCCAAAGGCCAAAATTCAATCTGATATAACAGGGTTTAAAGGCTCAAAGCTGCATCAGAAGGCACATTATTGAGCTGAGGTGGACAACCAAGGCCAGTGTATTTTGAATGAGTGCCTCAAGATGACTGGTGGAAGTTCCTCCTTATAACATCCTTAGACGTAGCATAGTCCTGATAGTAAAACCCACAGAAAAGAGAAGATTTCTGGCAGTGTTAAAAGACTTAACAGCACTTTCTGCTTCCCAGATTTCTGGGAACAGCTCAATCACTTCATGCTCTCTGCTGATCAGAAAGCAGTAAAAGTCTTTAGAGTACCCAGGCCAAGCTAGCAAGCTCCTGCAGGAATCCAAGCCTAGGAGCCTGGCCTTTCCTTTGCACTGTCCTCATGGCTCCTGGCTCAGCTCAGGGTCTCGGCTCAGCCTGCTCCTGTCTGCAAATCCACTGCCTCATGAAACAGTGAAGTCAGTATGCAACCATGCAAAAAGCATCTGTGTGAAGAGGGAAGGCAAGACAGAAAAACCCCAAAATCAGTGCCTGAAGAAAGCACTGGCATCTCAATATGCCATTCAAAAGCAAACCCATCTTGATGTAGTGCAATCTAGCCAATGGAAGGAAAAAGACTGCTCTTTCTCAACATCCTATGTCATTTACAATTCATTTAGGCAATCAGTATATTTCAACACTCCTTTTAAATCCAAGCTGGAAGTGCTTAGTATTGAATTGGCACAAGTTTAAAAGAGGAAAAAAAAATGGAAAAAAGCAAAAGGCAGCACAATAACAAAAGAAATCCCAATCCAGCTTTTCACTGAGGTGCATTGCCTTGCTGATTTTGCTGTAGAAAAAAAAAAGCAGTTCTGGACAGCTGGTTAAAAGAAGCTGTTAATTTATAATAACCTGTTTGTTAATTGCTTTCAACCTTGGTCAGTCGGTTTCTGCACTCTAAACCCTAAAGATAGCTTGAAAGGAATGCATCGAGGGAGCAAGGAGTAATTAATGCAAGCAGGCAGCCATGGCTGGAAGACAGAGGTTACAGTGAAGGGAGGAAAGGTCTAAACCAGTGCATGTGCTCCTAGGAATTGGCCCTGGTGCTCTCTCCCTCTGCTCCCCCTCCTTTTCCCTTCTGCTGCAGAGCTGCAGCTACAGCAGGAGTCCTCTGCCAAGGCCAGGGTGTCCCACTGCCCCTCAGGCACTCTGCAACCACCAGTAAAAAAAAAATTTGCAGGCAGCGGCTGCAGCAATGGCACAGGCAGCAAAGTGAGCAAGGACCCTGCATGCAGCCATGCTGACTGCCTTCCCTCCCTGATCTGTCCCTCTCCTCGCTGGGAGCCACGGGGGACACCTCATTGGGACCCACAGCACCAGCCCTCCTTCCAGAAAGCTTCCTTGGCCAAAAGATGCAGAAGGCTTCCACTAGCTTGTGGGTACTGGGGAAAATATCCCCCTGCATGCCAGAACCCCAGAACACAACCCATGTAGTAATACAGCTTCCATCAAGTCTTCACAGGCAGAAAGGATGATTTTCGGTTTCCCCAGCTTGCTGATCTCCTCTCACTGGGATAAGGCTGCCCCATGACCACCTTCAGGGAGAGAGGCTGCAGAGGGAGTGGAAAGAAAAAAAACCCTGGAAACTAGTCACTCGTTTTACAACCTGCCTCTGCCTGGTTTGCCATGTGCTCAAAATAGAAAAACAACTGACCTGTGAGTTATTTAAACATGAGTGTAACATTTAGAGGCACAAGGCAAGGCACACAGATTTTATCCGACTGACGGCTGCCCGACCCCTGCAAGTCCTCAGGTGACCCAGGCGCACATGGTCGCTGTGGCCAGCAGTTCCCTTCTGGTCCCCCCACTGCCTCCCTGGGTGCCAAGTGAAAATGTGGCACTGGTTCACACTGACTGAGGGAAAAGAAGCGCAAGCAAGGCTAAGAGGAGCCAGGCTTGTTTCCTTATAGTAAACATGGCATCATCCTCAATAGATTTCCATTCTGGCGGTAGCCTAGTGCATTTTCCTGCAACAGAGAAGCAGGTGCACAATGTTTAGAGGGAGCTGGGAGCTGCAGCTCTGAAAGAGACCTTCCAGCAAGCTGTAGATGCTGGACCCACCGTGCTTCCAACCTGCAAGGGACAGTAAAGAAAGCTACATTCAGGCAGGAGTTTGGCAACACAGTCCCTCCTTTGAATGGTTGTCAATCAATTCCAGCCACTGCGTTCAGACTTTTAATCCTTATTAAAATCATAGAATCATTACAGTTGGAAAAGACCTCCAAGATCATCCAGTCCGACCTCGGACCAAACACCACCATGTCAACTAAACCACAGCACTAAGTGCCACATCCAGTCGTTCTTGAACACTTCCAGGGATGGTGACCCCACCATCTCCATGACCAGCCCATTCCAAGTTTAACCACCCTTTCAGGGCAAAAGCTCTTCCTGACCTCCAACCTGAACCTCCCCTGGTGCAGCTTGAGTTTATGTCCTCTCACCCTGCCACTGGTTGCCTGGGAGAAGAGCCTGATCCCCACCTGGCTACAACGTCCTTTCGGGGAGTTTTAGAGAGCAATTAGAGAGCAATAAGGTCCCTCTGAGCCTCCTTTTCTCCAGGTTAAACACTCTGCTCCCTCAGGTTCTTCTCATATGATTTAATCTCTAGACCCTTCACCAGCCTTGCCTTTGTAATTTGTATTGCAACAACCTATGCCAAAAACTACATTTTTGGAAAGAAAGAAAAAAAAAAAAAAAAAGAAAAAAGCTTTAATAAAAGCTTGTTTCAAGCTCGTATCACTACCTTAGTACCAAATCACCCCAACAGGCAGAGATGGGATGCTTAATGCACTCAAGAAAATCTACGTGCCTCTACTGTTTGCAAGAGAATTTAAGCCATGACTTAATTTCGAGTGGAGCTTAAGTTGTCTAAATGACTCCATGTACCACACTGAGCTTCACAGCACACACACACACCTTTTTCTCTTGAACATTCCCAAAGTTTAGCAGCTACATAGGGTCTCATCTGTCCCTGGCAGCTCCAAGCCAGGCACCATCTTGACGGCAGGTTGCATGATGCTGCCTAACCAATTCCTATTTATACACTTCACCAAAGGCTTACATTATCAGAGGTATGGTTTAAAATATGGCAGTAATTTGCAACCAGGTTTCTAGGCATAATAATGTGAAGGCTGAAAGGCCAAGCATTTGGCTTGATGAACAGGAAAGATCATGAAGATTGTTGGCAGCTCTGTCCTAGTACGACCCTCCTCTAAAATATGTCATTTTCAAGAGACTATAGTTTGTCAGCTACAGCAACACAGCAGAGAGAAACTGCAAGGCAGTGTATATGCACACATATATATCCTTCAGCCAGCACCACACCCAGGTCCTCAGCAGAAGTACAAAGGGGTTTTTTTGTTTTTTTTTTTTTTTAACTCAAACACCACATTGCTCTAGGTTATGGTTTCTCCTGGGACAAGTACATTCTTGTTCTCCCCACACTGCTAAATCCAGTAGTGCCTTAAGAGGCTTTGTCTTAATAATTTTCATCACTGTTATTGATAGATGTATTGATACTGGAGGTGGCCAGGTCAGGTTGTAATGACTTTCTGAACTCATGAGTTATTTATGAGCACCTGCTAATCTGCATCACATGGAATCGCTCGGTTACAACAGACACCCATCTTGTAACCCCCATGTTCTCTGATGGAGAGCACAGGCTGCTCCCATTCAAAAGGGGTCCAACACATCAGTGAAATCCCAGCTGTACCATAACAACAGAGGCTTAGCACAAGCCAGCACTTCACATTTGCCCCTTCACTGCCACCACCCAAGAGTGCCCTTTGCAAGGTGTTCTCCAGACATATTATGGTCACAACACCATAGAAAAAAAAAAAGAAAACTGGGCCAGTGCAGGAAAGTTGGATTTTTCCAATGCTGAAAGTATTTTCTTAGCAAAAAAAAATTTCTGAAAGAAATTACACGTAACCCAAACAGGAGCCTCCTGTATCTTCAAATTCACATTGTCAGAGAGTAGCCACCTCTAGCCCTTTTTGTTATCTTCCAGGCTGAAGGGAGCAAATGTGGACTTCCATTTTAGAGGGGAGGTAAGCACCAGCCACTATCGCCAATTTCCATGACAACTGCAAACTCTCAACACATCTTCAGATTTGGTTGCTGGTGCTTTTGTCGCTTGAGCTAGTGCCAAGCTAACTCCAGCAGCAAAATTATCATGCAAAGGCATGTGGTCCATTAAAAATATGAGTCAGAGTTGCAGGGTGATGTCACATCAGCTGCCCCTGATGATAACTATCAAAAGTTAGCACAAGCTTCCAAATCACAAACGCCTTGGCTCTGATCCTATTTTAATGAATCTGCTTTTACGATTAAACCATCACTGTAATTGGCACTGGAAGAGCATTGGCAGTCTGCTGTGGTCGCCTTCCCTGCAAAGCATGTTTGTGATGCTCATCTCTGAATGATGCATAGTGTCTGTCTGTCTTCAAATTAAGAAAAAAAAAAAAAGAAATTTTAAAAAAAAAGATATGAACAGCGTCCGGCACGCAGACTGGTCAGCAGTGATTCACTACCCTGGCAGCCATGATGAGAGCATCACGGGCTAAATTCAGCTCTGGTGCAGGTGGGTATTTCTCCATTTCCTTTCATGGCATTGCACCTATGTTACACCAGTTATGAAGTCTGGCTTTCTATATTTAATAAAGTATGGCAAATGCCTTTCACTTATTACCGGCTTTTTACAAGCACTACACTCTAGTGTGGGCAACAGCTTCTTAGGGCAGCTGGAATTGCACTGTACTTAATAGGAAGATAGTGGAGAGCAGTCAGGGAAGGGGAAGAGACAGAGGGAGCAATGTGTCTTGTGTACTTAAAGAGCTGGGTTGTCGGAGGAAAAAAACCCACATGCAGCAGCAAAAACCAACCAATGCCTAGGAGCCGGGGAGAGGGATTTACACATTTTACATTTTCTAATTTCCCTCTGGATAAGAATCATATAGTTTATCTAGCCTTTTAGGCTGTGGAAAAGGGGAGGAATATGGGTTTTTGAACACACTACCACTGCACGTGCCTGCATTACAAAATCTGTCTTTTTTTCCCCCCAAGCACAAACGGTAGATAAAATTTAAAAAATTAGGCTGGCATTGAGCATTGTGGCACACAGGGTACAAACGTTTGGGTATTTGGTGAATTTCTCAAATATACTAGAAGCTAGCATGAGGCAAATGAAAAAAACCTTCCCCTCCCCTCCACTACTAAATAAAGAGGAGAAGGGAGAAAGGATGGGGGGGTAATCTTAGAGGTTTGTCCTCCCCTTTTGTTGTCCCCTTCCCCTTTCCTGATATTGATATTGCTCTGCTTTTTGATCTCTGCACTTCTTTGTTTTGGCTTCACAGGTATCAAGGGAAAATGGCTAGCAGTGAGTTCTGTAGCTTTTCCTGCTCTACAGCCCCTCTGGCTTAGCCAGCTGGATCACACTGAATTAGTCAAGTACTTCATTATCTCCCTTCCCTGCACATTTAGCTCCAGGTAATAAAATGCCCAAACAAGAGAGCCAATGCCTTCTGCTGCACTGTCTGTGAAGTTTTGTTGTTTTGGCCAATTCTGCATATCAGCATTGTGCTATGGGAGGGCATCACTTTTCATCCCTTGCCTGCAGTGCTTCCCAATCTCCATTTAGTCACAGCAGTTAGCTAACCATGTAGCTGTTGATAACATAGCACAGTTTTGGAGCCCCTCAGCCTTCAGGAGGTCCGGGATTTCTCTTCCCAGTGTGGGCCTACAGGAGGAGAGGCAGCTAGCTGGGAGAGCCAGACCAATTACATGGTGAGGACGGATGCAGAGCTGCGGATGTGAGAATTGCTCTTATTAGCAGCCAGTGGGGTAGGAGTTTTGCACTAGGGCATTTTCTGCAGTGGTGAACTGCTAGACAGATATCTAGGTCAGGTAGAGAAAGCTGTAGACCGAAATCCAGACAGTTGCTTTGCGCACCCTTCTGTTGCGAGGCGCTGTGCTATGCAGAGAGTTTATTTTACTGGTGGTAGTTTTATTTTTTTTTTCTCCTGACTCATTATGATATAATGGCAGCTTCTCTTTTTCATCTGTATTCTTCAGAACAAATGCTTAAAATCCATTTTAATGTATTTTTTTAAAATGCATTTTTCTCCTCCCCCTGCTCCATGGGATTTTTTTCCCCCCTTAAGATGACCTTTAGTTAAAGCCATAAACTAGCTTGAGGCAATCTCTGGCAGCTCTGTCATGTGATGGGCAAAATGGGCCATATTTAAATCACATGGAAAAGAACAGAAAGAAGGAATCTAGTCCACCTCTTCAGTGTTTAACCTTATTCACAATGGCCAGTGCTGAAAATCTCCTAAATGTTCTCTGTCTGGGGAAGGCATGAGAAAATTACATGCTGGAAAGAAATCTACCTTACATAGAAATCTAAGTTTCAAGAAATCAGTTTTCCCTGTGTGAATAAAAACAAAGGAACTGAAAAATAAGAGAAGATCTGCATTTTTTTTTGGCAGTTACTTTTCCCCTATCCTTGTTCCATCAAGTTCCCCAAATTTCTTGCCTGGGACTTTCAGCCCACAGGAAAGTGAGTAGGGAAGAAATATGTGAACCAAAGTCCATGCTAAGACACACAGTGTTAAAGAAATTCAAACTCAGAGCACTATAAAAGCAGGGGGAAAGAGCTATATATGCATATTATATATTTGATTCACAGCCTGCTGAAGTAAACAGCTGACTTCTATTGATTTCAGTGATCTGTGGATCAGTCCTTAGCGACAAAGAGAAGTATCTCATGACAAAGGTCCAGACTGCAGCATTTAGATAAAAATATTAGCAGCAAAATACTGCTAAATTAATCCAACTTCTTTTGATTATTGATGTCCTACTGTTTTCTGCCTGAAACAACATGCACCATGCATCAGTCATCTATAAATTATTCATTCACAGTTATTTTGGCAGCAGCTTCTTTCCATTTATCAACTGATAAACGTACAGGAGATAAGGGGAATTTTATAGCCCCTTGACATTTACCTTTGACACTATTTCCATATTTAATAAGGTAAAATACAAATGACATTTTGGGGATTCCAAAGTCCGTATTACAAAGCTACACTTTAACTTCTGTATCCACGTCACTTGAGATGAGTGAACCAAGCACATACAAACCTCACGTGCACAGAAGTCCCTCCGAGCTGGCTTCTCAAGTGTGATTTCAGCAGCCCTGAAATGCGCTTGCTGTGCCACCAAATTGCAGAGCCTCTTCACGGCTGCAGTGGGAAAGATTACGGTTGACTTCAGAGGCTTGGATATCGTCCAAAGAGCCGCAGCTCTGGGGACTGTTGAAACCATGAGACATAGCCAGGTCAAGAATTTACTGTTGCCTGGCCTTGTTTCTAAAGCTCTCATCAATATTCCCACACATAAAGCTCTTGGCCATTTCAGATCTTTGCCCAATATGACTAAAATAGTCATTCCATACTCTCAGTGAAATTATATCTTATGAATCCTGAGGTTAAAGATGGGGAAAATCAGGTTCAAGATCTTCAAAAACTACATCTGTCTCACTGTCCATATTCATCTGGACCCTTGTTAGGTGTGCAACCCACTGGGCTGTGGTACCACAGCGCACGACATGCGGTTGCCACACACCACCAGAAGTGTGAGCCACTCCAAGCAAACGAAAAGCAAGTGGAATTACTTCCATCCTAGAAAAGAATGACAGAGCCTTTGAACAGCATCTGTCCTATTTTTCACTCTAGCCTCTGAGACAATTAAAGACAGACTTAATTTATTTTTTTAAAGGGAAAAATAAAAAGAAAAAAACCCCCACACTATTTAAAATAGCAGAACAGGAATAAATTATAACAGTACCATTAATCCCAAGATCTACAGAGACTACCAAAATCCTCCACACATGATAAAGTACCAAGAGACCACTGTGAAATTTGTATGCCACTTCTACAAGTCCTATAAGTATTGCACATTATGCATCTAGAAGTAATTACAGAACAGCCAATTAACTGTTGACTTGCTCCTGCCCTGTAATTCTAGACAGTATTCTTTGTGGAGTTGTTCTTTCAGGAGTAATATTATACGAGAGACATTAGCCACCGGTTCATACCTGCACGTACTTCAATAAAACCCTCTACTGTTCATGTGCAAGACACTGAGCTCTGCACAATACCTAAAGGACACAAGATGGGGAAATATCAGCTGACGGATTAAATTGGCCAGGATAGATTTCAGAAACAAAAAGAAATTTTTGAGTGATGGGATCACAGCATAGTTTGATCACCAACAGCAGCCACGAGTGCCATCAAGGGACAATTATTAAGAGGTCACATACACCCCAGTGCAATTCCCCCCCACAAGGTGTTTTTTCTCCACACTGTCTTTGAAAAGCCAGGTTAAACAGTCTCATGTTACTTGATGGATGCTGGACTACAAAAGGTCAATTAGAAGCTGAGTTACAGTATATTCTTTTTGATAAGCACCAACAGATTAATGTTTTCTGCACTTAGGAAAACAGTTCAAGAACATCACCCTGCTCTCAGAGACACGTACAACTTTCACATTCATGGCTAGGGTGGAGGAAATGGGAGCAAAGGTGGTGAGATGTCCTTTCTGTCATCAAGACAATGTACATATAATTCAGATGTTATTACTACTATTTATTCCAAAGAAAGACTAACATAAAGCAGAACTCTAGAGTGTTAAGAGAACCCTCAGTGTTAAGGGTTATTTAAACTCAAATTCTTACATAAAACTGTGCATTTGGGAAGACTTTTTACCACAGTTTTTGTGCTGGTGAAAGCTGCTGGACTGACATCTCTGGAGGCAAAGGCCTCCTGCCTCCTCAAGGAGAAGGGAAGTACAGAGAGAGCTGTGCACCTTTTCTGCAGCACACCAGTGAGAAACTCAGGCCTAGATACACAGATTACTGGGCAGGACTGAAAGCAGTAACTTAGGGCTGGAAGATACCACCTGGGTCATCCGAGATGTAAAGGTTAGAAGAATCCCCAATAAAAACCACAATTTTCCATGCACACCACACACTGTGCAACACCCGCAACACTTCTCCCTCCCTGTACCCCATAATAAACTTCAGAGGTCAATTACAAAAGACCAGGTGCTTCAGAACAAAATTATCTTTTCCTCAAGTCCTTTTCAGGACTCTGTCCAGAGAGAGCTGATTTTCAGTCTTAATGCACTATGGTTCATGCTTCCATATTTGTTGGTTTCTTAAGTAAGACTTAAGTTTTATTCCAAATATATGGCAAGCCCCAGGGCTCAATTCAGATAAGCATGCTTCTGTTCCGGTGCCAAAAAAAACATCCTTTTTTGGTTTTTTTCTTGCAGCCATCATAAACCAGTCACCCTAGAAAAACCAGCTCTTTGTTCTTGGGGAAACAACTACTGTCAGAATATTTTACATGTAAATGAAACATGGGAGCTCATCTTCCTCTTTTATTTGTCATTGCAAGCTTTCTCCATTTACCATTCTGCTCTGATTTTCCCATTTAGCAGTGTATGGAATCTGCAATAGTGCATATTGTAATATGCAAATTGTATATAGCATTTTGGTGTCAGACACACTGAAATTAAATCAAATGGAAGAAAAAAAAAAGAAA
>WEKY01029633.1:87044-107044 GCA_013390045.1 Picathartes gymnocephalus | reverse complement strand
TAATTATCTCTCTCCTGAAAGATTTGCTGGACTTCTGCCCACAGGCAAAAATAATAAGAATATGGTAAACTTTTTCCAGCTTCCCCTACTGGCCTATCCTTCGAGTAGGAATTAAATATTAATGTGCTTTAAAACACCTAACTGGCTGATATTTTTCAGTTTTGCACAGAGGCGAGACCGAATTGCAAGTTTATTTATGCTGCCTCCCATTCCTTAGCAGAAAATACACGTGAAAAATGCTTTTTCAGCCCTGTTACACAGGCTTACAGGAAGAGAAGGACAACCCCGTGATTTCAGCATCCCTGTTCACCTGGGGGCATGCTGTCATCTCTAACACATCCCAGTAGTGTTTGTCTCCTTTGGAGAGCCTCAAGGCTGGCACAATGCTCAGCCCATGGACATTGCTCATGCCTTCCAGAGGTGGCTCTCCAGGAGCCCCACACCAAACTATAGGTCTGCTGTTAACAAGGATTTTTCATCGTGCTTAAGGCCCCGGTTACACCAGAGTCCAAACCATGTCAATGAGAGAAGGGACAGAAGCAGCTGTTGCTGCAAAGATCCTAAAACAGCTCCCTCAGCCACGACAGGGAGGTGTTGCCTACAATGCCAATGCTCCTGGAGGAATCATGCTGTGGAAGTGACTGGCAGGGGCAAGGGCAATGGCACAGGGACAGGACAAGATGGCCACACAAGCGTGGCTGGTGCCACACACTAGCAGTGCTAAACCCACCACAGCCCAGCAGAGAGCCACACCTCCCTAGGGGAATAGGGGAAGTCCCTGGAAGCCCCAGTCTCTCCTCAAACAAACATTCATAAGGTAAAACCTTCAGCAAGGTGGATTGCTGTGCCAATGTCGAGGTATTTTCAAGCACACCACCAGACCACTGTTATCCCCTCCCACAGCCCGTGCGTGCACTTGTGACTGAAACCAGGAGCACAGCCTGGGGGCTCCAGGGCTGGACTGCACACTGTTGTGAAATGTGCTTATCTGAGGAAAATTAATTGTGATAGAAAAACAACGGTGTTTCATGCCTTCTGATGGTTTTAAAGAACCCATCAGTACAGGGCAGTATTTGTTTCATCACTTTATGGCAGAAACAAACATTTTTCAGTGCATTGTTTGTATAGCCAAAAAAAAAAAAGAAAAGCTTGGTTCTTTCATTGATTTTAATGACATCCTTACCATGCAAAGTCCAACTGACAATTGAAATAGGTCTGATGAGAATGGAGGTAGCGAGAGGGAATAAACCCACATATGCCTCTCAAGCTGTTCCTGCTGTACCTTTCAGTTGGATCTACAGAGCCGCAAAAAAGTTGTGAAACGTCCAGGCTAAAGTATCAGTTATTTAGTTCTGTGATAAAGGATACAAACTTGCAGGCACGCATTTGTATGTGCATGAGCAGGCTGCTCTACACTTTTCACACACATTCACAGAACACCTCTGTCAGACAATTTTTTTTTAAGCAAATATCAATGAAACAGCCATTTTCTCTGCAGGACTGGGAAACACATTTTTCTGTCTTCCACAAACATTTAGTGCATTTCATGAGAATTTTAGAATTGAGGATTTTGACACACTCAGATTTTCTAGTCAAAACATAGTGAATTTAAGTGGAACACAACATTCCAGCTTTTGTCCTGAATCTGGACTGCTTCCACTAGCTCCAGACACACCTCCATTTCTTATTAAAAAAAAAAACCCTATGACAAAATCTTCAGATATTTTTAACAATTCTAAAAAATGTGACTAAATTTAAAAAAAAAACCAAAACCACAGGACAAGTGCTGTTGACAGAGTGCAACGCTCTGCTTATGAATCAAGCTAAGGTGGTTCCCACCACCCCCTTTAGTTTCGGGGTTGAGTCTATATCTATTAACTCCTCTTGGCAAACCTGGCACGCTTGCAATACCAGAAGGGAGTGAAAAGAGGACATGGATAGTAGAGTGGTGAAGAAACTGTTTCCCAGAAGTTGTGTGGCCAGCACACTTACTAAACTAAACCTGTGACCCAGACTTTACTTGACGACACTCAAGTCCTGAGCTTTCAATATTTCTTTTTTTTTCTTTTTTTGAGGAAGATGAGCTAAGCGAAAATCATTTGCAAGCCAAGGTTTGTCAAAAGCAAGGCCCTAAGTAGTTCAGTGCTCTTTTCCAAGGGTGACTTAATTTGCACAACAGAATCCTGTGCAGGTTTCCTTTGTGCAGTGGCACCGTGCACAGAACTATCACAAAGGAAATGTCTCCAGAAGCAGAGCCCAGAGAATCCACCAGCCTTGCCCACACAACGTCACCGTGAAGAGGAGATTACACAACTTGACTAGTTTCTGGTGTAATCATTTTGAAAGTGGCTTTTGCAGTGACTACTGCAGCACTTCCAATGCCAATTATTTTAAGAAATTACAAGTCACTCATTCAAGGAAAAGATTTAGGAGAAACAAGAGTGAAAAATGAAATTTCTTTTATTTGTAAATTTTTTTCTGCACTGGTAAATTTAAGCTATTCATCACCAGAGTTAGGACTGTATTTTGTGCAATTCAAAATTCCCAAATTCAGAAGGTGCCAGCACCTTACGAGTCAAGGGGAAAAAAAAAAAAAAGGCAACAAAACAACACACTAAATGCTTCAGGACACAATAAAAATCCAGAAAGTTGGCAATACCACCCTGAGAAATTTCCTGGAGAAGTAGGGACATTAGCAAATTTGACTATATATATGGAAGAAAAATAAAAGTGAAATTAAAAGTCTTCCCAAAGGAAGACACACTTGGCTAACAGCTCCATGATCACCACCTGGAACAGTGCCTGGTGAGTGGCTGATAACCCTGGAAAGCTGCATGGTGACATCCCTCTGAGAAAAATAGGTGTTTCTGCAGATGGCCAAGACAGTCAGTGCAGGCTCCCAGCCCTGTGCCTGCACGCTTCCCGCAGACCGGGAGCACCGAGGCAGGTCCATCACAGCCCCGCACGCTTCCCGCAGACCGGGAGCACCGAGGCAGGTCCATCACAGCCCTGCACGCTTCCCGCAGACCGGGAGCACAGAGGCAGGTCCATCACAGCCCCCTTCAGACAGGCCTCGGCTCCTCCGCTGCGGCACACGCTGCGCCAGCAAAACTGGTTCTACACGCCCTGGGAAGAAATGACAGCTTCTCCTTGCAAAGCTGCAGCGATCATAAAAGGTGGAAGAGGCTGCCATGCACGCCCAAACCTGCCTCTTTCCAAAGGCCTGCACACCCAGCACGGCGGGGCAGGAGCTTCGAGGAGCGCTGCTGGCTGCTGTGCGGCTCAGCTTGGCCTGCAGCCCCTGCCACCTTGCGGTCCTGTACCCAACTCAGCGGCCTCCCTGGTGTGCAGCTGCCTGCCCTGCCTTTTGTGCTGCTTCTTCCTCCAGCCCTCTCACCCTCCTTCTTTCGGAGCATTGGCCTCACTCTGCAAACGGGAGCAAAGTGTCCAAAGCATGGCAAGGGGCCAGCCTCGCATTGCCTTGAGGTAAAAGGAGCCAACTGTTTTTTCCTGGGACATGCTCCAAATTTCACACCTTTTTTTCCCCACAAATGTGGGAAACAAGCAGCAACCCTATGTACAAAAGGGTATTTTCACACATGCAGATAAGGCATATTAATGCGTACTGCACTGCTCTCCCATGTCCTTCCCAAACCTGAACCTTAATCACCTTTTAGAGACCAATTTAAAAAAAAAAAAAGGCATAACCCAGATCTTAAATTGCTGAAAACACCATTCCAACACATTCTGCCTGACACCAAGGCTACCTAAAATCTTGAAACTCCTTTTAGGCCTCCACAAACAACAGCAGCCAGTTACACAAGCACTAGACCAAGCTGGCTGCAGTATCTCTATTGGCATCGCTGAACCAGGGCACACGCCAGTAAAGCCCCTGTCCCCACCTGACATTCAAGTTCAGACAGGAGGGTGGAAAAAAAGGAAAAGAGGAAAAAAAAAAAAAATAAAAAGAAAAAAAGAGTTCTACCCTCTGCTCTACCAGATTTCACACCTGATCTCCTCCATCCACAGTGGAATACTACCTGCGTCTTTTGCAAGCAAGTGAAGATAAAAGCCTGCTTTGGCTGGGAAGCACAGAAGAAAGGGAAAATGCATTCATATATACACAATAAGGATGACTAGACAAAGATATAACATTGCTTCACCAAGAGGAAAAAGAAAATAAAAATAAAACAAAGCACCCATGCTGGCAAGCCACCCCAAATTGAACAAACAAATCTCATGGCTGAGTTAACCTTTCCCGAGCTCTCAAGTCGGAACTTTACTTGAAAGACTTTCTTAAAAAAATAAAGACAAACAAATGGTATAAGGCAGAGAGAAGCAAACCTTGAAAGCCACAAGGTTTGGGGCCTTAGGCTATTTCTCAATATCCCTCAAAAGTTCCAGGCATTTTGCCAGCACAAAAACCTACCTTCTGGTGCATCTTCGTTTAACTTTGCTTACATTCAATCTTACACTTTTACACTCCTCTGGCTGCTATAGTGGCTCATTTAAACATCAGGGGAAAGCCTCTTCCCTAACTTTTGATAGCCATGTTTACATGAGATTTTTTTCTCCCCAATTATCAATACCAATGGCGAAAAAACATCAGATGACTTTTAGACTTCATAGACAATTTGTTTTTATAAGTTTTCTAAACTCAGAATAAACAAAAGTGGAAACAGTAGCCTCCTGCAAGGGTAGTGGGTGCTTTGAGATTTTTAAATTAAAATGGAAATCTGTAACTACAACAGGGGAAAAAAAAAAATCCCAAATAAAAATATGTACGTGGATTTGCCTATCCCTCCCCTGCGGTACACAGCATGTTAGCCTGTATAATCTCCTGATGTGAAACATTAGCAAGACCAGACTGCTGAGGGATTTACATAGATGTGGCCACAGTATAAGGGATAATATCTACGGCTAATAAATATCACAATGGTAATAGAGCAGGGAGTGAGAAGGCACCCAAAGCAGCAGTTCTCTCCAACTGAGCAAACTGAGTAGAGCAACTGACCAAACTTCACCAGAGGTGAAGAGGAAAGCTATAGGAAGCAATGGCAGGATTCTAACAATAAAAGCCCATTTTGTGTAAAATTTCAACAGAGATTTCCAGTAATATACTTGGGGGGCAGAGGGGTTGTCTTTAAATAAGAAACAAAGATGTCTATGTTGGGCCAAACTTCTAAAGTTAAAAAATTTAGCACAACATTTTTCACAGAAAACTTGCTCTTCAGGACTTTGGTGGTTTCTGGTTTTTTTGCCTCTTTTTTGGGTTTTTTTTTTTGAGGGGGGAGGGGGTTTTGTGAGTTTGTTGTTGTTGTTGTTTTGGGGTGGTTTTTTTTTGGTGGTGGTGGGTTTTTTTGTGGCTTTGGGTTTACTGTGTAGGATTAGATATGGTTTTTTTACGTAAAGAATGAAAATTTTTTTTACTGCAAAATTCAATTAATTCCAGTTTTCAGTTCTATAATATATTGAAGTTAAATCTCTGAAGAAAAAGCAAATGAAGAGTGAATTTCAAACGAATGAAAAGCAGTTCAGTACAAACATCAAGCAAAGTCTACCTTACTTCAGGAAAATTCTATTCATGACTCACATGAGTTGAAATCAAGAGGAAGCAAATGGGAAGACAATTGTGATAAAATGGACCACTGAAAATTACTTAAGTAACTAAATTCTTGGAAGATGGTATTGGAAGTAGTAGGCCAAAGGTGAACAAGTAAGATGAAAAGAGCAAAAGGATGGGTAGTTCAGGAGTTAGAAGCACTCCAAAGGCAAACAAAAGCAATTGCAAAATGGAGATTGCAGCCCCAGGGGCCATCTTAAAGCTGATGGGATTGAGGTGATATAATTCATTTACATTGATACATTTTCGACAGTTTGTGGAAGACATGGGAACTGTAGAAAATATGCAGGGCTCTTATAGAAATTATTTGTGTTTATGGTTTATGATGAAGGTTTGTCCCATCATTCTGTAAGGACAAATGTACAAGCAGCATAAGAAGAATTACTACATGTTTAGCAAGCCTGGAGTATATTCAGAACAATTAGAATTTCCAGACCATTGGAATACTGAGAAGCTGAAGATTAAAAGAGGGAGATCAGTATTTTCAAAGCTGCTTAGACATTCAGAAATGTCAGATGTCTCTTTCAAAGCACCTAAGCAGGTAAGGCATGTAATCCTCGCTGAAGTCGTCAGAGCAAGGTGCCTGACCCCAAGGCAGTTTAACAATGTTCTCAGGCACCTACTCCAGCTGGAAAGACCTACACCATCCTGCAGATCTGGCTCTGGGTGCTGCAGCCTGGAAATAGAGGACACTCTCTTATGTGTTTACCTTCAGCTAAGAGCTTTTGGGGAAAAAGGTCCAACAGGTCTGATAAATAGAGACTACAGAAGTAGTAGTCTCTTAACCAAGTGATTTGGTTAATTTAAAAAAATAAAGAAACCAAACAACAAACAACTCTAGGAGATCCCAAGGTATACTGAGGGTTTTTATTCCCAGGAAGAAAAGTCTTCTACAAGGCTGGAGGGGACCACGAGCCCCTTCCAACATGTGCAGCCTCATCCCAGTTCACCAGGATCCAGGCAACAGCCCTGGCAGAGGCACTGCCCTCATCCACTGCCTGCCTTTTACAACCGCTCACATAATTGCCCTGCAAGAGGTGCCAGATTGCAGATAATGGCTCCTCTGAATTCAGGTGGCATACGTGCAGCCCAATGAGCCAAGTTTCTCTGGAGCTGTCGGGGCCTGATTTTTTGGGAAGGTTACGTAAGTACACGCTCAAGGAGCACCTACGCAGCGCAGGAGCTGGCCAACCCCTTCCTCCTCCCTCTGCCTGCTGCAACATATCAGGCCCACCTGTGGCCTGGAGAGCACCTTCCCAGTCTTTACACAAAGGCTGGCTTGATTTTCACACTGCTTTAAGCCTTGCATGGAGTTGGGGAGGGAAAAAAGTAAAGCAGCGAGTAAATTTGTAATAAGAGCTTCAGAGTGACCAAGCCATAGGCAACACTATCAGTCTACGTGCAAATGATGTTCTTTGAAGCATATTAATCCAGCTATGATATTCCTTATATTAAATATAAAGCATATAAATACACCGTTTAATATTGCTCTTAATTATTACATTGTTTTGCTGTCTTCTCTACATTAGTCTGCAGCCTAACTTGTAACAGCAGCGAATATTTCCAGAGTCTTGCTCCTTCTCCCATTTTCCATAGTCATTTCTGTGCTGCCATGAATACAGCAATTCAAAAGTTCTGCTGCTAAGGTCTAATCATGATGCCTTAGATAAGGCCTGAACAAATTCCAGTGTAATAAATAACCAAAACTAGATGAAACAGCTGTATCCCCCGCATTTTTCCTGTGTTATAATGCAGTTTGGATCACAGCCCAATTCTGAGGTAGAGAAAAGCTGATCCAATACAACTGACTAGAAAGATAGCAAAGCATATGGTGTATATCAAGTAATTAATTTTCAACATTAATTTTTAAGCATTAATTTTAGGTACTTCGGAAGGAAGAAGCAAGCAACTGCCAAGTTTAGTTAATTTTTGTTTTTAATAACTACTTTTTTTTTTTTCCTTAAATTGCTTCTCTTGGAGTAAGTAAACCACTTTGTAATCTCAATTAAAAAAAATGTATTCTCATCTAAAATTTGGTTAGAAACTACGCAAGCTGTAAAGCCCCCAAGTAAGGGATTTAAACTGAAGTGGAACCAATACCTAAACAATAAAATGACAGCAATACAGAAGTTGCAGAGATAAAGTTGAAATTCTAAACCTATCTAAACAGCAGTTATAGTTTCTAAACCCCAGACATAATTCCTCACAGCAAGAGGGGAAAAAGGCAAGCTGACAAACAGCAAAATGTAACTTGTCAAATGCAAAATATAAACTTCCCCTGGCTGCTGCTTCTGTATGCTGGGAGCATAAAAATAATATATGAACAGGGAATGTGACAACCAAAGATGGCCTCAATGATCGTTAGAGCTAAGAAAACATTTACTTCTGCGCTTTGTTCAGAAGTGCTGCTGAGTTTACAAAGTGTGTCGATGCAACCCCAGCCAAAGTACAACAGTGTTTTCTTAAAGAATCCAATTAATTTGTTTTTCAAGCCAGTCCATTACATGAAGTCGATTCAATCATGTTTTGTTCCAGACAGTCTCCCAAAGTGCAAAAATTATATTAAAAAAGTAGTCTAAATTAAAAAAAAAAATTAACACCAGACCAAATTTCTTCGATGTTGGTAAATTCTAGTGTAATGGTTTTTACATGCCATAAGGAGGGAAAAATGAGACCTATAAAATTGGGTGGCACATCTCAGAGTATGATGCAGTGTCATGCAACTAGGTATCCCACGCATGCATTTTGTTTCCTGTCACTATGGAAAACCAACTGCATAGTACAAGACAGACCTCTTCCAGCTTAGCCACCAACATTCTGGTGAATACAGCAAAATGGATTTTCTTCCTAGCTAGCTGACTTTTAGAGAGCTATTCTGTTTTATTCACACTGCCCAGATATTTCTTCAAGAGACATCCAGTTAACTGAGGTCTTCCCTGGCATTTCAGACTAAGGTCCATTTTGAACACACTTTCAGAAGAAATTTATTTTCTGGCTTGCTTGACAAATCACTACATGCAACTTGGTTACAAAGAGCCTGAATGTCTCTTGTTGATACTGTTGGAATCCAGAAGATACTACTTGGACAAGGACTTCATGACCAAGCAGTTAACCTATAAACAGTTTTGTGGGCTAACATTTAGTAAGTTAATATTCATTGCTACCTAAAATTACGCCTGAAAAAAAAAAAAAATTATTTAGAGGTTTTATGAATATAAGTGCATGATACAAAAGAAAAGGTTACCAGAGAACCAAAAGTTGTTCTGATAGTGAAAGTTAGTCAAATGCCTCAGGTTGCCAGAAACATGCCCCAGTGTTTGAGAGAAGAAAGAAATCAATAGCACTGCTTTACCAGTCAGGACACACCTGAGTCCTTCTTTCAAGACATTATCAGACATGACAAAAGGGCATGAGAAAATTAAAGTCTTACTGCAGGAGATAAGCAAACGAACTGAATTTCAGTGGCCTGGTATCTACGAGACCTTCAGCTCACTGATCTTAAACTATGTTCACTTTCTTGTCCACCATTACAACATTGTTGATCAACCTCCATTTTGGGACTTTCAGGTGACTACTACTTCATTAATTAAATAATTACAGCTAATAACCAAACACTTTGAGTGTCCAAATAGCACCACGTGTCTCCAGGAGTCTCAGTGCTTGTGAAATGACATGTAAACCCTACATCTCTATTAAACTGCTGCTGCACCTCAGCAAGTGATCAAAGCGAAGAATGTCTTAACCAGCAGATATTACCATAAAAATACTGGCAGATCCCAAATGGCATCACAGGGGAGGCCCAAGCAGTACTACTACCACTCACTACTTCAGTTTTACATCTCTTTCTAAGAGACAAATCTGCTTCAGGAAAGTGAACTCTGTTGCATGCAGTAAATTTACTGCCCTTTAAACACCCATTTCCAAATTAATTGCCTAGTGCTAAATGCCACTCAAGCTCTGCTGACATTCTTCATCCACCCAAGACGTAGCTTTCTGAGGTTTATAAAGCTAACAGAATAATTTGATTGACTTCCTGCCTATTCATTCGGGGCGCTATACATTATTCAAATTACTTGAAGAGATGAAGGCATTTACTTGATTCTAAACTTCACTCCCATTTCTCTGATGAGACAAGTTCCCTCCATATAACATTTTAACTTCATTTTCTGTTGCCACTGAAAGATACCTCCAGAGTTACTGCAGTTTTGAATTCACAGAAAACTCAGAAGACATTGCAGGGTTCGGGGACTTTTGTTTTTCGGTCTGAAGCTCAACAAATGCTGAACTCCACTTTAGTTCAATTATTTTTAAGCATTTCAAAACATCTCCTTTGTGATTTTATGTTCCCTTCTTGCAGAGCAATAAAAGTGCATTAGTCTCCCCTACTGAATGTTCTGTGAGTGTTCTTTATGTGAAATCACATCAGACAACTGTACCTTGGCTTATAAAAAAATGTTGACACCTATATATTATTTAAGTTTATTATTATTCACGCTAGGACACATAACAGGCTTCAAGCCCTTTCTGCTGGAAGGCAGCTCCACACGGACACCTGTCCCAGGCACCCGAGGACGCAAGGTGCTCAAACACAAAAAAAACTGAACCGCATTTCATGGAGCCCACTGGGTTCCCTCATGCAGAATTCAAAGGCAGGTGAGGAGGTGTCAGTTATTGGAAGAGGTGGGGAAATACTGAGAACAGATGGTTGCAGGGCTCAGCCAAGACCCCTCCAACACAAGTATCTCTAGGCTAGGATGGCAACAATTTTCAAAGCTCCCAAAAAACATTATCAGAATAATAAGATTAGTTATGAAACATCCCAAAATATCAGGTATTTAAATAGCCCTTTGGTGCTTCAGCTCTCTTGTGAATTACTTGGGGAGGAAGACACTTCAATACTATTAGTAGCGCTCTGTGCTCTTCAGCACTTTCAGACAGATTCAATCCCTTTGTCTCTGTCACTGCAGCATCTAGAGGAAATTAGAGTCCAGAACAGATTTTTGAAACTAGAGAAGTCTCTGAGCATTATGATCAACAGGCTGCTACAAGGTACAATTATGTTTGCTTCTCTGTGCCTAAGAATCAAAATCAACTTCACTTAACCAAGTGTAGTCTCATTGACACATAATTGAGCAAGTGATAACCATCGGGTCCTTTGCCTGGAGAAGCGAGTGGTTAACTTGCGCACATCAAGAGACTGATTTAAAAATCAATTAAAACTCTGACATGGGGCAATTTTCTCTCAAGGGATTTCAAACGTGCAAAAGCCAGGGATCCCACAGAACAAAGAACAGGCTGTAGGATGGTGGGGTCTGCGATAAGCACACATCAAGGGACACACATGGCATTTTGAACAGTTCATGTATTAAACTGAAAGTTGTTAGGCTTCAGGGGCTGAAGTGGACACAAGCAAGGTATCCTTAACACAGGCCCCCTTAGTACAGATGACTTTATGTAAGGATAATGGATGCAGTTTTCTAAAGCTTAGAAAATCTTATGTCCACTTTAATTAAAATTAATTCTTTTTATTAAAAAACACTGTGCTAATGAGTTAATAAACAGTTGGCTATAAAAAGCCAGGCACTTGAAGATAATTGTTGTTCAAAAAGGAACATAATGGTATTTCTGCAATTTAATCTCCTTCACCAGTGACATCTAGCAAACAAAGCCTAACTTATGTGGGACGAACTACACCAAAACACAAAATCATGCAGGACATGAGTTACAAGACAGAGACAAATAAAAGGAGATGCTAATCAAAGGAAAGAAAAGATACTCTAAAAAGTAACATTGAAAGACAGAAGGATGAGTAAGGATGAGAAATGCAGCAGACAGTAAAATCATACATAAAGTATAGTCAGGGAGAGAGGAGACACTTGGCATCTGTAACAGAAATTCTTGTGGTAGTCCTGGAAGGAAACCTCTTCAGCCTTAATGTCCCAGCATTGTACTACACACCTGATCTGCTCAAACCTGAAGCTGACCCATGATAAGCAGTACCAGATCAAACATCAGACTCCAGAAGTATCTCACACCAGCATGCTGAGCACTGTTTGTGTTCTCCAAACTACAGAAACGCCATAACCAAGCTTCCTCAAAAATCACTGCTTTTCATGGCTGAAGCCATCATACTTACCAGGCTTATCTAGCAACTTTTGGGTAATATTATATTGAAAAGTATGTTTAATTCCAGTATCTAGTCAATAACAGAATTTAGATCATGCTACTTAAAATTAAAGGGGAAAAAAAAACTGATTAGGAAAAATGCTTAAAAGTAAGTGGTTAGAGTAACCCAACAGCCTTGGAGGCAGTCAGAAGTGGTCAAGCTGGTCACAATTAATTTTTTACACATACACATTTCCCTACAAGAGGATAACCTGAGGCATGCCTACACATGTATCCTTTTAAAGTGTGGTGGATTGCACAGAAGAGCCAAAATTAGCGAGACCAAGTTAGCTCTTCCTCACTTCTTTTGTATCCTAAATAACGCCTTCCAAAGTATTCCCTTTTAGCACCTTCACTAGGCAAAATACAGGTTGCAGCATGCCTTGTCTGGAACAACACAGGCACAGCTCAGGCTAATATTGTGTAGGGTATTTGATAGAGAAACTGGCCGCAGCTCCAAGAGGAAGAGAAGCGCTGGTCTCCTCTACATTTCCTGGTAAGACTTCCCTATCCAGAAAGCAGTTTCACCACGTCCTTGCCTGCATGTGTTATGACTGGATCCCTCTTGCCACAAGAAAGATGGGAAGAAACCAGAAGAGAAAGACAAAATATGAAGAAGCTTCCCAGCCATCTGCATTTCTTTTCTGTCCCTGATGTTACTTCTACCTTCATGCAAGTGCTACTTCCAGTCAGATTGGATTATTTCCCTTCCCCCAATGCTTCTTTGGTTTGGCTAGGAGACTAAAAATCCAGTATTAACACAGCTTTAGTCATTAATCAAGGTAACCTTTTTTTTGCTTTCCAAAGTTTCTCATGTTCTTATCTTTGCATAATTGAGCATTTGCATTTCAGAAGAGCATCACCTGAGGGAGTGGGGGCAGATTTTGAAAGGTTTGGGGTTTTTTCCCCCCACCTTAAGTTTCAGGTTTAAAAAAACCAAGGAGTAAAATAAAAAAAAACAACTTTGAAAGGGGATGAAGTTAAATTACCAAAGCCTTAGGGCAGAGTAACTTAAAGACTGATAATGTGTAAGAGTTTTTCCCATTCACCACAGAAACTAACTTTTCACATGACAGGAAATCAACAAGCAATAAGAGTCATAACATTTTGTTCTTATGTAGGAGTGTCTTATCAAAAGACACCAAACTGCCTCCCAAGCTTTTTTTTTCCCCAGGTATCTTTCCAAGGCACAGACAACTGTAGATTTTCTGAACACTTGTGTTGGAAAATGCCATCTCATCAGATCTGGCCATTTCCATAAGAAGTCACAAGTTTGAGCAAACTCTGCCCAGTCACAGGCATGGTCTTAGCAGAGCCCTCTTTTCTGGGGCAGGATGATCCATGGGCAGGTGTTTTGGGCTGCCAAAGCCTCACAGAATTCGATCTGCTAGGTCATACTTTAACCAAGGATTCTTTTACAACCCAAAGGCTCTAAAAGTCCCCAAAGCAGTGCAGTCACACCCTGCATGCCCCTAAAACCAGGAACAACACTAAGCATTTGGCAGTACCCAAATCATGAGCAGAATAGAGCCATACAAGCAGCCCAGCAAGCCCAATTACCTTGTCTGTATATTTTGCACGAGTATCACAAGCACACACTTTCTGAAAAAAAAATTGCTGCTTAAGGCTACAGTTGTTTCTTCCCATAGCAGAATTGTTCTTTATATAATATTAGTTTTTTCTACAAAAATACTTTTATACTCCCTCTTTCCATGGACTAGTAAGAAATTCTTTTACTTACAGAAAGAAGAGGAATTAGAGTAGGACAGTTAGGAAAGGAGGGAGCAAATACCACAACAGTTGTCTAATGGTCCCATATTATCACTATCCTGAAAAAAGTCATAAGATCAAAAATCCTGCTTCCAAACACTAGTCACATAAATTCACTCTCGAGGCAGTTAATTTTTTATGGCATATTTGTTATTTTAGGCTTGATTTTCATGAAGGAAAGTAACGCCTCGCCTGCTGTGGTTACTGGTGGTGGCAACAAAATTTAGTGTAAACATCTAAAGAATCAAGAAAACAATTCACCTGTAAAAAGCTGACTGCTAGGACCAAGAAAACGTCAAAGGCATTGAAGATAATCAAAAGTAGTTAGTAAGAAAAGGAACTCCCTTTCTTAATTTTTCCCACAAGTTACAGGATTTTAGAAAAGCATTTTGGCAACACTTTGACCCCACCAGTTAATTTGAGGCAGCCCAGAATAGAGGTCGTGTCCACAAGGCTTTGTCCCCAGTAATGCTAAGATTTCCTTTCAATTGGAAGGAGAGATTTCTCTCAATAAATACAAATGCAGAAACACACTATGGCAGCAAGACAAGCATCTTACAGCTCAAACACATATACAGTGACTAAATCCAACTTCGCCCAGACAAGTCTCCAGACAATACCCCACTATGGGTACTGAAAACCCAAATCAATCCCAAGACAAACCCCTCTTAATGAACAAAACAGTTGATGTCCCAGCCCCCAAGTCAGAGGACTGTGATGTAGCTTACATCAACTGGAGTTAACTAAGCAATAATCCTGATCCAAATAATACAAACGAGCAATAAGAAACTCCACAACACCAAACTGTCTCTCTCCTGACCCAATCAGAAATCATACCAATTTAAATCCTGAAATTCTGGCGTTGCCTGTGCCAGCGCCTTCTAAAAAGTAGCCACAAAGAGAGATCATGTTCTTTCTGATCTGCACAAATTTATTCACAACTTCCTTGCTGCATTTTGCAATTTTACAGAGCTACTTACTGGGACGCTGTTTCTTAGCATACCTTATTTCAGAAAGTTTAAGAAATGGAAAAAAAAAGATGAAGTCTGAACTGTGTTGAAGATAGTTACAAAAAAAAAAAAAAAAAGCCACATACAAACACACAAAAATTTTCAGAACATCCCAAGCACCATTACTGCCTCAATTTCCTCTAGAGCTTACAAGAACTGATTCAATTTGGTTTTCACTCTACACCTTGCAACACTTGGGCTATGCCTTTATTCAGAAATAAAATTTACTGAGCATTGGAAGATTAGGAAAAAGCAAGATGTGCTTAACACTTGCTGCACTTTATTGAAAATGTAGAACAAGCAAGGCTTAGCTTAGCTCTAAAACTAATAAATACTTTAGCTGTTTTGTGTTATGGGTAGTGTTCAGTGGCTTGCATGACTAATTAAACAATCTTGAGTTTGCTTTGAAGGCTAAGCCATCCTTAATGGCTTTAAATTACATTCTATCAAGCTAAGCTCAGAATTAAAATCCTCATCTGTAATAAGGAATTCCACTGTGTATAAATGCTAGTAGAGAGCGGTATTGGAAAGTTTAATAATCTGGATAGTTTCTGGCACTCAAAGCAAAAGGAGAAATCCTATCACTCTCACAGGATTGGGAGGTGAGGCACTTTAGGGAAGGTACAGAAAGAAAAGTGTTTTGGGCAGAGTTTTGCCTAAGACAGTAACTCAAAGAGGAGACGAAGGTGTAAGTGGGGGTGGGGAGCAAAGGCAGATGGTCAGGGAGGAGAGCTGTGAGAAAAGATGTAGTGATTGCTCTTGTAACATGGTCCTATCTATTGCCAGCACTGGGGAACTTCAACTCTAATCCATGGTTACCCAGCACTGGAAGAAGTCACCAGCACAACCTACATTCATTTTCATAAACGATTTTTTTGACATCACAGTTCCTCCTCTGTACGCAGGACTCAGGTGTTTATTCTCTCTAAACAAGCACACCAACGGCAGTATTTTTCCTGTCTACAAACACCAGGAGTCACCCCTAGGCACACAGAGAGCCACTACCTGGGTTGCAGAGCACGGTCAGGCACAGACACACCACAAGGAGCACGGACAGCATTTTGCTGCGGAGGTTTTGCGCCACAATCACTGACTGCGCCTGCAACCCTTCTTTGTGGGAAGAGGGAGAAAAAAGCTGTGTGCAGTAAAAACACATCCTGCAGCTCGGTCTGATCAGTGCCAGGAGCAGGTGCCCCTTACTTCAGCTCTCCCCCATGCCACTTCTCCAGGATGAAACACATAATCCACACCTGCTGCAACAAGTATATCGAGGACTTTTTTTCTAAGCAAGACAGTTTTGATCCCCAAGCCATCTGAAGACAGCAGAGGCATTCCAAAAGCACAAATGTTTTCAGAAGAGGTTGTTTTTTCCCTGTTCCAATAATCAACCCACCTTTTTCATTCATCCAGCAGGACTTGAGCTGAGCCTGCCTTAAGAGAGGCATAATCCACCACTCATCCTTTTGGCTGCTGCCTGCAGCACACATGGTACACTCAGTCCTTTTGAGTCACTGCCCATTAAATTGTTCCTCCTTCTCTTTCATTAAAACCATCCTCAAAATCCTGCCCGGCATCTCCCTGCAGTTAAGTTGATTTTTCCGTGGTGTCTGTATGCATGGAGGGGGAATCTTTTTTTCCATGATTACTTACCCCACTGATCTGGTGGTTGAGAAATACCACGTTTTCACTGTTTGCCTTTACTTTTAGCTCTTCCACAAGTGAAAATGTGAAGCCATCCATGCCTTCTCTGGCACGGCTCTGCCTTGTTTTCTTTCCCCACTTAGAGGACTCATTCATGTGTAGGAGACTTCTGATCCTGGGTTTAGATATTCATCCCTATTTTACATAAACATAAGCAATGGTAGGTACTTATGTAAACTACAGCCAGATCTTTGCCCCTGTGCACAACAAGCAGAGAGGTCTTAAGCCATCAACAAACAACTGTCCTCTGCTTCCAGGTGCCCCTTTGCAACACATGCCACTGGCAGAGAGAGAGATGGGGAAAGGGGAGNAAAAAGGGGAAAAAAAAAAAAAAAAAAAAAAAAGAAGAGGTGTCAATGTACAGTGAGCAAACGCATGAAACTCTGTCTGGGACCTGTCCCTGGTTTGCTTTTTGTGCTGACTGGCTGCTCGCTGACCAGAGACCAAGGCCCGTCAGTCCAGCACATACACATCATCCTTGCTTCCAGCCAGCCACTCTGCTTCTGGAAGCTGCTGTAGGGCTGGGACAGGGCCCATTCTGTTTCATACTGGTGGAAAGCGGGGCAGAGAAGGTTGGTTGTTTTAAAGCTTCTGTTTAGTAGCCTAGTGACTACCAAAGACTGGAAGTAGGTTTCAGTACCTTCCACATTCAAAGAAATAAAAGCCCACAGTTCCTACTGCCATGGCAGAGTCCCTGTTATCCCCAAAAGGCAAGAGACAGGCTCCAGAGAACAGGGAATCACTGAAGGGGCAACCTGTATTGTTGAGCCATGGAACCACTTTGGAAGGCTGCTTCAGAGTTTTTCACTTCATAATATAGAATTCAATTAAGTAGGAACAGAGATTACCAGAAATAAAAGTATTCAACATTGAGTACATTAAGCTAGTGACTTATTTTCATTCCTACAACCACTAAATGCATTTTCAGGTCTCAAGGAAATCCATCCTTTCCACACCTCCACTTTGGGGAAGGCAGGATGTTCCTTGTATGTACACTTTATATTTCTCCCAGTTCATCCCTTCAGGAGGAAGCATAGAGCCTTCACTCACTATCTGTGCAGGAACACCCATGCAGCCACCCAGCATAAGAAATTGAAGTTACCCGCCACATGGCTTCAAATTTCCAGCAAGCCCACCTCTGAAGAACTTCCCTGTGGCTCTACTACAACACTTTCCAGTGTGTGACTGTGGGACAGCACTGAGACTTTAAAGGCTCTGAACAGCTTCTGGTCTCCTGTCCTCTCCAGTTACTGCAAGAGTCTCGCCAGACAGTCAATAATATGGACCACGTTTGCTTCCAAAAATGATTCACTCAAGATATTAAGGCACCCTATAGCCACCACAGAGGTCTGCTCTAGAGTTGGCTCAATGCCACTCCAAGCCACAAAAGAAAAAGGCAACTCATGCAAGCAGGAGCACCAGAAAGGGAAAAGAACCTGGAAATAAAAGGAAAGGGAGGGGAAAGAAAAGCCACTAAGTAGCCACAGGTTCTGCCATAACTGCAACAGCTGATTGCAATGAATGGGAAGCAACCATGTCTGTCACCTGGGCAGCCTCAACACGCTCACCTGGGGAAGATCTCAGCTCAAATACACTGGCCTCCATCCATTCCTTACTGTCAAATTCATATTTAATCCCCTTAACACCAGGGCAGGGAGCTAAAGCTCTTGTGGCCCCTGAGCAGCACTTTCTAAGAGAAATCAGCATGTTACCTTCCACTACACAGCAAGAAAAAGAAAATAAATGGTGTTATTAGATATGGATTTACTTAAGGAAAATATTGTTAGAATCTGAACAAACTCTTACAGTTCTGTGCTGTGCATGGTACAATAATGAAAAGTATTATTGGATATAAAGGAAAGTTATAACACTATAATGTAACACAGACAAGGGAGAAGAAGTATCAGTCATTATCTAGAATACACAGGACTCTTGTGGTTTCATTTTTCACTACTAATTTAATGTACTTACAATGCTACATGATAAAAAGTGAAAAGGAACAATAAGAAGCGAACGTCATCAGAACAAACCAGGATCTGCAGAATTCAGAGATTTCAATAAGTTACTTGAGGAAAAATGTCTGGGATCCCTCGAGAACTGAGTAACATTCATTAACATGCAATGAAATATAGCTGAAACATAAAAGAAATGTGAAAAGAACATTTTAATAAACATAAATTAGGAAATACATTTCTTTACATATTATAGTTGTGCTATAGGAAATTATTTCATACAGAGAAAAAATCATTTTAGCTAAGAAAGGATGCTTTGCAAATGTTAGCACAGCAATCACACTCCTGTGATTCAATACACACAGTTTATTCTGCATCCTCTCATGAAGCCTTACAAATATCATGAATCCAAGACCCTTAGGGTCTTGCGGTATACTTTCTTGTAGCCTTGTAAATGACAAATAGTCCTATGCAAGTAAAATGAACTTACACCACAGTAATGCTGTCAAGAGAAGATAATCACACCTTGCATTGTTTGCTGCGAAAACAACTACAAACATATTCTGCGTGTCTTTCTGGGGCAGATTCACCAGGCAGCAAATACAAGCCAAAGCCACCTTTGAGCTTGGTGGCTGAGCTCAGGTCAAACAGATTTCCAAGACTGGCTAGAATGTACTCTCATAGGAGCCCATTTATCCACAAGGCAGCTAGTAGCAATACTTTAAAAAAAACAGTCTAAGGGATAGAGCGGGGAACCCTGACCAAGACCACTGTGAAATACAGACATAAGTTGTCTTACTTGTAAGTGTGTAGGACACTCAGTATTTTTTTTCGTCCCAAGTGAGAGTCACTGGGTATTATAAGTTTTTTAAAAGTCTAAATTTGGGTTTGTGAACTTCTATTTTTGTGAATGTTTGGCCGGGCAACTGAGAGAATAATATACGCCAGTAAATTTAGGTGAATCACAGAGACCTTTTGGTGATACTTGGTTATTAAATGTTCCACTATGATCTTCAAAATCTTATCAATGAACAAGCATGTTTAAGCATTGGCTCACAAAATCGGAAATGCAGAAATCCTCAGCAGAAACCATTATATGACTAGGCAGAAATGCTGCCTACTTGTACCTATGGAAACTGGCTAGGAGGAGACAGAAGATACTGTGTAAATACAAATGAAGGAAAAATCTATTTGGCTGCAAAATTATCCTCACCAGTAATATCTCCTTCAAAATAGAAACTTTCCCACAGCTGTTTTGACCAGCTTGTGCTCCATTGCTGTGTCTGTAAATTGTAATTAAGGACTGTGGACTTGGAGGAAATGAAGGATCTGATTAAAAGTTATAGAAAGGAGTGGAGGGGGGTAGTTTTGAGGGGGTGCTAATGGGGGCATGATCCAGCAATATTGAAAATAAACAGTAAAAATACTTTCACATGCATAGTATTTTCTAATGGAAGCAGCTTCTCTTCATGCTCCTCATACTCAGCAAAGAGTTCTTTCTTAATAAAAAAGGAACTCTGGGAAAGTTTCCCTAAATTACCTGTAGCAGAGGCAAAAGCCATTGGTTTCCTTGATAACTTTGGACCTATTATTTGCCACCAGTTTCTAATGTTGCATTTCACAGCATTTTGGGACACCTGAAGTTTGTAATATTCATGCTGGTAGATGCAAACCATCTGTCTCCTTTTCAAAGATTGAAGCTTTCACTCAAAAACTCTCCCCCTCCTCTTTGTCACACATTGAGGTAAATTTTCACCACCTGAGTTCTGCTTCTTTTTT
>WEKY01029633.1:43277-87009 GCA_013390045.1 Picathartes gymnocephalus | reverse complement strand
TTTTTTTTTTTTTTTCAGCTTTATGAGCTGTGTCATCTGTGACTGAATGCCACCAAGTATCACTTAAGCCTGTTTCCACAGTAAGGAAATATTGGAAGTAAAAACTGCTCAAGAAATGCTTTCTGGTCCCCTTAGTAAAGCAGAGCTTGATTTGCAGCTGTGGCGAACAGGAAAAATTCTGGCTGGAGTCCACGGGAGTTACGTTTGCTCAGCATCCCTGAAAAATCATACTTTGGGTGTCTTGGGTTGAAACACACAAAGGGAGGCAGCAGCCTATGTTTTTGAAAATCTAGCCTTATGTGCATTTCAGATTGAAAATTTTCACTCTGGTCTCTCCATAAAACAAAAGTTTCTCCAGAGGGTTTTACAGTATCCTATCAGATGTCTGCTATTTAGGGAAGTTGAAGAAAGAAAAAAATCACCGATTACAATAGAATATTGAGTCCCTTAATTCTCTTGGAAATGCATGTGGAAAAGATAACATTAAATGAATCTCACTGGGCAGTGCATGTATTTGGTAAAATCTATTTTAAAGATGGATTTAATTGACAAGCCTATCACTATTTGAAAAAGAATGAAAAACATATGAAACCAGACATTTTTGTTGAACTATTAAGTGTGAATTCATAGTTGGACATAGTGCCTGGCTATGCACAGTTCATTAACTTGCACAGCTATTTGGTCCAAGGCACTTACAGGCTCTTCTGTGGAAATTTGAAGAGAAGGAACCTATGAAATCTTTCAGATTTACAAAGCAGTGAGTAGAGCTTTTAGATACAGCCAACTGCTCAGGCTCAGACTAAACTCCCTAAACTGTGTTTGTAAATCCCCACTAGATGTGGAGAGAGAAGCTATTGAGGTTCCTCTGGCAACATCTATGGGACTTTCTGCATTACACAAAGCTTTTGGTTGTGCGTGAAGAGCTAAGCAGCAAATTGACAGCAGCCAGTAAGGTGAGGTTCTTCTTTGTCACTCTAAAAGGGAAAAAAAAATTGCAAAACTAACACCAGTGAAAAGTGAAGGCTACAAAAGAATCACACGCTTATAACTCAGTAATTGGCAAGTCCATGGTGTGTGGTGTGGGGAGATTCTGTTTTAAAAGGAAAATACTCTGCTTTGCCTACTGCGCTGGCTTCATCTCCCACGCAGCTCTGGCAATCCTGTGCTATCTCACAGGATTTCCTGCTACTGGCAGTGCACTTTGTGGAGCAGGGGAGTCCTCTGACAGGACACAGAGAGCAGGTGAGCAGCAGTCACACCTGGATGGCCACCTTTGCTCCAGGAGCAAAGACCGATCTCCACATGAAAAACAGTGCAGAGGGAGCAGGCTGAACAAGGCACTGTCCCACCCTCCCATCTGCCCCTTCCTCACAAAGTACTTCACTGCAGAGCAAAAAACTCTGTAAACAGTAAAAAACATTCAGCTGTAAAAAGCAGCTTAAACTTTGCCACAACTGTGGGTCTGAGCCCATGCTTGAGGGAGCTGGAGTAGAGGAAATGGCACAAAACTTGGGTACCACCACTGGTAGCGCTGGGTTCAGCTTGACCCATGCGAGAGCAGCTTTCGTCCCAGTGGTGTGCCATCAGTATTCCTGGCATATCCAAAACCTGAAAGGGGACAGCCAGGGTAGCAAGTCCAGGCCACCCTACCAAGCTCTCCTGTAATGCAGAATGCCCTTTTGAGGCATTCAAAGGCAGGGTGCCTGAGGGCACGGACCAGCTGCTAGAAGGATGAAACTGCATCTGAACCGCCTTGAATGCATTGGCTTTTCATTTTTAAGGCATGCAGCTGATCCCTGCTTTTGAACACATTGCCAGGGGTATGGTTGGAAATTGCTAAAAGCAGGTGCTCGTCTCCTGACTTTGGGGTGTGCAGGGCTGACATGCTCTCTGTGAGCTGCTCTGTCCCTGTACCCACAGAACAAGCTCTGGACAGGTGTCAGATAGCAGAAATCCCATGCTTAGTTCTCTTCTGTTGGAATTTTCAGCACCCTTGTTCTATTGACAAGATATTTGCTTGTTTACTACATCCATTGTTTCCTTCCAGAGACGGCATTCATTTCAACTATTTCAGAAATACTACATTTCATTTGAAGCTGGGGCAGTTTCCATAAAGGTTGCAGCTTGACCACACGTTTACACAGAGAAACCAGATTTGTGTTTGGTGTGGATAGTCTGCATGTTTACTACAATGCTCATTTTCTTCTCTGAATAAAAGTGCAGATTTTTTTCCTCCGTTATTTGCCAGTGCTATTAACTAGCCTCATTCTTTCCTTTGGTTGTATAATCTGTGTCCTTCTCTGATCTTCTCCAAAGTAAACAAGTAATTTTTGACTCCAAGTTGCTGTACCAACACCACCACAACCTTGCCTTTGCAGTAAGTGTGCCATAAGCAAAGGCACTGTTGGGTGTCCAAGAAGAGAGGGGAGTTCAGTGCTGCTCTTGGGAATTCACAGCATTGCTGTTTACCCTGGCTAAGCTCCTACCCTGACACCCTAAGCACACAGTGGGGTATTCAGTGCCCAGGATGACCATGTCCACACCAGAGGATGGACTGTCATCCAGGGCAACACTGGAGGAGATGGGGCAGGCTATACCACAACTCTCCATCCCTCCTCGCCCATGGTTTGGCAGCCTGGGAGAGAGGAGGGGCTCTCCCCTCCACCATGGGCCCTAGGCCTGGGAGCTGGGTGCTGGGAGCTTGCACCTGGGGGCTGCTGGCACATGGCAGGGTGAGGAGTCTGCATTTGTTGGGGGTTAGGTTTTCTTTTTTTTCTTTCCTTTAGTATAGAATTTTTTCCCAATTGAGTTGTTAAGTACTGGATACTTAAGAAAAACAAAGAACTGTGGCCAAGCCCTGGAGGAGAGGGGCTGATAGAGGGCAGGGGTGGGGACAGCATAAGTACTGGATACTTAAGAAAAACAAAGGACTGTGGCCAAGCCCCGGAGGAGAAGATCTGATAAAAGCCGGGGGTGGGGGTAGCATAAGTACTGGATACTTAAGGAAAAACAAAGGATTGTGGCCAAGCCCCAGAGGAGAGGGGCGGATAAAAGGCAGCATCAGGAGAGCTGAAGCTGGGCTTCGGAGGGGAACAGGAGAAGCAGCTCTGCCTTTTTGGGGGAGAGAAGAGTCTCTGCTGCTGCTGGACCCTTTTCACATGGAGCTGTTTCTTCTGCCGAGCCGGGCTGCTGCCCCTGCCCTGCCCTCCGTGGCTCCATTGGCACTGCTCTGGGTTTCACTGCGCTGCAGCCCCGCTCCCCCTGCCTACCGAGACATCCTACTGTCCCAGTTTGCTGTTTTCCAAGAGTCCTGCTGAGGCACCGGGATCGACAGCGTTCCTGAAGCAAAGCCGGCCTGTCCTCCAGCCCTTCCCCTCCCGGCCGTGCCCCGTGTCTGCTGAAGCTCGCGCCACAGCGCCCCCTGCCGGCTGTGACCATCACTGCACCCAAGGGGAAAGCACCTGCAGGCCCAGAGAGGGCTGGGACCAGGTTCTTGTTTCTGTTTTGTTGTTAATGCCATAAGTGTTGGGGCTTTTTTGTTCACTTTATTATAAATACTAGTAAAGAACTGTTATTCCTATTCCTATATCCTTGCCTGAAAGCCCCTTAATTTCAAAATTACAATAATTCGGAGGGAAGGGGTTCACATTCTCCATTCCAAGGGAGGCTCCTGCCTTCCTCAGCACATACCTGTCCTTCAAACCAGGACAGCATTGAGTATGGCCCTTTGAGCCTGAGTCAGGCAAGCCAAGCAGGAAGCTCTGCAGGAGGTTGCACAAGCTGGTTTTAATGGACTTTGTGGAGCCTGAGACCTGGTGTGGCCTCCTGTATAAACACAGCCAGTAATACCTCTGATGTAAAAGTCGTGTTATGAGACAAGAGTCAAATGCTTTTTATTCCCCCAGTACCTTGTTCAAAGCTTTATCAGGTAGATTAATCAGATCTCAGTCTCCTAATATCACAAGCACTTAGCCAAATCTCCCACTGCTCCCCAGTGCGGGCAGAGCAAGAAAGCAGTGTATCAGCTCATGGCTACCCTTCCCCATATTTAGCTGGGGTTGGAGGAGCCACTAGAATGCTATTTACTCCCACTGCAGCTACCACGTGCCATGAATGGGCTCATAGTTGTAGCAGAAGAGATCTACCTAAGGGAAGAGCATGCAGCTTCACAGGGCTGATTTGGGCAGTGCTGACAATATTCAGTCTGCACCTGCTTCACTGACCAGACATTGGAGTCACATTGATCAGGCGCAGAGTGATCCCTTCACATTGCTGATAGGCCTCAGACTCCTGAAACCTGAGAAATTTGGGAACTTTCTGGGGTGACTTTGGTGGAATGTTCTTCTGGATACGAGAGGGGACACTGCCAAGAGGTACCATGATGTGTGAGAACAGATGAAATAAGGAGGAATGTTTGTTTCCAGACATGTTGCATGAACAAATGCATTTAAGGACATATTTTGAACTATGAGAAACTTCTGTTTTGAGCTGTGCTGTATTGCCTCCTCCTACAGTATTCCAAGTGTCCTGTTCATTGGTGATTTTCTTCAAAAGTGGGGTTACTCTCTTACCCTATAGGGACTCAGTATGTTGCCTTCCATCAGCATCCTACCAGGCAAAAGCCCCCACTGAAATTACATCCTGGGAGAGCTTGAACATTTCAACAAGGCTCGTGGAGGCATATTTCTGGAAGAATAATTAAGGTGTTATTTATGAGGCACCATGTGCAGTAGCAAAATTGAGGTCCTTTGACACCACTGTTGTGGAGGTTTACTGATAGGACTTGGTAACACTAATAGAGGTGAGGACACCTAGTCCTAAACCTTGTGGGCAGGCTGAAATGACCAGGGTTTATGGCTCACAGCTTTATTCATTGTCAGTTGATTACAATTATGGATGTTAAAAAGGGAAACTAAGGAAGCACCGTGGTTATGGATCTTCCTTTGGGGACAGGAATAAAAAAAACCAAAATTTAAATGGTACCACGCAGGTGGGTCTTAAAACAAAAGATATTATTTCTATTAGTAAAATACTCCATTTCCACTCTGTAGATTGATACTGCTATTTGTGTAGCTGAAAGCCACTTGTGCCTTACTCACTCTTTAGATAGACAGATAAAATTCCAATCCATTTCAACTGAAGGATTTCTATTTAAGTGCCTTTGGTATAGTCAGTCTATTAAAATGGGAGGTGTTAATTTTCCAGTAATCACTACACTGTTCTTCTCTTCCTATCTCCCAGCTGAAAGGACAGCCTCATCCTGCATGGTTAAAATGTAGTAATGCATTTAATGCCAGGCCATGATTTTAGACCTCCAGCTGTTTTACTGGTTGTGTAAGTAAAAATAAGATAATGTTATGCTTGGTAACCATGGTTTTGTAGGCATTCACATTTTACAAATCACTGCACAGTATGCAAACCATTATATATATTTAAAATGTTTAAAATCAAGACTACCAGGAGTCTACCACTTCCATTATTTAAGGAGGGGGACTGCTAGACTGTGAAGAGTGATATATTCCATCAAGCTACTCAGCAGAGTTATATTATCAGTGCAAATTACGTGAAAATATGTGCTTCAGCAAGACAAGAAAGGAATATTCTCTGTTTTAAAAAGTGCACTGTGGGAAGCTAGATGGAGTCATTGGTTTGGTGTAACATATGAGTAAAATCTTATTTGTTCAAATAATAAAAAAGGGGAGAAAACAGAGCACAGAGAGAAAGGAACCATGAAGTACTTGGTTATTCCTTCATGTACAAAAACCTGTTTCTGCTTCAAACAAAGGAATTGAGACTTATCTCCCACAATTTTATCCAGGTGTAACTACTCATCTGAGCAGAGATCTCCCTGATTTACATGGGCAGGAGCAAAAGCAAAACCAGGGTCAGAAAGAAGCAGCTTACTGATTTGTTCCGTGTGCACAGGCAAAAATATTATACATCACCAGCATGATCATAAGCATGTAGTTAAATCCAAGCAAACCTTAACTGGAATATTTCTTTGTGAGAAAACACTGGTAAGTGGAGCTATTGACAGCTGCATTTTCAAGAGCATCTGCTTTCAGAAACAGCAGCCATTCAGAACAAATGTTTCTGAAGGCAGATTATGCTGCTCTGATTAGGAGTACGGGCAAAGATAATGGATAGTGTTTGGCTGCACCTGGAATTGCCTTTAAAGTTCAGTAGGAAATTTGTGGCAGGAGTAGGAAAAAAAATAGCCTCTGCTTGTGCTGTAATTTTTCAGAGAATGCACATGTAGTACTCTGGACAGTATGAGCTCACAATTTTAATTAAAAAATGGCAAGTATTACACAGTACAGACAGACCTGATTAATCAGGGTGGAGCTGGTTTATGTGTATGTTTGGGAATAAAAGTGCTTTGGTTATTAATCAGGGATGCTGCATTTATTTATTCTAGATATTTATTCAGATTGGTCCCTGTTTGCCAGCCTCCAGCATTCAAAAACATCCATCACGGCAAAATCACAGCTCTGGCTTCCAAAAAAAAAAAAAAAAAGAGGAAAGAAAGAAAGAAAAAAAAATGTTCTTTTTCAAGCCATGGTCTTTGTGTTCTTTGTTCTTTTCATCTTCAGGATGCACTTGGGTTAACTTCAGAGTTCCTTCTTCATCACTGAAAGGAATAGAAACCAACATGTCCCCTTCCACAATCCAATTAAAAGAAAAAAAACCAACCCAAAGTCTGAAGTTTAAGCCAATAAGCCAGCTTCATGAATGGGAGTGGTAATTAAAACTTTGACTACAGCAAGAAGTTCATATGTGAACGGTGGCAACACTAGCTTTAATAACATCTGCTGATTCACGCCCAGAAGGACGCACAAAACTTATTATAGCCCAGGAGCTCCACACACGTACGATGCCAATAGTGCATTCATTACCTGTTTGAAGGCAGATTTCAGCAGTGCAAAGAGCCCATTTGTTTAGCTTTAAATCAGGAAAATCACCAACTGCTCTTCATCAGAGGAGGAGTTCCAGCCCCATGTCCTTTTCCTCGGGAAACAAAAGATGAGCAGTACTCATAGAGTTCTCCTGAAACACTCCTGCCTCTGGTGCAATCTGTAGGCAGTCTCTTTCCCCCAGCAAAAATATCTGACATAGGAAAGAAATGTTTTGGCAGCCTGACCCAAAAGGGAGAAGGGGCGGGTTTAGCCTGACAAGGCAAAGTGGGAACAGAAAACCTATTTCCATGAGGATAGTCCCCAGTGTCCTACATCTCTGGGGTTTTTGTTATTTGCTTCCCTGGATTAGTCCATTTAACAATCAAGACAAGCATCCTGAAACATTTTTCTTCACAGTGAACAATCTAGAAGTGTCACATAAGGAAAATCATATATACGTCTGAATTCAAATTCTGACTTTCTCTGTGTTTTAGCCACAAAACCTTAATCTCAAAAATCACACACTATTCATTCTGCCGTAAATATCCTAGAAATACTGTAATAATAATTTTCACACACTACATCTGTGAAAACCTGCTGTACAGGTTTCCTTTTAACAAACATCTAACAACTTTGCTCAACAAATGCACCCACACAGAGTGGGATTTTATCTATATGCTTTGCATCCATGAATTCCCTAGAATACTAGGAAACAGCTAAGCATAACATAAACAGGCTCACCTTGTCCATACGCACTTTTGTGAACAAGTCTGTCTGCAAAGTAAAAATAACAATTTGTCTTTATACTGTATTTTCAACTAGAAAACAATTTGCTGCTTGTAAAGTAGTAGTTGTGCCTTTATGTTTCTTCTGGGTACTGCAAATGTTTAAAAAAAAAAAAAAAAGTACTGTCATTAGAAAAACTTCAACCTCTCAGACAAATAACATCTGCTAACAAGATGTCACTGCATTGCAGATGGGCACCGCTTCCAAATTCAAACTACAATTGTAAAATCTGTGTATATTCACGAGTTAATGAAAATGTGGTCTTCTGTGTCTGTTTAAACTTCAGTGGGGATCACTTGAGATTACACAGGTTTCCATCTGATGAAACAATGCGGTTGCACCATGTTGTTCTTGCTGTGTTCCAGAGTGAAATGTTTTTGTGTGCCTGAAGAAAGTGAGGGAAAAAACCAAATGTGTGCACCATTTCAGAGACCAGAAAGATATGTCTGAGCTGTAAGGGACTCAAATTTGTTCAATCTTTTACTGGCCCGCAACTCATCGCTGGTAACAGAATAGCTTATGTCATCAATCTCCTTAATTAAGAAAAATGAGATTAAAGGACTGGCTTATCTTTCTGAGTTCTCATGCTAGGGTATCTAGGCAACCTTCAGAGTGCCCAGGAAATTTCTGAGGGCTCCTCCAAGGCTGCTGAAGATGAAGGACCTCTTTAGCTCAGCAGCCTTCTATATATGGAGGAGTACCTGTGGACGCTCGCAAATGAATTCCATGGAATCATAGAATACCCAGTTGGAAGGGACTTCAAGGACCATCTGGTCCAATCTTTCTCGCCAAAAGCAGTCTACACAAGATGGCTGAGCATTTGGTTCAGCTGAATCTTAGAAGTGACCACCATTTCTCTGGTAATTATTCCAATGGCTGATTGTCCTCATTGTAAAAAATTTTCCTTTTGTATCTAATTGGAACTCCCCAGGAATAATTTACACCCATCTTTAATTTATCATCTTTCCATGTGACTCCTTGTAAAAAGGGAGTCTCGATCTTCTTTTTAGCAACTGGAACACAATGATAACATTTCTCTGATTTGTCCTCTGAAGCCAGTATAAGGCATACCACTTATATAGGGTTCAAGAAAGACAGGAAAACTCCTTTCTCCTCAGCTGGAGCATGATGTGAATTTGTTACAAAATAGTTCTCCTGCAGAGGCTTCTGCAGACAAAACGGCAGCCAAGCTGAACCCCCCTGGGTTATATCTGCACCTTGGCTCTCTGTCAGTGGGAGATGAAGGGGTGGAAATATCACCTGATGTTCCTGAAAAGGGGACCTAAAGGGATACCTATCTCTGTTGCAGCATGGGGGCAGGCCAGCCCGCACATATCTCCAGGCTATCCTCCACTCCAAGGACTTTTCTAACTGTCTCAGAAGCAGTGACAGTATGAGTGTCATCAAAGACAAGGTCGCTTTACATGCAACAACAGGACAGGGGTATATTGTAAGCTTTCCTGGCCACCGGACACCCCTTTTGCTCTGGGATGGCATGGGAGAATGCAGGGCTGCAGCACAGTGCAGCAGCAATAAAGTCTGGTGAGGACACCCCCAACAGTAGGTTTGTCCCATGGTTAGTCCATGGCTCTGATTTCCTGGGGACACCTAAGGTCACCCCATGGATGGACATATCTGCCCCCTCATATTGCACAGTCACTTTTGAACCTGTTTGTGTTGATTCAGCCAAGCCAAGAGGTAGAGTAAGTGTCCCTATAAGACAAGAACTTATTAGTGCCAATGAAAGGAAAAGCAGATGGTCTCTGTCTCAGCCAGCAGAGGATCCACAAAGAAAGGAGCTGTGGGAAACTATTTGAGGAGAACTCTACTGTGCAGCTGACTGAGCACTGGAACAGATTGCCCACAGAGAGACTCTGGAGTCTCCCTCACTGGAAATATTCAAGAACTGTCTGGATGCAATCCTGTGCAGCGTGCTCCAGGATGGCCCTGCAGGGATGTTGGACCAGATTATCCACTGTGGTCCCTTCCAACTTCACCCATTCTATGAAACCAGGCTTCATTACTTCCAATGCTCATGGAACTATTTGTTTAATAGGATTTTATTCATAAAGAATTTCTATGGAAAAGATGAACACCAAAGAAACCCTTCTTTTGGAATGTCTTTATGAAACCTTCACAATGGATTATTGTATTATTTAACGCATTCACATTCAACAATTTTGGATCCTATTTCTATTATCTTCCCATCAGTCTGCAGACTTGTAGCTTTTTAACTTTGGCTGTTGCTAATCCATCAGCTGTCTGAAGCAGTCAACTCTGATTTGTATTTTGTGTCTTCAGTGCTAACAACTGGATCTATTTTAAATATTGAGATTTACCAGGCAGCAAAGCTATCCACAAGCAGGGATGCATGGGGAAACAGGGTATTTTTAAACATTATTATTATTACCATCATCATTATTATTAGCATTATCATCATAGAGAAAATCCAACACCATGAAACCCATATTATGCATAAATACAGGAAATTAACATACCACAGAACATTAATGCTCTAATGGCCTAGGTTGCCCTTGAGGTGTCCTACTCCACTTCTCTCCCTAAGGGAAAAATGGCCTAATACAGAAAGGAAAAAGGCAGCAGAAAGCTTTTACCTGGCTACTAGGTCCTGGTATCCCACAATGCTGGAAACAATTTTCTGGGCAAGAGGGATGGAGTTGAAGATCAGCTGGTCTATATGAGATGATTCCCAGGCTGTTTGGGAATGTCCTTACCCAAAGTACTTAGTGAAATGTTTATGGCAAGAACCAGTGGCATGCTCTTACTCTGTATAAATTTTGAGCATATTTTTTACAAAAGATGAGGAAGAGGTAGATGTATGTCCTAAATAAATTACAATGTGGGTCTTGAAATATACAATATAATGAGCTCCACACTCTTTTAACATATACCCACTTTTTTCCTGTGTAGATCACCAAACCTGCAAGAGGACTTAGTTTTAACCTTCTGCCAGCACTCACCTGGCATGCCCAGCAGAGCACTCTGCAATCCCTCAGGCATAGGAGTCCCCTGGGGTAAGGCAATTTTTAGCCAGAGAAAGCTCAGCAAAAGTATTCAAATAGCACAGACCTGCTCAGGGAAGAAGCTTGCTTTTTGCCTGGAAGGCTCTTGGGAGACACAGCTAACTGGGTGAGTGAGAGTTACCTCATTCCTGATCTGGGAAAGATTTTCTAAAAGGTGGGAACCGACATGAGCTATGCGGTGGTAGCAATGAGACTTTGGCAGGCTTGAGCAAGTCCCTCCCTGGCACAAGTGCCCTGGTCAATAGGGACTGGCTCACTCACTGCAGCCTCCCCCAGCACACAAACCATGGGTCTCCACTCCCCATTCTCCTACCCAGGCCCTGAAGTAGACAGAACTGCTGCCTGCTCTGACCTCAGGAGTATCCCTGATGTGAGGAAACCAAGGCTGCAACACAGCACGGTGGCAGCTGACCAGAGATTCACATGGCCTTTTAGGGAGCTGCAGAGATCTCACCTTTCAGCATCTCACTTTTGGCATGAAACCACACCTGTCCACACCTGGTGACATTGCTGAAGCTGATCAGCAGCATTTGGACACCAGGGCTGGTCTGTGCTCCACCACTCTCCACACTACCAAGGCTGCAAGGAGTAACTGTGGGGACACTGCCCACCCCTCAGCCATCACCACCTTCAAAGCCCAAGGCATCGGAAAACGCTCTCACGGATGACTCCTTGGTGAAGGCATTGTCATTCGCTGAAGATGGTTTAATAACGGATTTTCCCCACAGCATTCTGTGAAATCCTGCTTTTTACTCATTCGCCAGTTCTGGGTATTCTGTAAGACTTTCTGTAATCGTCACCACCAGGTACGATTTCAAGCGAAGGTTTCAGTAATCCACACCATGCCACTTTTTGAGCCAACCTTCTTCTGGGGCACTGTGGGCAGCTGAGGGGGGGGCTCTGGGGGAGGCTGTCAGCACCTACCCACAGGCTGCTGAACCAGAGCTCAGCAAGACAGTGCCTGTCTGTAAAGTGTTGCTGTGGGTTTCTCACCAGATAAGTGGATTAGTACCCTGGCTTGCAGCTGCTCCACAGAAATAGGTCAGCCTCAGGAATAGGCTTTGCCTTCCCCTATCTGGCATCAGAAGCATCCAAGAGGAAAAGGGGCTGCCTACAGGATCCTTGTCCAGGGACCATTAAACTCCTGAACAACGGGTTTCCTCTGTCAGTGTCTCCTAAAGAGAGAAATGTTCTTAAAGTCAGGACCTGTGGTTTTCATTGCATTAGATATAGCATATGTCCCATATTTGCTCAGCCTCTGGTGAGGAAGCATGAAGGTAGCACTGATGCCAGACCTGACAAAATGGGAGAGAGAGAGGTAAAGCCTGAACATGGCTTTGGCCTTTCTCAAAGGTGACTCTGAAGCAAAGGAAGAACCCCAAGCGGGTTGGGAGGAGGCTGTTTTGGCCCACACTGCCTAGCTGTGAGGGCTGCAGCACGTTGTGCTTGCTCCATGCAGGAGAGAGCACTCTAAAAAAGCTATTGTCCACGTGGTACTCCTGCAGCTTCTCAAGTGAATCCTGCAACAAACTGGCATCTCATTTTCTTCTGTTTTTTTCAATCCACCAGCACAGTAACAGCTAACATCCCAACACTGACCATCTCCCATCTTTCTTTGCCCACCACATACTTGCACCTTGAAAGTGTGCTTAGCACAGAATTTGAAGTCGGGTTGCAGGTTGAAGTAAAAGTGACCTGCAGTGTAACATCAGCAATGCAGACTTTAGATCTAAGCTTCATGTCAGCCATGCCTACCATCAGAAAAAGAAAAAAAAAAAAAAAACAACCTGTAGAACTGGCAAGAATAGCAAAACAAAGTACTGAAATCAAGGATATGCAATTTAGCTTTGATATGAATATTTCCCCATCCCTCACACCCTTTTCATGGCTTGTAACTTGTCTGATGACTTTGCAGCAGAGAAAGATTTTTAAGTTTTCATTATTGCATTTTTCTTTTCCCTCATTCCTCAGCCAACCTGAATTGTTATTAAAATCACTGGAAAAATGTTATGATAAAAGCCTTTATCTGTTACATTTGGTATGGTTGCAGAAAGACACTGGGAAAGCCTTACAGGAAACATTCTTCTCACAGGAATTCTAGACCAGGAAATTAGGGAAATTTCCCATTTTAGGAGAGCATGCCCAAATAAACCCTTTTTGCACAGTTAGTTCCCACAGGCATTTCTGCCGGAAGGGCCTCATTGTCCGCTGGTGTAAACTGGCTCAACTCCATGAATTTTTAAGGAGCTAATCCAGTTTTCCTCAGCTCAGGATCCATCCCTTGGATGCTCACCCCACATACCTGAGCTGCTCTGCGTGAACAGGGAGGCTCTACACACCGTTTGCCCCAGTGAAACCACAGAGGAGGCAGAGGCTGGGAAGAGCATCCCTCCCCGCCTACAGCACAGTGGCAGATTTACAGATATCTGTCACTGGGCTCTGCACATCAGTTTGCCTCCTGCAAAAGGACGTGTGCTGCCAGGGCTGACACACACTGTGGTTTCTGGAGCAGCACAGCAGATTTAGAGCGAGGCTTTGCTGAGTTCCCGTTTCCACGTCCCAGTAACCACATGCTGGGGACTGTGGGAGAACTGCAGGTGACTGACCCCAAAGACTGCGGCAGAAACTCGCCCCCAGAACCTGGCAGCTGAGCGAGGCCCGAGCCCAGCTGGAGCGAGCGGACGAAGGAGGGAGGACAGGCTGCAGCGGCTTTGGGAAGCACGCCATGGCCAGCAGCCTGCCAAAGAGGTTGCTCCCAATAAAAGCACCTCACCACTGGATTGAGGTGGCGGATGAATTAGTTGTGCCATTTCCATGACATTCTACTGGAGCTTAAACGTATTAGTAATTGTTCATCCCCGAAACAGCTTTTTCCTCCCACACAAAGGGGAAAAATGTCCATCTGAATTTTTTAGATTATGTGACAGGCTTGCAAACTGTTGTTAACTTTATCATTTGGGATATGGATTAGACTGCAGCACATTAATTTATCGGGAAGTAAGAGCTGCCTGTTCATCTCTTTTCTGTTATGACATGTGCAGTCAAAGTACAATAGGGGCCAGACAGACAGTGAGTAATAGACTAGAATATGAAGTTTGGAGGAGGGAAGGAAATGGCAAGGTTTGCTGCAGATAGAATTGAACCTGTTAAGCAAAAAATAAAAATACAGTCAGTGGTCCTTCAGCAGATATCACTCTTAATGAAATTGCAGATAATGAAACCTGCCAGTTAAAAGTGATACCAATTCACGTCTTTGAAGGCTAGCACAGAAAAGTCAAGGAAAAACCAATCCTGAAATTGAAGACGTTTTCCTGGAGTCCCCAGGACTTTACAGACACCACCCACTTGCTCCTCACCTCTTCAGCCCCCCACCATGAAGGGGACACACACAGAGTCATACACACTTTGTCTCTGCAAGGACAGGCCTCGGGGCATGCAGGGTCCTCTCCCATCCTTCACCTTCACTCCTGCATGACAGACCTGCTGCAGGGCCACGCGGCCAACATGATGGGAAAGGTGAAGGCCTGTGATCTGTGGGCCAAAAGAATGCATGAAACATTAAAGAGAGCCTTGCCGGCATTCTAAATTGTTAATGCAAACTCTCCAGCTCCGCAGAAAAACATATTCCCGTTGTCATTTTCACTCCCCCTTGGCCTCTTAGTCCTCCAATTACGTGAACAGTGACATGTGAACAATTACATGGCACAAAAAGTGTGAAGCTTAGGTACTTAAGTTCGGCCCCTTGATGCCAATGGGCAAATCTATTTACAATATCTATATTTAATGTGTGAGGGTCAGTGTCCATGAATTTCTAGACTGAAGTTGCCAAGTCAGTGTGGTGAGGCTATCGTCTCACAGCAATTTATATAAGTCCACATTTTATTTTAACACTTAATGCTAAAAAAAAATCATCTATAGGGCACAGAGCTATCTGTCTTATGTGGGTACCAAACCTCAATCTTATTTCCCAGCTCCCCAGGGACTAGACCTACTGTCCCAAATCCTTCAGGATTTCACTCCTCAACAGCGTACGCTTGTGTATGCCTGGACACAGCAAAATTCAACACATGCAGCTCAAAACTGTTCACAAATATTTAGTCAAAATAAATTCAGCTAACTCATGCTGAAGGTGTTCCCAGGTGCTTTTTAATTCATATTATGTAAACAATCCCAGCAGCAACTTTTTTCCTTTGTTCCTATTAATTCGCTGGGGGTGTGCATGCGCAAGAAGCAAAGATTTATGTCAAGAGTATTCATGTAGTTTCCTTGTAAGCTCTTTGGTTTCCCCTTTTCTGTTTTAAAATGTTTCCCTGGCCTAGCCCAGATACAGACCAATGCTGCATGGGAACAAAGGAATGGCCAGGTGCTCGATCAAGCCATTGTTCTGCTACTCTTGATGCCCATCCCTGCCAGTGACCCAGACCAGCTGCAAGAAACCCCCATGAACCATCATGATCTGCCCAGAGGAGAAGTATTTTCTTATTCTTCACCAGTTAGCTGTTCCCCGACACCATGAAGCATGAGAGTTTGCATCCCTTATAGATTTTTTAATCTTGTCTCATGCATTTCTTCTTATCCCTAAAATGCCTACCTAGTCTCTTTTGAGTCCTGTTAATCTTTTGGACTCAGTGGTGTTTTGTGGCAATAAATTTCCAGGGTTAATTAAGTGTTATCTAAAAATATTTCCTTATCAGCTTCAAATATTCTTTTTTTCTCTTCTGCTTCCTCATTGAGTGGCTCTTAGTCATAAAACTTAAAAAGTTGGCTGCGATCATCTTTTCTAGCCTTTCCAATATTTCTCACTGTCCACCCATTTTCTCTCCTTTTACTTATATCATCCCTGAACAGAAGCAGGAGGTGCCTTTTGGCCTCTTATGAGGAGCATTTTTCAGGACTAGATCACGCCGCTTTTTTATGTATAACACTAACAACCATCCAGTCCATTCATGCAGCCTGACCCTAAGAGCTTCAGAAAGTTTACACTGCCATAAAATATAGACCAGACAGTCTCCAAAGGCAAAAGTCCCCAGAGCTGATAAATTCAAAAGCATTACACCAGGCTGGACAACATCCACCAGAAGGTAGTTCCTCGTTCACTTGGGATCGGTTAGCTCAAATCCATCAGAATCAACAGGTTTGCAGGGAACTTGCAAAACCAGCAGCCAGAAAGGTAAAGCCACCTATGCCCATCAATAAATCCAACGGGCTGGTTCACCCAGCTTTCCTTTGGTCACGCAGCCTCGCTGGGGCGTGTAATTGCCGCCTTATTGGAGAGATATGAGCCTGCCCGTCGAACAGATGCAAGTTTCCCCTGCTCTCATTCAGCTGGGAATCCACTCAGCAAAGCAGAAATAAATCACGGGGAACTTGCTGTCATTTCTCCACCTTCCTGCACACCCTCCGCCACTGCCGCCTGACTGGCTAGAGCTGGCATAGTTTTTAAATGAAATCTGTGAGATTGGCATCAACAGCCTTGCCTAATTTTTAGCTAATACCTTGGTGGGTTCTGCATTCGCATCTGGCCGGCGCCGTCACGCTGAGCCTGATGATAACAGGCTGCTGCTCTTTCCGAGCAGGAACCCGGGGTACCGCCACCGACAGCCTAAACAGGGGCTCGTTCCAAGCACAACAGCACATCGCAGCCAGCCAAGGGTCTGCAGCACAGGACTTCTCCCAAGGCATAAAAAAAGGAGGGGGGAGAGGAAGGGAGAGAGTGAAAGAGAGAGAAATGTGTTAACTATGCTAACAGTGCCAAGTAATATGCTTCGTTAAAAATTTAATCACCTGCAAGTGCAAAACAAGTGCAAAGCAATCATGTTGTAATTAGCACAGCAATTAACACCTCCCTTTTCGATAGCACATGCATCCTAGGAAGTGCATGATTGCAAGTGTTTATGCTGCTGACAGACTAAGTTCCTATAGAGAGGAAAAAATTGCTTAAATAGATTTTTTTTCCCCCCTCGTCTTTTTGGCATTTGGGCTGTTACGTGTCCACGAAACGCCAGCACCAGCTGCCATGTTGGTTTTGTGTGAGTGCTGCTCCCTTGCATAGCGTAACTAACAACTCCAGCTTGAACCGGAGCCTCCTGAAAGATGGCTGCAAGCCTCTGGAGCCCCACTCTGAAAGAAAGATGTAAGTATGAAAATTAGAAGATGACTTTTTGCAGGCTAACACTTGCCAAAAGGGAAGCACCAGGCCTGAACTGAGATTGTAGGTTTTGGAATGCGACAGCAAAGGGGGCAGGACAGACCGGAGCTGTGGCTTCAGGATGGGTCTGCAGCCAAAACATGCCAAGCTCCCTGGTACTGAGGTCTCTCTTTGACATGTGTCCCCATTCAAATGGCCAGTTCTCCCCAGAGGCTGTGCTGGAAGCAATGCGATGCAGTTTGATAAACTGGCAGATGCAGACTTGGCCTGGGAAAAACCCCTGCTGCCAGCTGTGTCCATGCCACTGCTGCTCTTTTATCCACGCACTGGCCTCTCCATGCTTGTCCATGATCTGTTCTTCATCATCCCTAAAAACCCTGAGTTTGTCTGTCCCACTCACTGTCCCTCTCCTGAGGCTTGTTGCCAGCTGCTTGTGAGACCACACGAAGAAGGAAAGCTGGCTCTCAACATTAGCTGAGAGAAATTATGTAGCCTTAAATGCTCACACCCCATGAAATACTGTTATTTAGAGGCCATTCACCTTTAATAAATGGACTGTGTTTGTACTGAGACGGCACACTCAGCATCCTGGAAGAAACTTAGTGACTCTCATGGTTGCTCAGTAACTGACAATGAGCTGGTCTGGAAACTTGGCATCCAAAAGGTGAGCATCAAGAGGTAAAAGTCATCTTTGGGAACATAAACCACAAGGCCAGCCTTGAAGTTCCTTCCCTCCCAGACACTGAGATTGTTGAAAGATATGTTCATCACATAGTTCAGTATTGGGATTCCTATTTGCCAGGTTACAAACCACAAACACCATTACTATCAGGCCCGGGCCAAACAAATAACCCTGCAATAACAGCAGCTCTTGAAAAAGTTACTTCCTTGCTGAATATCCTCAGAAATTCACATTTTACACACCATTAATTCCATGAATTAAGACAAAATTGGAGCACAAATTCAGCAATTAACAAAGAGACAAGTAGAAGGCAAGTGAAAATAAAACTGGAAAAGAGCCGTGGTACCTTTGCTATCCCAATGTATTTTGCTCTTTCTCAAGCTGTTTCTGAAATGAGACAGAGGCCAAGTCTTACATGATAGCAGTTTAACTATAATTTCAGCACGATTTCTGTCAACACTGGGGCCCTACATTAATTCCCTCCAGCCAATTGACCTGTGTTTCATTACAGACCTATGGGCTTCCCCTTTCTGTTTTATTTGAGGTTTTGTTCCCAGCTTCCACTGGCCTGCTTGCACCATTTTCTGCCTCCCGTGAATGCTCCACTAGAGCCATAGGCCTTGGAGATGGTTCTGTACCCATGTCTGTTAGGATGTGAGCACATATTTGTGGCTTTTTGGCACAGTCCCCACGTTACCTTCCTGTTGTTCAGATTAAACATGAACCTACCCAATCCTCCTGAATACAGCTCAAGCATCCAGGTTTTGATGCTTTCCATAGGCAGTGCTCTAGCAGACAACACATTTTATACTACTTTTATAAGTGTTTGGGCTGGTGTGGGCTGTAGAGTCCTGAAGTGCATCCCCTCGTCCTGCCCAAGGCTGTGCAGGAGAGGAGTGAGAAGTTCTTGGGATCTGCTTTAAAAGGCCTGCCACCACCTCAGTGAGAGGTTTGGGGTGATTTCCCTGCCTCTGCTGGAGCTCACCTTCTCAAAGGCACACTGCTAAATCATCCCTGCCAGAGATGACTTACCCCCAAGGCTCATAAAAGTACTTCAGAAGAGCAGTCGTGTTTGTACTTGAAACGCACTGAAGTAAGCCATGTGTGAGGGCTGGGGGGAGCAGGGGTCCTGAGGAGAATTCCCCCTGGGACACCGACCCAGGGTCCTCATCTCAGATGACACAAATGGCACATTTCCAGTGACACAAATACAATATCATGTGTAATCATATGTACACCCGAGCATGTTTTGAAAGAAGATCTCATGCAATGTGCAGTCAACACCTACACTAATTGGGCATGCTTGGATTCTGTGGTGTCAAGACCCCTTCTGGACACTAAAATGGGGTCCATCATGTTGAGGGGAAAAAGTTTGTGCAAGTTGCTTGCTAAAGTCTTTGCAGCACAACAGAAAGTTTAAATAATGCAAGCCTCTGTTCTCTTCAAACCACGAAAAGCTGATAGTTATCACCAATAAAAGTCAGGAAAACCACTGGGGGTGAGGAGAACCTTGCACTCATAGGAAACCACAAGTTTGTGTAACTGCACAAAAGCTCATGGTTCAACATATATGCAAAATACACCAGAAATTTCTCATCCTGGGAACAAGCAAAGCAGTCTGTGCCCATGGGAGGCAAACACAGAGTGAGGAAATCCTCTCAGGGACAAGGGCCACAGCAGAGAGTGACAGACTGGGACTTATGATCTGCTCAAGGACATGGTTACCAGGAAATAGCCTGGTTCTGGTGTTGCTACATGGAGCATGGAATCACTCAATGGCTTTGTTTGAGTCTAAAAATAATTTTTTTAAAAAATAAAAATAAAAAATAAAAATAAAAATAAAAATAAAAATAAAAATAAAAATAAAAATAATAAAAATAAAAATAAAAATAAAAATAAAAATAAAAATGGTGGCTTTGTCAAGTAGGACCAGCACAGCCTACAGCCCTGAACCAACCTCTTGTGAGTACTTCCTCACAAAATCAGTCTTTATAAGGCAGAAAGAGTCCTCAAACCACTCTTTACAAATGGACAAGCACTGTGCCCATGCTTCGCCAGCAGGACTCAGCTGTTTCCACTGCCCTTGCTCCCTGCACTGCCCAGCCAAGTCAGGAGCACCACTCTGTTCCCCAAAGATGACTGGGTCATAGCTCTCGGTGTCACATTATAGATGTTTTGCTCATGGCTTTCAGAGAGGTGAATGTGGGTGGTGAAAATTCACAGGGAGCCATTCAGCTTTTTCAGTTAGCAAGGCAAACACCCTAAAAATAACAGATGACATGGGGAAGGAAGTACCAAAGAAATGAAAGGAAATAGGAAACCCAAGTGCACCTGAACTACACGTACAAAAGTTTTGGGAGATATTTAGGAAGGCTAAAAACCTGCTTCATTGACCCATAGAGAAAATTTTAGTGAGTTTTTTTGTGCTATCACCATGAATAAGACATCAAAGTCTGTGGCTTGTCTCCCTCTTAGTGGGAGTTTGGAAAGAGTAAATATCCCACCCCTCACTAATAACCCACCTAAATTTGACAGGCACTTCTCTCCCACAACTGTGGAAGATAACCTTTCTCACTGATATTTCTGAGTCTGGAATAAAAGAGAGTGAAAACACAGAGGAAGAAAAAAAAATCTGAATTCCCACTCATTTTGCATATCCAGGTTCCCAGGCACCCATCCCTTTTTTACTAAAGCGGGGGGAGAAATATATTTAATAAAGATCTGGCAGGAGTATGATGAAATAATGAGTAGGATGAGACCATGTTACATAAATTGGCAAAGCTCCAGCTTGTAAATGATTAAAACAAAAGAAAAAGGGAGTTTCCGTGAAGACTAACGTAAAAAGCATTTTATAATCAAAAGGCCTGAAACTATGGGGGCTGATGGGAATGTCTAGCAAAACAAGCCTGTTCTGAAGCTTCCAGATGATACATGGAAACTTAATCAGCTCATCTCAGTCAACCTTAAATCAAAGAAAAGATTGATTGGAGGTTCAAAGGAAAAAGTGGGTTTGTGGCTTAAGAACAAGAGCAAGACACTTTCCTCATTCTGCCACAGATTTCCTTTGAGATCTTGGGTAAGGCACTTACTTGTGCCATATTAAATTTCATAGTTATTGGGTACAGTAATTTTCCTTATATGCATACTGCAGTTTGTCTCTGGAAGTGGACTATTGCATTTATATGCCTGGCTCTTTACACCTGCCCATACCATCCACATAGCACTGTTGCTAACAAGCAGACCTTCAAATTTCTTTCAATAATTTTTTCCTCTCTAAAATGTGGAGAAGCCCCATATACCTTAATAGCAATGCTGTCATGCTGAACTAGTGCATAATATTTCTGAAGATCTTTGAGTAGAAAACATTATGGAAGTGAGTGAATTTTCTGTAATTTACTGCTATGAGATTAACAGTAAGTTCTTTTCTGTCAGGTAGACACCAAAAAAAAGAAAAGAAAGAAGAGAAAGGAAGGTTAAATGGTTACAATCTCTCTCTGCTGCTAAGAAGAGCATTCCTTCATGGCTGTCCAGCAACTCTTGCTTCTTCTTTAACCAAAGCCAAAATTCAGTGACATTAAAACGGAAAATTATAACAAGAGAGGCACAGATCTAATTTATGTTGGAAAAGAAAATTTGTTACTCAAAATCAAATGCTAATGGTCTGCAGCCCTTTAAACTACACAAGCTAAGAGGCTGTGGAGAACATGCAGGTCTTCAAGAGGAGTGTGCTAACCAGATGCAGTTAGAGCACAGCCTTAATGTCTTTTTATCTTCCAGGTTCACAAGTGTACATGTGTGCACATTTCTGAAAGTCTGCTCCTCTGTGCACTGAAAATTCAGATGAAAGTCAAGAAGAGGAAAGTTAGATCAGGGGATGAAGACTTCTTTATACTGCTTCCAAGCTCTGCCCTGATGCATTGTGTAACCTTGGGCAAGTCATTTAACTTGTCTTACTCATCCATCAGATAGAAAGATGATGCTTATCTGTTGCATGAAAATGAGTTAATTGCTGTTTGCCAACTGCTTTCATCTCTTTGGATGAATCAGATTGAGGCCATATATGTGAGTGTATATAATTTTGCATGTATATTTTTATTTGGAGCTTGCTTATGTCTTGGAGCATAGCTTCTTCAGGTCAACACTGGTTATCTGCTTGGCAGGGAGCCCCTATTGTACATTTCTGATGTAATGCAAATCATAGCAGTGAGAAACACATAAGTGAAAGGTATTACACTTATCATCATCATTAGCTGTTGTTGTTGTTGTTATTGCTGTTGTTATTATTATTATAGTTTCACACTTGGATGCAGAGATAGGACCACTTTAAAAAAATATGGCCCCAAGAAAGAAGTCTTCTGTTCTTGGGAATAAGTCTCTAAAAGTAAAAGGAATGGGAGAGGCCTGGGCCTGGAGCTGCCTTTACATAAATGTGTTGATGCAAAAGTTCCCAGGGGCATCACCAAATCTCTAATTTCATTTATTTATAGTCTTTACCACTCAGGAACTGATCTATGAAAGTGCTTGGCCAGAGGGTGGTTCTCACCAAAACAATAGATCTCCTCCCTCGGGGCGGAGTCATAGCACTCATGACTTGTTTGATTTTGGGAAACAGAAGGAAATTGATGTGAGAGACTCAGGGGGAAATAATAAGGAGAAATTCTCTAAACCATAGACACAGCTCTGGAAAGAAGTCCAAGGCCTGTAATAACCCTTGAGAGCAAGATCTGTTCCTCAGCCATCATTGGAGGCACTATTGACTATACCTTGTCCGTGACACATGGAGCTGGCTCTGCTGCTGAAGCATGTGGAATTGCCTACAGAGGCCAAAGGGGCCACCATTGCTTTGGGAAGCAGGGCTGGAGCAAGCAGCAAGACAACAGCAATCTGGTGTGCTTGAAAGGTATGATATTTAAATATACTAAAATGTTAACTATATAAAACCTTGTCATTCTTTCATTCAAGGCACTCCCCCATCAGAGGTTCTTCAAATGAGGCCAGATTCCCCAGTCCTATCTGACGCTCACTACCCATGCTGCTACCTTTGTTGTGTGGTAGCAGTCATCTCTGGAGTGGTAGCACCAAAACCACTACCTCTGCAGCTCTAGAAAAACCTTTAGCCTTGTGGCACTTCTCATCAGAAAGAGGCTCAAGAAAGCTGCACACTCAAGGAGTGAAAGGAGCACAATCTGGATTTGCTAGTGTCTCATTCTCTGCCCCAAGCACCAGGTTTTCCTTTCTCCAGGGTGCAATCTCCCAGTTTACATCTGAGTCTGAAAGCACTGCAGAGATGTTCCTCCCCATGGGCGGGCTGCAAAGCCTTGGACCTTCTGCTCTTTCAGTCTCATGGATTGCAACAACAACAGAGCATCTTCCATATCAAGGTGTTGGCACATTGTGTCTGGACTCATTCCCAGGCCCCACGGTTGGAGACACACACGCTTTCTACCCAGTGGCTCTTCTAGTTCCTCCTTCCGTAGGACTGAAAGGATGGGGAAGATTTTATCCAGGCTTTCCATGCGTGGTTGAATTTTGCCCGTAAGGACTTGTTTTTACTCATCCCACACTTTCGTCACACCAAGTATGAAAGATCTAATAGACTGGGATGCAAATGCTGTTAAAGTGGTAACTTGTGTGATTTTTTTTGTTCTAGATTGCAGTGCTTGTCATTATTTAAGTTAGATTGGTTATCTCATTTTGTTGTTTCACCCTGCTTGCTTTACTTGCTATTTATTGGTTGACTTTTATAATGACTATGATTAAATTAATAGATTTTAGAATGTAAATTAGTTTCCAGTAGTGTTTATTAGATATATCTACAGATAGGGTTTAAATAAAAACAGAGCCTGAAATCAGAATTACAGTGCATTCTAATCTTAATGGGTGGCATGGACCTAACCGGCTCTCTGTTAGGCTTGGCTATCTGAAACAACTCTCTTTAGTCCACCTCTGAAAACCACTAGGGCAGATGTTGGCACAAATTGATTTTTTTTTCTCTTCCTTACAGGGGCCCAACTTTGTTCAGATACAGACACCACAGTGAAGTGATCAAGTTTTGCAGGCTAAAGAGGACTTATTCACTGTTGAAGACGCTCCATAGGAATGCTAATCAAAGACAAACTTTCAGCGCAAGTTAGAAAGTCCGAAGGATAGCAGCAGAAATTTCCCATGTTTCCTGTGCCCCCAAAAGCCTTTTTACTTGCTGCTACATTTTGCTCCTGCTTCTTTTTTGTAAAAGATCATTATGAACTGACTGTCACACACGCACTTCAGTCTAAACTATTTTTGGCAGTAAACTGGTCAGTAATATTAAAACCTCAACAGGTGAAGGGCACCTGTATATCTCCACATTTGCATGCAGTCATCCATGGTTACTGGTGGTGAGTCTTGACTCCACAGAGCTCCTGAGAGTCACGCTTATGTGGCTTTTTGTGCTGGAAGGCATCAGGAAGAAGCAGTCTTCCCAAAGCATCTTGCAATCACTCTCAGCTATTGGTATGATAGCAGGTCTGCTGGGATTTCGAGAAGGATCATCCTGGTTTGCCATACACAGAATCAGCTCGCCAGCTCACAGTGCAACTACTGACACTGAACACAAAACCATGAAGTCTCTCTTGCGCTGCCCTGCTCATGGGGAAGCAGCTCCTTGCTCTCGACTTTTCCTGCCCCTGCCACCCTTGCCTTTTGCACAGCCACACGTGCCCAGATGGTTTTTGCTTCACAGCTCCTTCTGCTCCTTTAAAAGCAATTACATGGGGAATGTTAGTGATGCAAACTTGTTTAAACCTGAGTACACGGTTAAGTCAGCTTTGTAATTAATTGCCTCATCGCTGCAGTCACCCTTCAGGAATGCTGTGCTGCTGGTTCAGGACAGAGTAAGAAAGGGCCAGATCCCCAGCAGAGATCGCCCAAAGTGAATGAAATCACGATGCTGTGCAGGAGGCCAGGTCTGACCCCCTGAGATGATGAAGAGGGAGTGGCATCATCCTGGGCCCACTAACCATCCAGCATGTAGAGCTGGGCATGGGCGTGCCGTGAGAGCCCCCAGTGCACTGCTGGTTTCGTCCTGGGGAAAGGATTTGTTTCCCCAAGGCACAGCCTTTGCAGTCATCTCCCCGGGGTGCTGCCTCATGGCAGGACTGCTTTCCACCGGATCAGGTGCCTCAGAGCCCTCCAGGGCTCACACCCAGAAGGGGAGAAAGCAAGGAAGCCACTACCAGCATGTGAGAGTTAATGGAAACAGCACGGGACTGAAAAACAAGTCTTTGGAGGCCTATCCAGAAACACAGGTATGGATCCTATGGAGGCACGCTGGCAGTACCTTCTCCCTCATGTACCTGTGGTATGAGCTAACAGAGGAGAACCAGCTGAAGCCACAAATCTCCAGTTACTGTTATCTTCTTTCTACTCGCATCTAAATGTGCCAAGGGTGAGTGAGTATGTTCAGAAGGTGGCTTTACCGACACAATTTCTCATTGACGCTGGACTCTCATGTACATATAAGTGAGGAGAACGAAGAAAAAGGAGAACAAACTTCTCAAAGAGTGACAAGCAAGTGAAGAGAGGGAGAAGGAAGAAGAAAACCAGCAAGTGAGAAAACATAGGATGGAGGGAGCTGTGCCTACATGGGGAGAGCAGAGTGTGATGATGACAAGGGATACCAAACTGAGAAGCAACCTGGATAACTTCTGGATCAGTTCATGGCCATCTCTTCAGTCCTTGTACCTCTTAGAAGGCTGCTGTCCATTGTGGAGGAAAAAAGGGCTGAAAGATAGCTATTTCAGATAAGAGCTATTCTTAATATTTGTGGCACCTTTTTAATTGCTACTTACATTCCAATTAAATAACTACATAGAGGAAAAGACCAGGCTCTGAATTAAAGGCAAGATGAATGATGTGGGTAAAAGAAACTCTAGCAAGAGCCCTGCTCAGAAAGTAGCCCTGGACACACAGCAGCCCTCATCCCTATCTCTGGCAGCGACCAGTGCAGCCCCTAGATCTGACACCACTTGTGAAAAGAAGACAGCTTTACATGGATTTCTGGGCAGACTTTGCACTGCTGGGGGAAAAGGGTGGACTTTTGCCGGTTCTCCTACAAAGCTGTCAGCTAGTGCAGAGACACAGGTTCACAGTCCCTCTCCCACACCATCAAGCAGCTCTTCTGCAGGGTTCTGGGGGAAGTCTAACACGAGGAGACAGAAAGGGCAATCAATGCCTACGATAAGATGCACTCCAGCAAACTGTTTATAATTTTTCTCACTGGGCTGCAGATGACCTAATAGGCTCTTTTCCCATCTCTAATTTCTATGAATCTGAAATCCTATTATTTATATTGTATCTTGAGGGTTTCTTCCAGAGTAAATGATGTAATTATACCCTGCACCATAACATTTCATGTTCTGGTGTAATAGAACTAAATATGCAATTATGTGGTTAGTAAATGTAACAGTACAAAACTCAAAATCTGCAGCCATGTACTGTAGCTTCATAAGAAGAATTTGTTTCCTGCTCTGTACACAGCAGATGTAATGTAATTATTGCTAACTGGAAAGTATCAGCAGACATTCATATGATACCAGTAAAAAATGCCCCTCCAGCCAATTCTTCATTCAAACATATGAAAATGAGAGAAATCCCACAATTCTATCTTATCAGTGAAGTCTAGGCACATACATTTGATACTCTGCAAAATCAATACTTTCCAGGCTTTTAGATACATAGAACCCACAGAGAATATACATCTATACACAAAGGGAAGGATCAGATTCACCCCTGTTGTTAGTCCAGCCACTTCAGCTGGATTATAAGACAGCAGAAGACAGTCCATTATGAAACTTGTGTGGATTATGGTTGGAAGAAATAAAACCGGCCACTGACATTTATACAACACTGTGTGACAAAAAGAAAACAACATGAAAGGAACCACAGGCCTGTGGCTAAGGAGCTAATCCTGGACTTGGGAGATATGGTTTCTACTCAGAGGTTTGCCACAAGTTTCACATATGAAAAGAAAAAGAAAAAAAAGAAAAAGAAAAAAAGATTAGGAGAAGGAGAAGAAGGGAGAGAGACCTTTATTGCGGGCCTTTCCTGCAAGGGGACACCTTAAAAAGTGTCATTTTGCACAGACTACAAATGCCCTTTAATTTCCTCTTAAATCCAAGTGTGGAATGGGCCTAGCTGTACCAGGGGAAAGTGCCTTCACTAAATAATAATAATAGTAGTTTTAAAAAATTATTCGAAGAGTTGGGACAGCTCTAGCTTTGGAAATCTTGGGATTCCTATTTGCTTGAGTAAGACAGCTACCTGCTGGTTGAATGGGTATGGTGAGAGCCTTCTGGATAGGCCTTCAGCTGCAAAATCAGGCAGTGAAGTGAGAGTCACCTGTGAGCCACGTGTGCCCTTGCAGCAGCTCCATTGCCCCTTGGTGGAGGAGTGACATCTCACCAGGTTTGTCAGGCACAATATGACAGAACCTGAAGCAGCACAAATGTCACTTTCCTGTAGAAACTGCACTTCAATTATCCAAGCATAAGAAAACCTATGATACTTGAAAAGAGTGTTTTACTGCTAGGCAAACTTCCATCAGGTTTCCATGGTTGCATTTTACCTTGCTCCTTAGAAGCAATCTGCACCATTCACCAAAGGTGCTCAGCCACCACACTCCTTAAGCTCAAATATCATAACAGAGCTCTGAACTCTGCTGTGTTCTACTTTCATTTACCACTTCTTTGCAAACTTCCCATTTGCCACAGGAGAATAAAAAACACACCATCCCCACTGCTGAGTGACAGATCCGTGCCTGGATGCCTTACAGAACTGTACGGTTCTTTCTTGCCTTCTCTACAATCAGTCATGGATTCTGCATCATATGACTGAACCACCAAAATAAAAATTAGCATGGTGCTCTGTAATGATGTGTTGTTGCTTTCCTTTGAGCCGGGATGGTTGATCATATTCTCCCACCCCATATTTGTGTCATGCTATTGGCATTGGAAGCATTAGATTTGTAGTCACAATTATATGAGAACTAAGTAAACTGCAGAAATTTGTAAACTGTTGCATTGCTAAATTAAATGCTGTTTTAACTAACAGTTAATAGTGTTTACTGCTGTGTAATAGTAATTTTCATTTTTTACTGTATCTAATGACTTTCTGATGACTCAAATTCTCTGTAGGGATACCAAATCATTACATTAAGGATGAGTGATTTTAGTATGCAATGACTGATCAGTACAATAATATGTAGACTCATGCTTCAGCTAGTAAATTAAATCATTTACACCAGAGTGTTTGTCAACCAGAAGAGTTCTATTACGCTGCTGCATTATAATGTAGAGTCTGCTCAAAATAAAACACATGCTATATTAAATCTGTGCCACTTTACAAACAAAACCCTTAAGGAGCAACGATTTAGCATATAGTGAGGCCATGGAGAAGGACTGTTTTTCACATAGAGTGGATAAATCCAGAAATTTTGTCATTCATTTGGAAAAGTAGCATGGCAACATACAGGTATGCGTCTACTATTTGCATCAAGCATCCTAAATATCACGTGAATGCTTCTCTTGGTACTGAAGGGACTTGTGGAAGGTAAAATGGCCACAGCCAGAATTTGAGAGCTTGCAGATAAACATACAGTTGAGCCACCCTCAGGACTTGATGGGATCACCACATCACCCTGAGCCATGAAGAATAAAGAGGCAGTTTACATTGGGATGCAAACACTCAACAGGTCTGCTGAAATTGGGTGGTAGAACGTCACTGTGCTTGATAGTTCATCATGATTGTATTTTAAGAAACTAGATCAATTCTTTGTTTGAATAGGACTTAAAATGCAACCTCTCACAGCATTTAGGAATTTCCTAGTGTAGGCTTTGGTTTGGACGCAACACTTATTTCAATATCAAAATGTACACAAGAACAGAAGATGCTTTAGTGCTTTAGGAACTTTTTGGTTCAGTGTTTTCTGTGAGACAACAAGGAGCCTAATTTCCAGTAAGACGAAAGCATCAGAGTTTCCATTCACTATAATTAGAACAGAAGGTTCTTTACTATTTGGAAAAAATCAGGCTCCAGAGTCTCAAGATTATCACCCAAAGGCCATGCACCAATATTAAACCATCTACTCCACTGACTTTGACCCAGTCATGCTCATGTAAGTACATGCAATGATTCAGAACCCTAGTTTCCACCAACACATAATTATTCCATCCAGAAAATGCTTGTAGGGACATAAATATTACCTTGGACAAATTTTCCCTGTTGTTTTGAGACACATCCTGAGACACACTCAGTATAAAGCCTTGAAGAACAGGAGGAGATGCTTCATCATGTTTGCTAAGTTCATCCCCCAGAACTGGCAGCTTTACTGTCAGAGAAGGACTCTGAATTTCTCATAATGGGAAAGACTTGTGACAGGGGGAAAGGCTTGTTTTGTGAACTACTTAAACCCACATGAATTTATTGCTTTTCAGGAACCTAATGACTCATTCAATTTTTTTTACCCTTGGGATATCGAGAGTCACAAAAACAGTGGTATTTTGACTTGTGAAATCTTCATCATAAAAATGTTTTCAGTGCTACTGTGTGGGAATTAGATTTCTCTGGCAGGAGCTAAAAAGTCAGGTTTACCATGACTAGTTTATTACTTGGCATGTTTCACTGAAAGCCACTTAATGGATGAGATTGGTTGCAAATCCAGAGTGTTCAGTGGTGCCTCAACACCTGATTCAAGGGGACATCTCCTGTGCAGAGCAGGAGCCACATCTGTAACTTTACATGGCACATCTAAGTATGACATACACTTCCTGCTCACCAAAACCTCCCATATGAACCAGCTCAATCAAGATCAGCCCCTTGAATTTTTTGTTGCTGTTTGCTTATGTAGCCTTAAAAAAAAAAAAAAACACACAAAGAAAAGGCACAGCAAATGCTTCTGATCTTTTCATTTAAAATATGAGTGCTAAAATGTCCTAATAATCTGGAGGCTTGCCAGCTTGTAGGCAAGCACTAAGTGAGGTTTAATTTTTGCACAGAAATCAAATATTAGCAAGGGGAACATGAACACATACAAAAAGACTGCTCATCTGGCCAACATCTGGTTTGATGGGGCCATTATTTCAACAAGTACTTATAGGCAGGTTTTTTGTTGTTGTTGCTTCCTCCCAGAGCAGCAGCAAACTAGTAGAAGAGATTAAAATTTCCATATCATTCCCACACACAGAGTCGTATTGTACAAGTTGCCCAGAATGCCTAATTCTTCCCTTCCCCTTTTTTCATTTAGCTTAAAAAAAACCACTATTATATTTAAATACATGGGAGGGAAAAGTGAGAGTAGCAGTTAAAATTATTACTTTGTAGTACATTCTTGCCTGGCGAGTTGTGTCAGTGTTTGTTACACATTTAATGAAAGAGGTAGAACACAAACCCGAAAGCAGGTTTGGATTGGGAGGTGAAATCAGTCATCTTAAGACTTGGCGGCTCGCAGTTTCACAAATGCACACATATTTGGAAGTTCAGGGTTTCTCACTGCTCATGCTGAGCCTATTGATTGCCATGCAGAAAGGTGTGTCCTTTTTCACTCCTCCAGAAGACAGGCATTCTTCCTGGAATTGTTAAAGACTATAGGCAGACCTAATTGCACATCCAGCATTTATTGCTATACATGCAGATGTACCTGTGCTTGTTTCCAGAACCCCTCTTCTCTCTCTCGGGACAGTGGTGCTTACCTTTCAAGGTAAGCTGGGAGTCACCACCAGTCCTGTGGTTAAATGACAGCCCCATGTGTTTTGCTGAATGGTATCTACCAGGCCTTCCAGTGCTGCGAAATTCCAACACCTTCAAACAACAGCCATGCTCTTGAAGTCAGTCTGCTGTGGAGAAGCAATGCTCCACATAAAGAAAAAACATCAGACCAAAGAATAAATCTGTGTTAGAGATTGTCAGCTAGTGACAGAAAGGCAGCCAGTGCTGGAGCACATCTGTATGCAAAAATTGAAATGAGAGATTTATCTCCACCACTGCCTTGCTTAATCTGCTTTTCACAGTAATGACATTTCTTCTGCTTGTAGCACTACCTGTCTCTGCCATGGCTGTGACCATATCTGAGATTTCCCGAAAGCACAAGTCAAAGTCATGCCCCAGAAAGAATTGCCTGGTAAGTATGGGCACCCATTTACTGCAGTCAAGCCAATCCACACAACTTACGGACATGAAAGGTGATGAAGGCTGGTCCGCCTTGCCACAAAAGATAGGACTCTAGATTCGAACTGAAGTTCTCACTTTCTGTCTCAAACTCTCATCTCGCCCTGAGCGAACCCCGCAGAATGTTTCTCACTCCCCTGCACACGGTGCAGCCTGGCCATCAGACCTCTGAACGTCTCCTCAGCCCTGGGCTCAGTTCTGCTGGCTGCCTGCAAATGGCTTTCTCCAAAACAGGAGGGATTAGTGTTCCAAGATGGTTTCTGGGTGGGGAGAAAGGAGACAGAATGAAACAGCACAGCTATCCTTGTCCCTTGGTTTGAGACCATCCTTCTGAAGGTGTTGCTACATCTCTTAGAGGTAATAGTCTCAGGTTTAGGGGAAGAGTTGGCAGCTACATGTTTATATAGAGAGGATTGGGAATGAGACGATATGCTGAACATGAACAAATAGTGCCTTCTTCCCCCTCCAACCAGAGCAGTCATGGAGTCAGCCAGGAACACAAAATCAAGTCAATATGTGGCAGGTCACTCCAGCAGCAGGAAGGGGTTAGTGCTGAAGCACAGAAGAAATTTAGAAATTAATTTAGTGGCTGTCTGTGCGGGCCTGGGTAGGGATCTCTGCTGCAGGGAAGTCTTCTTTCAGCCTTTTCTTGCATAAGTAAATTGCTGACACAAGTGGTCCAGAAGACACCTGGAAATCAACTTTTCTTCAACTGCCCTCACTCAACTTGCTACCCTTCACTCCCTCTCTGTGCTTTCAGCAGGCTGCTTCTGTGCTTACAGCAACTGTGGCAGCTCTGTCAGCGGCCAGCTCTGTTTTCTGTACATGCCAGGCAATAATTAGTTGGTTATTTCTTGTCTCTGATTGACAGAGCTCCTAGTCCAGCACAACACAGAACTCGTTCTCGTCACTTTGTGACTTTCTCAAGAAGCCATTAGTGGGCAAGGTGACACAAGGTGGGGTAAATCACACAACAACACCATAAACACAAGGGCAGGGCCAGGTTCACAGCTCTGTCCTTGCAGTTTCACTCTATAGGAACTCTGTTGAAATGTATCTGTCGCACATAAGGCCAGAGTTGCATATTCAGCCCACAATGTGGTCATGAGACAGTGCAAAGGAAGAGCACTCATGTCTCTTACTAGAGAGCACTTGTGCCATGTGTTGTTTTATGTTCTGTGAACAAGTAAAGATAAGGCAGAAATATACACACGAAGAGGAACAAAGATGGTGTTTCTATGGAAACACAGAATTTCCTGACTTGTATAATTATAATTAACCACATCCCTTGTTAATGGAGTCATGGGGACAAAGAAATGTTGATTTCTATTTTTTTTTTTTGCTTTAAAATAGATGAACATTTTCAGTTATCTTTCTGTTTTCACTTCATCTCTCTGACATGTACATGTTCATGCAAAGCTTTTTACTTTTATATATGTTTTATACACAATGTGCTCTCTGTAGCTTTCCTAACTCTCAGTAATATTAACAAGAGTTACCCATTCGTTGCTGGGACAATAAACCTCAAAGAGCGTGAAAGCACGGCATTAAACTATTTTTCTCAGTACTGATATGCTAGTAGGATGCTAACATCCAGATGAAATGGCACACATAAACCTAAGGAGCCACTATTGCTGGATATCATGCATCATGCACTTATCTCTCTGTCTTGTGCAACAGCAATACTGAGGGAGAATATTCTCAACAAAACAAATCTGTATTTCCTACAGCAGCATCTCTTGCTAGGACAATTGAAGCAGCGCTGGTACTTTAAGGCTTTCCACAGTGAAACACAGGATGTCTGCCAGTAGCTTACAACCTTTGGTTCAGTTTGTGCCATATATCACGTGTTAAGTAGGAGTGGGACTGACCAGAGCTTGGATAGAGGACCTCCAAGGAAAGCTTTAATCTTTAATCAAAAATGGTATCAGTGACTCTCTACATGGCGTATATCCCTAAGACTTCATGCTGAACCAGCACTCCAGCTGCTACCCACTGGTACTGATGGAGGTGCTAGGTGCTATTTTTACCAGCTCTAACCCTTTTTGAGGAGAAATCATAATATATTGCCTCCATTTTTGCACAGTTTGGCCTGAATTTCCCTCTCATGTGTGAGTCACAGAATCAGTCCACAAGACGTCTCTTCATTAGTAGCTGCAAAGTTCTGTCAGATAAGAAGTAAACTTAGGGACACCATTTTTTCCACCCATGAATAACTGACAGGTAAAATAATAAAAATTAAGAATTGGGAAGATTTTGATGCCTTGGATTTGGGAAGGGGAAAATTCTTCCCAGTAGAGTTACAGACACGATCCTATTATCATAATAAGGCAGGATGATAGCCTTATTTCAACCTCAAATGGTTTATTTCAGCAACGGGTATAAAGCGAGCCCTTGTTGTACCATCTGCCAAGTACCTTTGGGATCTGACAGCATGGAAAGATCATTAAAAATGTAAGAAGTTGCTGTTTGCATTAATAAAAACACAGGTTCAAAAATTAGGTTGGAAAAGCAACAACATTGTAAACATGCCTTTAAAATGAAAGTAATTTCCTCTTTGTAGTGAAAGGCATGTTTTATTTTCATTTGTTACTTTGGATGTGACTATGCCGAATCTGGTTTCAGTGTCCTCACTGTGCCACTCTCTAATGCAGTTTGGACCCACAGAAATTAAATGTGTACTGTACGTGGGACTGTCTCTGCTCTCTCACCTGGACAGAAATAACTGCATTTCAACCCCTACACCATTACTTCCAGAAGTCTTATAATGAGGGTTGGGTAAAATTGAAGCCTGTAATAATAGTATACAGTTCCTCTTTTTAAAGGCTGACCTGCAGTTCTGGTTTTGAAACCAAATGACTGTAGTCAGGCATATTAGTGCTTTAACCTTTTTATTACATTACATACATGAAAACAATTAAGGCTGGGATTCTTTCCAATGTATTATCATTTTCTGTTCCCTCTGGCCTTTTTCCATCCATTTCAAAGAATGTACATAGCATCAACTGAACATTCTCTCATGTTTTATTTTTTTGTTTCTTTTCAGCTTAACAACTGTCACGCTTTCAAGATCAGCCAACTATAGTGTATCATGCAACAGCAGCCGCCGACAGCAGTGGCAGCAAAAACAACAACAAAAAGTTTGGGAGTTTAAAACTCCTCATAAAATTAAATCTGAGATTTAAATTCTCCCTCATATTTTATTGTCTTTTCTTTTCTTTTTCCTGTGGTAAATGGTAATTAGAGTCAATAATCTTTTGCTGAGAGAGCACCTTGTCCTCACAGTGTTTATATCATCATCATCAAAGATCTGCCTTAAGGCCTTGGCGTGTTAATAATTTAAGGTGTGCACAGCCTAGTTATAGCAGGAAGCCTAGTTATTGAGTTTGTAAACCAGCTGATGATTTATGGGAACACCTTGCATGAGTCATGCTCATTAAATAAAATACTTCAGTTTAATAAGGAACATGGGGTAAACAGTTCTTCCCGTTACAGAGTGACTGTGCAATTGGAAATTGCTGAGTTTTGTCACCAGCTTTGCCACTGCTATTTTGTCTTAATTGTAACATCAGGGTCAGCTTGTCTGTGTGCTTGTGCAGGCTCGTGCATGTGCACACACACATCCCCTTGAAGTACAGATAGAAAGTCTTTCACTAATGCTTTTTTTTTTCCCCCACACTCTCTGTCTCTCCCTTTCCTTTCATACAGCTGTTTCATAAGTTACCCTCTGATAATGACGATGTTAAATCTCTCTTTAAAAGGCTACTAATTAAGAAAACAGAAATGTTCACAGAAATAAAATTACACAGGAAAAAAAATCAATATATGGTTGTTAAATGTAGCTTGCATTTGAGAGCCATAACCATATTTTACTTTTAAACACTAGAGTTAACTCTGACTCATTAGAAATTCCTTGGGAAATTGAGGCAGTAAAAGCCCTACACATTGGTCTCTTCTGTTTAACCAGAAGCAACCGTGCTTTGCCCATGGCTTTAGAAATCCACTGTATCTCCAAGAGATTTCAGTGGAATAAGAGAGTGTCAGCATCCACCCTCAGGTGCCAAACATGCAGACAAAAACCTCCTCTGTATCAACCATATTGTCAGCATTTTTCAGCCTGTTAGGAACCGGGGCATGGCTCCTTAGGGTCTCTGGAATCCCCCCTCATTCCCACCAAAGCCAGTGGTACTTGAGCATTGTGAGTGGAAGGAAACGATGCAGCTGTGGCTGGAGTCTTCATTAGGCTGGAGTCTACTCCAGGGCAAAATTACCCTTGTCTTCACTGGGAGGAAAGTGGGACTCATGGAGTTACAACACTTCTGTGGAATAAGGGGAGAAACAAATTGAATAATAACATAAAATCTCCCATATTCTTTCCTTGATGGATTTCAGTCTTATCATCCTAAACCAAAGACAACTCAGCTGGGTTTAGTTAAACTCTTAAACAAACAATAAGAAATTAGTTTTCAAAAAAAAGCCAAATTTTCTCAGCAACCGAGTATTAGCAAACATGCCGTTACCCCTGCAATATTGATTTTTGTGTTCTTTGTGGTTCCTTTTAGATGTACTTTTCTGTATTCTTTTCACAGGGGTGATACAGCTGTCAGTTTAATTTTCTGACTAATAACTGAACATCCCCAGACATAGACAGCCTGTCAGGCATCATTAATAAATTTGTTCAAGAACATTGGGCCAGGCCCACTTATGGGGTAACTCTTGGATTCAACAGCACCGCACAAATGAGTGATTTGACTGCCAATTTGTAAACAATGGCTTGAGTCCTCCCTTTTTTTCCAGGAAAAATAAAGCATAACATAACAGGGTGTACATACTACGTGGGCCATCTCCCTGAGGCATCTAGCATTTGTATTTTGCAACCTTTTGATTGACACTTGTGCCAGTGTAGGTCCTACCATGATCTTGCTTTGCAGACAGAGAAGGCAACATGGACTGCTTCTGGTGAGACTCACAAATGAAATAATCCAACCCAATTGTGCCTTACTTCTTCTTGTTGTTGTTGTTGTTGTTTGGGGGTTTTTGTCTGTGGTTTTTTGTTTCTTTGTTTGTTTGTTTGTTTCTTCTTATTGCACAGTCCCCCAGCTTAGTCCAGGGGCTGCTCTGAGCCTTTTTCTCCTGCAACACCTTGCATGCACTGAGGTGTCCATCCTGCAGCAGCTGCACCCAAGCACACCCTTGGGTTCTTTCAGATTTCAGTTATCTCCAGGCAGCTCAGTGAGGTATTGGAGAGTATTCATTTTACAAGTAATGAGAGTTAGGCATATCCTCCTCACCAAAAATGTCCAAGTCACTGAGTCAGAGAGACACAAGGATCCTGGGGCAGAGCAGAGTGAAAAAAAATATCAGTTTCCTCAAGGCCCAGAATAAGTGACCCAATTCATAAATGTGTCTTCTGAATGGGAGAAATCTTTGCAATGTCTTAACTATGACACTCCTACCTCTTGGCAGCTATAGGAAAGGTGATGTGGGAAGGAAGGACACTGGAATGGGGAAGGGGTATCGTTTTTACTATTTAGGCTTATAGAGAACTGCTTTGGACTTCTTTTTTTTGTTCTTCAGCTTCATATAGTTTGTGGTTCATACAGGTTTCATATACATTGTGGCTGCCTCTTCATAATCACACAGAAGGCAGAAAACAAAATACATTTCATTCTTATCTTTTGCTGTGCTTGGTGAATGCAAGAATTGCAGCAACTTCACCTCCACTGGAGTGACCACCTCCCTCCAGAAACTTCCCAACTGATTGCACTTAATTGCCTTTGTTGATGTGAAGTTCCTAGCAAAACACATTCCTACTATTCCTACTTTCCTACTTTCGAGCCCTATAGAAAATACCACCAAATTCAGAAAAGCAGTTTTACGGAGTTATTCCTACCAGTGCACTGATCCAAGGGCATAATAGGGCATGGGAATTCTCTCAGACAAGGGACTAGGAAATGCACCCAAAACCTAGTAATACTAAACTAGACTGGAATATGATGCTCTTGACCCCATGACTACTCCTAGTCTTCTCACTGGCGTCGTGTGAGGAGCAGAAAAGGCCCTGATACAGTGCAAGCCCCGCTCAGCAGTATTGAAAACATCCCTGTGTTACCAACCCTGTGTTCAGCACAAATCCACAACACAGTCCCATACTAGCTGATGTGAAGTTAACGCTATCCCAGGCAAAACCAGCACCCCCATTGCAAACTTCAGGGTTGCACTTCCCTCTTTTTAGCTGGAGTCAAAGGCAAGAAGTTTGGGTGGCCTAATTACCAATGTTAGACAGAAAGAATGGTCATATATGAACTAATTGTCTCCCTCTAGAACTTTGGTCCCTGCTGCTGTGGGTTCTTCACCCATGGCATGGAATAGAACATAATCTCTGATCCTGCCCCATACCAGGACATCAGAGGCATGATTAGTTCCTGGTCTCTCTACAGAATGACACCCATTCTGGTCTTGTACTCAGAACAAGTTAATTTTGGGGGAAGATTGGCCAAATTAAACAATTTTCATCCATCTATCTAGAACTGGTAAAGAGCAGCAGAGGATCCCATTCCCAGGCTGCACTAAAGAGGAATGCTTCCAGTTCTGGAGGCCAGGAAATGGCTTTAGCCAATCTGATGTGCCACAGGAAAAACCCACCATTGCTTCTACCCTTTATGGTAGGTGTGGTAGGAGGGCAAGTAGCTTCCTTTTGGAGATGGGCAAAGTGGTAATTATGCTTATTTGCATTGGAGTAATACTTAGAGACTACATCCCTACTGTTCTAAACTACGTAGCAAGCTATCTATTCAGCCAAGGTAAAGGATTTTCAGACTAAGTATAGAAACATGAAGTTTCAGGTCTTGGAGGTTTCAGATGAGCTGACACAATTTGGATGATCCTTTGAATTGAGGTCGCAAAGTGTAGAAAAAGGAACAAGCATGAATGTGGAATTGAAAACATAAAGAAAGGAAAAGCTAAATTAGGCCATTAACTTATAAAAGAGGTATTAAGTGGAAAAGGAATTTGGTTGGCAGATTTTAGATTATATAATGGAAAGACACCAAAACAAGGCAGTCTCCTATACATTCTCAGGCAGGTTAAAATACCTAAGCAAATTCATCCTGTAATTGGCTTCAGTTAAGTGCTCTATTCAGAACACCTTTGGGATAATTCAGAGTGCCACTAGGATGCCTGGCAAGTGAAAAGCTTCTGAGAATTAAGCAAAAGAGTCTCAGAAACACCCCTATTGAAACAGCTGGAGAGTAACAAAGAATGTGATGCAACCTCACCTGGTTTTTGAAGGTTGTTTGTCAACAAGACACAATGAGACTCCAATTGAAAACTGGAAAAAGAAGAAAAATAAAAAGAGCTTGCTGATTAAACTCTTGCATTCATGAATATGGGTAGAAATAAATCACGTTGAAAATGAGTGAGTCCATATAGCACTACAAATCAGAAATCATATTAAGGATGCCATTCATCATAATCTGGCCAAACTGCACCAATCTGTCCAGCAAATTGCAAAATGAGCTCATGCTCAATATAAAGGGAGCAAGAAGTTTCAAAAGACTAATATGAAGCAAATGTTAGCCCTGCATTTCCTCATGTCCTATTTGAACCAAAGTCAAGTTGCATCTGTGTTGAGGCAAACTCAGAACCTGACCCAGCCTGACTGGGTTTTGAAAGCATGGCTGCAGATGAGCGGCCAACACACGGGATCTAGGTACCTCCAGATAAGTGTCTTTCCTTGGATAAAAGGAGATAAAGACTCTGAATAGCACATCATGCTAAAACAGTTAGAAATCTTAGTCATAGCCTTCAGTGTTCAGCTGAGGTACAAGAAACGTTCCTTTGTAGATAGAAGAGCGCCCACCGGAGATAAGATAACCGAGTGATTCTGTAATAAATAGCAGGATCAACATCCAACAGAATTGAAGAAACAACAAGATATTCCTGAAAGTTTTTGGTTCCTGACAGACAGAGACCTATGTGATTTAAATCAGAAAGGTCACTGAGTAAGCTGCTTCTTATTTGCTATCTTCTGGCTCAGTTTTGAGCGTTTTGATAAGGTGTTACACAGCACATGCCATTGGATTAATCAATTATAAATCGTAGCTTTCTTTACATGCATTTCCAATTAAGTTAGAAAAAACTACCATAGCTTACAAATCGCTCATCTGACCAAATTATCTTTGAAATTCAGTCAGGAACATCATGCCCAGCCTACACCCTGCAATGTCAAACAGCCTGGAAGATAGCAAATGATAAAGAACTAGATAACAAAAAGTCTTGACTGAGTAAAAAGGTTGATATTTGTCATCGTTACAGTATCATAACACACCTCACAACATTTTATTAGTCTCACCAGTTTGGGGCAAGTAGGCAGAAGGCAAATCACAATCCTGCCAACTTCTTCAGCAAATACAATTAATTCTGAGGTATAGTTACAGAAGAAGGTTACGCCAGGACAAGAGCAACATCCAAAGTTGCCAAATATCTGCTATCTAAATAAAAGAGATTTCAGCAAGTAAGTATTTGGGAACCTGACATACTTAGGAATATTGTGTCTGTGCCAAAGTCAAATATGAGAAGTCTGCATTACAGGAAGGCCTGCAGGAGGACCTGGAGCTGCAGGCTGTACCTTGAGGACACCCAAAAGCGGTTGGCATGGTTCTTGTGCTGGCAGAAAGCAGCACACGCTCACTCCACTACTGACGACACAAAAACAAAATGTGAAACTGACACAGATGCCAGGTGCTACTGAACAGATGCTGGAGATGAGGAACGGAGAACACAACGGGAAAGTCCCAAGAGGTGCTCAGGACGTGGTTGCTAACCCAAGCCCTGTGCAGCTCAGTAGCCTCTTGGCATCAGGGGGTTTCTGGTCTTCTCCTCCACCCCCATCGCCATGTGCACAATATGTGCATTCATTTGAGTACGTGTTTGGGGGGCACTAGGAAGTAGGTTGCTGCTATTTTGTCATGTTTGCTTTCAATTTCTTTTTTCCTCTTTTAGGGGTATGGTTTAATAGCAGTCACTGAAATAAAGCCACTGACCTCTGCCCTATGGAAAGGACATAGTCCTCCTCTCCCTGGCCCATGGGCAGGAGCTCAGGGCACAAGCTTAGCAAAGCTCCTCTCTATCAAAGCTGTAAAGAGTGGCATCCTACAAAACCTAGTGAAAAACTTCAGCTCAGGTGGCAGAAGTAGCAGTGCAATGTCTCAAAGCCTGAAAAACTTCTTGAATCATTTCCAGATAAAAGGGACAGCAATAGTCATCAGCAACCAGAGAATTTAGCTTCCAATTACCATTATTTTGAAGGACTTCCTTATAATACGACACATGATGTAATGAAAAGCAAAATACAGGGGTGTTTTTAGAAAAAGGACTCTAAATAGGAAATACAATGGCATACAATTCGATTTGGCTCATAGCTGAGCAAGCACGTCCCAGGCAGTGACGGAGGGTCTTTTATCGGCCATGTCATGAACGTGAGACACACAGATTGAAGTGAGTCTGCACAGCCGCACCCACAGAAACACCAACTGCTTTGTAAATCACTATGACTTATCTGCCTGGAGATTTCTGGGGAACTGAGTTGTTCCAGGAAGGATGAGCAGACAGGGACACAGCCCAGAGTGCTGCAGAAAGAGCAGCCATAGAGCATTGCAGGGGAGCGGGGGAAAGCTTTTAGAGGGATCCAGACAGGGGAGCACACCAAAAACCTGACACAGGAACTGCGTGGAGACTGCCCATGCTGTGACCAGAATACAATGTGCAAAGAGAAGAGAAAATACCAGTAGGTGCAGGGCATGTGGCTGGGAGGTTGATGCCCTCACTGCTGCCATGCCTGAGTAGTCAGGGACACCCCAACTCACTAGATTAACAACTAACACACAGTACTTGTGCTAAGGTCAGACTCCTCATTGCAATGCAGATAGACTCAAACTGGGGAAATAATTGACATGGGAACAATAATGAGAAAATCAATTGCTAAGTCAGATATCATTGACTGCAATGAAAATTTTGTGCATGGAGGATTTGCAGGATAAAGACCCAGCTTTTCTTTTAGGCTAGATCAGTCGGTAGGGATGCAAGGAAAGGTAATGTGGTTAATAGTGCTGTCTTTGTTACCCTACGCTTCCAGATGGAATTCAAAAGGAGTCTGATGGCAGGGTGTTTCTTCAGCCAAAGTTTCAGGCTGCGCTTCTGTAAACGTTCAAACATGTGCGTGATTAAGACATTGAGAGGCTAGAGCATTTCACTATTGGTGTGGGACACTGCACAGTTTCATTAAATTTGACATGAGAGCTAATGTATCAGCAAAAAATACAGCCCAGTGTCACTGCCTATCTCTGCATGTGTGTGGGACACTCCACTGGGTGAGGCCCACAGTGCTTGTACTATTTGCAGCAGTTTGCAGATGTACTCAGAGCTTTTAATCAGTGCTCAGCTAACATAGGCAGCGTCCAAAGTGTGAAAAAATCCACGATACTATCTGAGAATACTTAATACCATCATGAGCCATTCTCTGTTTGGCATGATGTTATCTCCACCCTCTGTCAACAGTATCTGCTGAAAGATCGATAGCAATCGTAAAGTAATGTTTATTATCGCCTTGCCCCTCACACCTGCCCCACCGAATCGTCGCTCTTTGTCTCAGAGGCTGTAAAAGAGCAGCAGACTAAAGCAGACATGCCTTCACCTAACAGTGATGCATATTTTTGTTTCACGATTACAGTGCTAATTAAACGCCACTTGTACATCACGACCATTACTCCTTGAGCTGCAAGAGTGGAGAACTTTTCCTCCAGGAGCCCTCTTCAGAAATACATTCACAGGTTCTTCCACACCAGGCACACTTTTAGCATGGATGTATGAAACACTCGGATTAAAATCTTCCCTGTGAAACGAAACGGGCCAAAAATTTTCAGGTGTGAAGGTGGCAAACAGGGGCCGTGTGCGGGCACTCTGGACCGCGCTAGCAACTGGCCCGTGTGGATGCTCCCTTCCTTCCCCCATTTCTCCCTTCAGAGAGGGGTCCGGACCCGTTCGGCAGGTCTCTCCCTGCCGGCGGGCTCCCGTGCCGGCGGGTGGGCCGTGCCCAGGGCGGTGTTCCCCGGGCGGCTCCCGGAGTCGGGAGCATGTGGCCACAGGGACCGCTCCCCCCAGGGCGGGCGGCGGCGCTGCCGGCCCCCGCCCGCGGCACCGGAGAACAAAGCGGGGCCGGGCGGGGAGGGCGATGGGCGCGGGCACCGGCCCCGGGAGGCACCGGGGGAACAGACCCTCGGGGAACAAACCCCGGCCCGCGCTCGGGAGAGTGATGGGCTCCTGCCCTGGCGGTGGGAGGCGGTGGGAGTGGGGAGGTGGAGGCAGGGGCGGGGTGCGATTTAACCTGCTGTCGCGATTTCGTGATTGTCACGACGTGTGACGGGAAGGCACTCTGCTCATGGACCTACAGGCAGGGAGGAATTTGTTCTCGCAGGCCGAAGGGGAGCAGCGGGCAGGGCGCCCCAAATGAGACGGACCGCTGTCCCTCCTGTCAGCGCGCCGCGCCCCCGACACCGGCGGCGAATTCTGCCGCTGACGTCATCTGATCGCCGATATATTTTTTTAATTAGGTGGCAACTAAATGAAGAGTGATGTAGAACATTGTGAATGTAATTATCCATTGTGCTTCGGAGAGACGCCTATGGATCTTTTTTCTTATCCCCCTCCCCTCTGAAAACTACCAAAAACCAGGGGAATTCAAATAATCTTCCCATCCCTGCGCATGGATGGAGCCTGTCAGACCCTGTGCGAGGGCTACTGACAAACACAAAGGAGAAACAATAACTGCACACCACTTACAGCACTGCTAGACTTATTCATTCATTGTAACATAATAATTTCAGATGGTCATTGAAGAGAAGCATATGTTTCGGGCAGATATCAAAAGAACAACCAGACATTTGGATAAGACAACTAAAACTCAGTTTTAAAGTTTCAGATCTAATCCTGGGTAAAGACCGAACAAAGAGTCAGAGAGCAGAAATTACGTTATTTAAACTGACACCACCTAAATCGGATCCTTTCTTCTGCGATCTCACATAAACACAGTGCGTTCATCACATCCAGCCGGCTTCATTACTATTTATATTGCCGCGCGCTGGCTGTGTGCAGTCAATTCATAATTGTCCAGTTTTTCTAATTAATCACAAAAGATTTTTGTTTTGCCTACAGCTAGTTCTGGGGTGACTCACAATGGCAAGCCAAAGCTCATACATCAAAGGCAGCCCTGCTTCACTCCAGCCTTCTGCCGGAGGAGGCTGCCGGGCTGCGCTCGCCTCGGCGCGGCTCAGGGGGCATGCGCGGCCCCGGGCCAGAGCGGAGCCCTGCGCTCTGTCCTCTGCCGTGTGACTTGTTATTTTTATCTGATGCTCGCATTCTCAGCCCAAACTCGACCCAGAGATTTTTTTTGGCAAGATTCCTCCGTTCAGAGCGTTTGATTTCCCTCTCTCGCTCTCCCGTATGTGCATGCGCACGCTCCCCTCTCCTGCTCCAGCAATCTGTTCGAGATCTGCGCGGCTTCAAAGGAGGCAAGCTGCATCAAACACTGCTCAAACTTCTGCCTGATCAATATTTTCTTAATGAGCTCGACGTAGCCAGTGCAACCCAGCAGAGGCTGAGGCAGCTGCTGGATCTCTCCAGCTGCAGAGCGACGAAGCTTGCTGGTGGCGTTTGCAGTAGGCCAGGTTGCTCATGTCTCCTCTGCCCACACCATGAAGAGGAGCTACTCACAGAAGTAAAAATTTTTGGCTGCAAGACAGCTACTTGTGAAAGCCACAGCTTGCCAGCCTGAGTCAGAGGACAATGATTTGACCTCTATTTCTTGTGCTGTCAGAGGTGTAAGCACACAGAAGCTGTACCATGAACAAAGAAATGGGGCAGTTTGGCTGACAGCAGCATGAGAGTATGTTCTTTCTCCACACGTTAAAAAAAAAAAAAA
>WEKY01029633.1:6802-26525 GCA_013390045.1 Picathartes gymnocephalus | reverse complement strand
AAAAAAAAAAATCCACAAAAACCCCTTGCGAGGCTCTGCTGTATTTGTATTTGTTTTGGTCCCCCTTTGCTGTCTGGAGGAAGGGGAAAGAAGAGGATGAGTGTCCCGTAGCCCTCTTCTCAAAGCCCTTTCAGCCCTGGTGGGGTGCATATATCCCCCTCACCCCTGCACTGGTTTTCAGTTCCCCTGGAGCTGAAGAGTGAATAAGACCTCTAGGACATTGTCTCTAAGCTGATAATTGCAGCCTCCTCGCTGGCACAAGGCGTCTCTCATGCCGTTTTGACCCAAACTATGTCTTTTTTCTGTATATTTTTAATTAGACTCAAGAATGCAGAAAACCCAGCGTGAGATCCTTTCATTGCCTTTTGTTTAATATCTGTTATTATGACATTAAGTGTAGGGTTTTGTTGTGGTGGAGAGTTCAAAATCCCTCTCGGTTCTGCTGCTGTAGCCATGGGTTCGTGTACATTAAAGTGGTCATTTTCGGATTAGCTCTTGCCTTCCCTTTGATGCATGTGAAACACTGAGCCAGTTAGCTGGAGAAGGCATTTTGCCTCTTTTGTTGCCCTTCCTCACAACCAGTGGCAGGGAGAGGACGAAAGCCCCCTGGCTTTCTTAAACCAGAAAGGAATTTCCAAAGGGTTTAAAGCTTTAGTTGCCACTTCTGTCAGGGGTTGCCTGACAAAAAATAGAGCGGGTTCGCTTCCAAATAGAGCAGGCAGCGAGGAGCCTTGTATTTGCTGGTGTTGTTGTCATCATCGCTTGTGTGCCTGTTCCCTGGGAATTTGGGAGTCCTGAGGGCAGTACAAAGACTGAACAGTGGCACAACTCAAAACTTTTCTCTGGGATAAAGGTTTTAGTGGTGGGAATCAGAATTTTGAGGGAGTCAAAGTGTTTTTTTCCCTTTTCTCTCTTCCCTTTTTTTTTTCCTTTTTTTTTTCCCCTCTTCTTTTTGATTTGGCAGTTAATGGGAAGCAGAACAAAGGTTTGATTGAACAAATGCTAGATTTCACGTACACTTCACATTACACAGGCAGCCCTATGATTTCTATCCACTTACATAAGACCTACACTCTGCACAGCTATTTCTGTGGGATGTCTGATACTTTCTTCCGAGGACAGAGCATTCTTTAGCCTTCAGTCCTTCCCACTTTAACCATTCATATCATTACAACTAATCCTAAGGGCTCTTGATTAAAATAAAACTGAGTCAATTGAAAAAAAAAATTGTTAATTGCAAAAAAAAAAAAAAACCAAAAAAAAAAAAACCAAAAAAAAAAAAACCAAAAAAAAAAAAACCAAAAAAAAAAAAACCAAAAAAAAAAAAACCAAAAAAAAAAAAACCAAACACACGCACAACTTTTCTGCTGCCTTATACATAATCCCAAATATTTGTGTGAAAGTCAGGCAAACGGGGAGAGGGAGTAGAAGGTCGGGGTGAGGGGGAGGAAGTGTTTATGTCAACACGGCTCAGTGATGGAATAATGTGCTCCAACGTGAAGTCAGAGCCGCGGGGCATGTGAAGTCACAGCTTCTCCAGGTGACAGGTGCTGCAGCAGTTCAGATGCGAGGCAGCCGCTCCTGCTCCCCTCCCGCCCCCGCCCCGGGCATCGGGAACCGGGGAGCAAGGGCTGCCCCTCCAAACGCAGCTCCTCTGGTTGACACACAGATGGGAAAGAGGGGCTCATGAAATATTCCTGATCCACCAGAATAATTTTTGCCTTGAGAAAACTTCTTCTTTGTTTTGGGGATTTTTTTAAAGACCCTAATATGTGCCTAATCAGCGAGATATGTTTTAATTTAAAAGCCAGTAGACTGCAGCTGAACTGCGGTACCGAAATCCGATGTAAGGATAATTTGGAGTATTCAAAACCGCTGAGTCAGCGGCGGAACCCATCTTCATGGCTAGAATATTGTTTTTAACTCCCGCTGCTGTGTTTCACTTACTGTTATACCGATTGTATCGTGTAGTTATTGTTCGTTTACCAAAAATGTAATTACATTTTTTTTTCTTTGTTTCCTTTGCGACGTTAAATCTGCCAAATGTCTGACTAAGGCAGCTTCAGAAAATAAAAAGGAAAAAAAAAATTAAAGCTACTGAAAGAGGCGGGGGATCTTTTTCTGTCTCTGTAGCCGAACATTTTACCTCTCGAGGACCTTCTTCCATCGACTATTTAGTAAAGATAGCGGCACGTGTAGAACCCTAGCCCGGTTTGAGGAAGACACAGGCTCCGGGGCAGTCCCACGCGTTTATCGGGTGGTTTTTCCTCCTGGCCGCGGGCGTAGGATGCGGCCACTCTGCACAGAGCGATCTGCCGGGGGGTTAATAGCAATAATACCAATAATAACGATAATAACATAAAGCTGCGGGGGTGATTCCAGCCTGCTGCTGAGGCCAAGCTGCACGACGGGACCAGGAGGCCCGGAGCCAGGGGGAGCCGGTGGAGTGCCCTGCGTGCCCGCCTACCCTCTCCGCGGGCAGACGGTGGGGCTCGGAGGTCTGGCCGCCGGCGGTCTCCGTCCCCAGGCGGGAGGCGCCGGGGATGCTGCCCCGCAGCTGGGAGAGCGGGTCCCCGCCCTGGCACCGGCCGATCGGTGGCAAGTTTGGCCCTGGAGCAGAAAAGAAGAGAGGATGGAGGATGCTGACCTCCCGCTGAAATGTCGCGTTGCTCTTCTTGGGGCAACTTTAAAGGCTTGGCCCGGAGCAGAGTGGGAGAGGCGAGGAGGGCAGCCCGGGCGGAGCGGGCTGGTGTGCCAAAATGTGGTGCGCGCTTCAGCTCCCACAGTGCTGGATGTGTCCAGGCCAGAGCCGGAGGAATCAAATGCCCAGACTAGTCCAGCACCGCGCCAGGAGAGGTTACTCGACTTTCCCTCCTCGTAAATGTAGGTCTCGGGAAGAGTAACACCATGTAAGATCGGCTCCCTCGACAAATCATGCCTACTTTAGTCAGAACGGTGCAGAAGGGTCAGACCCCCACACGCCAGGAAACCTCCCCCTGGCTTCCCTGGCGTGTCCCCCCGAGCAAGAGCTTGCGGGCAGCACCGGGGAGGGACCGCGCAGCTGAAGACACTTCTCATGGCACCAGCGTCAGACATTGCTGCCGGCCTGATTCTGGAAAGAGGATGGATGGGATGGGTGGGAAACCTCGCCCTCGCCTTGCCTGTTTGGGCTGATCAGCCGCCTAACTCCTGTCCTCAGGAGCGGGGGTCTGGGGTTTCTCAGCACGGAGAAACAGATAGTCCCTGAAACCGCAGATTTTATTTCTGGCAAACAATGCTCCCCCAGCCAGCGTTTGTGTGCGACACAAGTAATTGTGCTCCCTTGCTTAAATAAATCATTGATGGGTGAAATTACACATGCTCACTTAAAATGTAATGTGATTAAGAGATTATGGGATCGCAGTTAATATGTTGCCTCACAGCTTCTGGACCCAATTCCTGACACCAGAAATCCATCAGCCACAACTGTCCCTGCTTGCGGGGAGGCAGCTCCTCCTGCCACCGGCAGCCGTGAGGGCTGGCCGGGAGTGGGGACCGGGAGTCTCCCGCCTCTGCGCCCCGCAGGGGGCCGGAGAAGGTGAGAGGAAGCGTCAGGTTTGCGTTCAAATGAATAAGAACTTCTTGCTGTTGTCAGGGGGGAGGAGTGGAAAAAGACAGTTAAATGGAAAGGCAGGAGACGGAGGGTGGGGGGGAAACGAAGGACTGGGGTTGCGCCTGCAAGCTGATTACCTCTCATCTGAAAGCTGCTCCATTTCCTCACACATCGGGTAAGTCCTTTATCATGAGGTGGCACAAGCCCTGCCGGGGGCTATTGGTAGCCTCGAGGAAGGAGCCGGGATGGCAAGCGGGATCCTATCATCAGGCTGCATAATAACCCCGGGCTCGCCACAGCTGCGCTGTGACCCTTTGTGATGGAGCTGATAGCGCTCCCGTGAAATAATGTCCTCCTTTTGGGTGTGAAATCACCATGTTTATTAATTGAGCTAGACATGAGGGTTACCTTTTTCTATCCAAGCCATGAAAATTTGTGATTCAGGGCAAATGGTTCCCCCTCCCCCCGCAAGTTATATTGCCAAAGGGTTGAGAAAGAAGGACCAGCTGGGGAGAAGAGCTATTTTGGAGAGTCGAGAGAGACTGAGCTCTACGGCAAGTTCGGAGTAGATTCATGCACAGACACCCCACACCTCACTCGACTGCAAAAGCAGCCCCCCACTCCGGGCAAGCACCGCAGGCAAACACCAAGCTCATTCCCAAAGGATGGAAGCTGGGAGGGGGGGGAGGGATGCGCACCGCGCAGCCTGCCCTGGCCGTCCCGCGTGGGAATGCGCGGCGCCCCACGCCGCGGTTACCGCGCATCCCCACGCACGCACTTTAGGAGGTGGGTCGTGCCAGAAGAGTACGGCGTCTCTCTTCACACGCGCCCTTTTTTTTTTTTTTTTTTTCCCTTTGCAATTAGGCTTGTAACGAGCTTATTGCAGTATGTGCTTCTGGGCCAATAATACTTGTATTTAACCTAATTAAAGTCGACCTTTTAAAATATCTGAAATATAAACACGCCTTTTTTTTTTTCCCCTCTCCCCCCTCCTTTCCTACTCTGGTTTAACAGTTTAACGTTTGACTCTCTGGGCTGGAACATGCAACCTTTCACCAGAGCACGGAGAGAGAGAGGGAGGGGGTAAAGTAGCAAAAACCTGCGAATGAGGTAGAGGGACTGGCTTTGTCCGAGCATCCGCGACACGCTTCCAGGTAGGCAGCTACTCCCACCCTCCCCCGCCTCCCGGGGCCACATTTCTTGTCCCCTCACTCCCCCACTTCCTCATCCTCCTCCTCCTCCGGTGGGAAGGGGGGGCAAGCAGGGAGCGAGCCAGGAGCCGGGGTGACAGCCTCTGCCCTGCTGGGTGTCGGGACCCACGCGGGGACACCCAGCTCGCGGGGAGGGGTGCGGAGGGAAGGGAAGCGCTTCTCCCTGCGCGCCGAGCAGCCGCGCGATTTTCGTCCGAGCGCTGCCTGCCGGGGGGCGGGCGCAGCTGCGTGGGGCTGGACACGAGCCTCCCACTGGAGGCAGCGGTATTCCCGCCTGCCTGCCGCTTCCCGGCCGAGATGGGGCTGGGCTGCGAGGCTGAGGCAAAGCCCCCAAAATAACTCGGTAACGAGTGTGTGCATTAATGCCCTCTACGCCAATCACACAGGAACTGAACGAGTCTGTTTCCCGTGAAAACCCACCCTCGCACAATCTCAGCGAATTTTTTCCCCGATCAATGGGAAATTTAAACCTTTTTTTTTTTTTTTTCCCAGGGCAAAACCGAATATGCTAATTTTAATATTTTTTTATTTTAGTTTTTTTTTTGGACTGTATAATCAGAATTATCCTGGGATTATTTTTTTTCCGTTGAATGACATTACAAAGAATTTTGTTAAAGAAAGCCAGACTAATTGCTGCCAGAAGAATCTTTTCATAGAAAAGTCTGGTTTTCATAAGGCAGTTTCTGTGGGTGTTGCGGTTAAATCCAAACGTAGTGGAATAGTGGAAAGGGGATTTTTTTTTTTTTTAAATGATAAGTAGATAAAGGCGATTTTTCTCAGCAGCGGGAAAGACCCACGCTTTAGTAAAAGAACTGTTGAGGGATTCACGGGGCACATATTGAGAGGAGCAAACGCCGGCACACTCCCGAGCGGCCGCGTGTTTGCCGGGCGGCTCTGCCCCCGCGGCAGCTCCCGGTGCTCTCACCCGGCCCGGGTGTCGCGGCAAAGCCCCTCGCAGCTCCCGGGGCAGTTTCGCCCAGGTCAGGGTTCTGCGGCATCCCTCGGAGCGCAGGGTGGGGAGGACGGAGGGACGGCAGAGTGTGAAATGCAGCCATCCCGTCGGTGGCCCGACACCCCGTTCTTTTGTGAAAGTCTCGGCCCTCACCTGCGGCGAACCCAACAGCGCTGCTGGGGGAGGCAGGACCCCCACCCGCAGCCCCCCGTCCCCGCCTCCCAGCAGCAGCAAGGCGGACAGGACAACAGCCAGCCTTAGGGATCGCAGAGGCCTCCCCGGGAAAGGTGGGCCCGGGGTGGTGGGGGGGCTGCCCCCATCAGCCATCCCAGGCAGCAGCGCAAAAACAAGAAGTAAAAAAGACCTGACTAGTCCCGCAAGGATGTAAAGATTGCTCATGTTTTTCTCTCTTTGTTTTTTTTCCTTTTCTTTCCTCTTTAATTTAAATGTCCCTCGGTTAATCATCCTTCTTTCCTCTCCTCTTATTCCCTCATCTAGGGGGTCCTAGGTAGAATTTTTAAGCCCCTTCACAACATCAGAAACAGAACAGGACCCCTTCTTCTGAAGGAGAAGAGAGTCAAAACAAATATGTAAAAGACGGAGCCTTCCCCTGCCGCGGGGCAGAGCCTGCCCCACCGTGCCCCTCCGGGGTCCCTAGCTGGCCGAGGAGGGCAGGAGCATCCCTGCTTCTCTTCCGTGCCCAGCCGCTCTGTCCCACAGGGCTGGCTCCGCAGGGAGAAAGGGGAAGACAGGGATGGAGGCAGATTTCTGCAAAAATGTCCCATTCCGCTGACCACAGAGAGTCGCGGGAGTTTTCCAGCTGCTAATTCCCAGCCCTTCCCCTATCACCAGCAGCACAGACTCCGAGGGGTGGGGGTTCCACACACCTCTTCATAACCTAATGCCTGCTTGGACTACCGAAGCTCTTCACCGTGACAGGGAACAGAGCTCAACCACCCCGCGGGATGGCGTTCTTTTTTTTGGTTGGTTTTTTGTGTTTTGTTTTGGGGTTTTTGTTGTTTTTTTTCTTTTTTTTTTGTTTTTCTCCAACAACAACAACGTCATACTCTAACGCCTTTGCAGACAGAGCAATCTCAGCCCGGTGCTGCTCGGAGGCCCTTTTGTTCCCGGTGGGGAGACCCGGTCTGGCTCGGCTCGGCCCGCCGGGGCTGCGGGGATCCAGGTCCTCCCCTCCCTCCTCTTGCCGGAGAGGGGACGTGATAAAAGGAGACAGGGCTCTGAAAGGATTTGATTGAAATGGCGTGTGCCAAGCTGATGGGAGCCAGCGAGGGACAAAGCGCCGAGCAGCCATGGACACTCGAGCAATTATTCCTCCACGCTGAAGGTGGATTAGTGCAATGGAAAGAAGCATATGTTCGGCCTGGGGCGACACTCCCCCTGGCTGGGTTTAGAGAATGAGAGCGGAGAAAGAGGCTGAACCTGGAATATCAACTATCCGGGAGACAGCACACCCCACCCCCTCTTATCCCAGCCTCTCCAAAAGTCTCAGGGATGGAGACATAAATATACACACCCATAAAGATAAATAGATAGATACGAACAAACATGTAAACACCCAAAAATACAGATGCACACATATCTCTAGGTACAGCCGCATGTGCACAAAGTGCTGCACACCGGCTCTGCACAGATAGGCAGGAGCAAGAGGCGCCCTAGGTGAAAAACCTCCCCGGGTATGACAACGTGAACAAATAAACACTCAGCCTCCAAGAAGGTCATAGCAGCAGCCAGTTCTGCTAGAGGCTCCAGTTTCCCCAGACCTTTCCCAGGAAACTTTCCAAAGGCAGCTGCAGCAAGGAATGGGTGATCTCCATACCCCCTACCAGGGCCACGTCCAGGCCCTCCTGGAAACACAAAGTAAAACCTCAATTACCCCTTTTCCATCTGATTTTCTTTTAAGCCACAGCACCTCCTGTTCTCTTTCCCTTTCCCTAGCTCCCTGCAAAACCTCATCCTTTCTATCAGGATAGCTGCAAGCTCTCCCAAGGGCATGAGGATGGGAAGAAGCCCCAGCAGCCAGTCTGCCAGCCCCCATCCCAAACATCGGCATGCCAGCAACAACCTGCATCAAGGCTCCGTGGCGATGGGACACCCATCAGCTGCTGTCCAGGGTCATCTTCACCCATACACAGGCTCCAACACCCAGGCAGACATGGCAGGACCAACTTTTTAGCACTAATATAGTGTAACTTGTTAGGCCTAACAAGGAAAAAGAGCACTGAGGGCAGGCACAGCCCCTGCTTTCCTCCCAGCATTGCCCCACTGGAGTCCCCCGGCCTTGGCGTACCAGCACATGCAGTGTGGTGTGTCTCCCTACATGTTGTCCAAGCCATCACGCTTTCAGGGAAGAGAGATAAACTCCACCACAGGAGAGGAGACAGGACAAGAAGAGGGAGCAGCATCCAGCAGCAAGGTAGAGGGCAAGGAGGACAAGCTGGAGGGAAGGGTGCCTGCCTGCAAACTTTAAAGGAAGGGAGGGAGAAAGAGGGAAGAAAAGGGAATGCAGCTCTTCGCTTCTCCTGGGAGCCCTGAAAAATGCTCTGCTCTATGAGAAATGTGCCCCAAATATTTCACATCTCCACTTCTTTATCCTTAGCTTTGGGGATCAGGATGGATCATATGCAGAGAGGAAGGGGGCCGGCTCTGCCCAAAGCAGTGCTGAGGCAGGAAATTCTGCAGGATGAACGAGCAGGTAGGAGCATAACTAAGAACATTGTATAGAAGCAATATACATCCCTCAACTTGCCGGTCTAACTGCACAGCTCACACTCCCACTAGAAAACAACTCTCTATTCAGAACTCCTGCATCTGCTTCCAATCAAGTATTACAAAGGGAATTAACTATACCACAGGCAACAAGAGCAGTGGGGCTTGAAAGCATCTCTGGACAGAAAAGGTCCTCATGTAGATGCTGCAGATCTTCTATAGAAAATAGGATGTGTGTATGTATGTGCACAACATGCTCAAGGAACAACGTGGTGAGATGGCTTGCATTCACACCCGACAGTCCTCCACCTTCCTGCTGAAGACAAGACAATTCCTTCCTCACCTAGGCTATGGTTTCCCAATTTACCCTCCTTGCCCTGGTTTGAAGATCCTCTGTGCAAATGAGCTCTGTGACTACAAACAGGACAATAACCATGGAGCTTGGAGTAACCTCAGGGCCCTGGTTTTGAGAGGGAGGGACTCATGGGGAAACCACAGGCGCTGGGTGCCAGCGTGTGCCTTGCAAAATCAGAGCCTGAAAGAAAAATGCCAAGGGGAACCAGCGGGTCCCTCCTACACTACCAGAAAGCTCTCGATAGTTTTACCCTGATTTCCACACTACATTCACTCAGTGAAGATGATCTAACCACTCTGTTGGTATGATAAAAATTTTGGGCCACCAAGATTGAACTCAGCATCAGAAAGACAGGACTACAGTAGTTGTAAGAGGGAATAAAAGACCACAGGTTTGTCACCTTCATATCTACAGCACCAGAAAGGAATAACAGTTCAAGGATACAAATATTTAATACCATCATGAGCTATATATCTGTTTACCCTGCCTGAAATATCAGCTGTTTCATCCACCCAAGAAAGCCTAGAAACTTGAAGAAGAAAAACAAGGCTATTTTGCTATTCTGAAGCCGGGAAGGCTCTGCTAGTAATGGGTCATAAAAGTCTTTCACTTTTCTTCTGTTTCCAAACACTTGCTTTAAACTACTTCTTTTTGGGAGTTTGGAGTTACTATACTAAATACTGCAAATGGAGAGACTGCAGCCTATGCAGAATAAATGATTTAAGAACTGAGCTTGGCTGATTTATTTTTTCCTCCGTATTGGAGATAAAAAGAAGGAACACATTCTAGTAATCCCTACTCATTTTCACAGCCATTCTTGCACCTGTAACTCAAATAATGAAGCCATTTGTTATTTATATTGCACTTTCCCCTCCATTCTAGATTTGTAACGATCTGACCCTGCTTTATGGCCCTGACAAAGCCTGAAACCGGTGTGGACTTCCAATAATTGAACGATATAAGGAAAAATCTTTAACTGGAATGAAGCAGATGTTAGCTTCATGCAGTTCCCTAACTTGATTATTCTTTGGACACGTTAGACAAGCATTAGTGATTGATAATGATGCTAATTAACCCCTTTCCTTTCTAAAACAGTAAACCAATGCCAGCAGGATTCTGTAAACAACACACACAAACTGTATACCAGTATCTCTTCAAAGTGAATCAGGGACACAACTTCATTGCCCAGTGCTCAACAAAAACCTTATCCTGCTGACACCAAGCTGGCTCCAAACCCGTTTGAGGAGTTAACAGCTCCAGCAGCTTGCAGGACAGGGAGCAGAGACATAGCTCTTTCATGCAGAAAAGGTACACGGGACAAAATCGAAGGCACCATTTATTTTTTTATACTCCCAGCCTTTCACATTTGATTATGGAGCCAGCTTAAATCACTGTGCCCTCACCAGCTGAGATGGACTTCATGCTGCTCCCCATGAAGGACACTCGTTATTTTAGTTGCACTTTCCTAACACGAGGGCTGAGGCTCCGGGAATCAGGTCTGGGCTGAGACATGCACATACCAAGGAGGGAAAGGGAAGTGCACATTCTGGAATTTAAATGGGAGGTAGAAGATGAGTGAACAAACACAGAGCTGATCTGATTATGCAGTCAAATTTATCATGGACAATAAAAAAATTGCCTTTAAATGTAAAGGTTTGGATAAATGAATACTCCTAGAAAGTGAATAAAATGTATTCAATTAACTAAAAACCTTGTGCACTTCTGAACTGAAGTGGAATCGACTGTAATTGATTTATTTGAAACCAGAGGTTAAGGACTGAATTAGCTAAGTACAACTGGGTATTTCAAGCCACTGACTTCTCAAATGTCAAATCTCTTCTATTTTAAATATTATTTCAGCTGCGGGGCATTGCTGTCCTGATGGCTGTTCCACCAGTTAAATCTCAAATTATATTAATATTTGATTTTTGGAGGGTGGGGTAAAATACAGTACAAAGAGGAGGGCTGTCCTTGTTCACGGTGAAAGCGCACCAAGCTGTATTTTGGTTCACATGTAGGAATTAGCTCAGCGTGGCAGCAACGCTCTAACATTCAGCCACCACTCACCCTCATTTCAACCGACCTGGGGCGGGGGGGGGGAGGGGGGAACAAAATAACAACAGATTCTTGTTTAGTGTATAAAACATGACCTAGAATTTCACTGCTGCACCTCGATCACAATGTTAAAAATGCATCCAAAAAACACTGAAGTAATTAGCACGTTTTAGTAACTGCGCATTGGTCACAGCAGAAGAGGCTGAACCGAACCTAGCCTGATTTCCATTATCGCCTGTAAAATCCTTCCTCAGAAATAATAGTAATAAAGAAATCTATGCAAGGTCATTTCACTTCTGGTTTTTGGTGGCTTGCTAATGCAGCAGCAGGATACCTAAAATGCGCTCTCCTAGCATGAAGTAGCTAATTATATCTTTAAAACATTATTTATTATATTACTTATAATGTTCTAGCATAAGACTGCTTTATACATTGACCAGTATAAAGCGATTATATTGGGTACAGGTTTCAAAAAGTAACAAGCATCTGTAAATCCAGATATGAATGAATGGTATTTAATAAGATTGTTTTCGTTTAAAAATGAGTATTTATGTGTTGCTGTAGAAAGAGCAGCAATGTATTGCTGTTTATGAATGCTATTGTGCCTGAGGTTAGGATCCCACACACAATCTGAGATGCAGCCAAGAAAAACAGCCCTGATAGACAATGCTTCACTTCACCTGCTACAATACTGTGCATTTCATTTATGTCAAGAATATGTACAGTTAGGGTTCATTCACCTCATTATTTTGTTACATCTACTTTACGGTTAACCAGTCTCTATTGGAAATAATAAATAACTGTTTTTAAAACAATTGCAGCTTTGCATTCAAAAGATCCACTTCCAATTTATAGAAAAAAATATTCACCAGTTTTATAAACTAGCTGGCTCTCGAAAATAGAATTTAGACTCTACCAACTCTCTTTCTGCTTGGCAAGATTGATTTTACAATGCCTTCCATAAGTAGATTACCAAAGGAAAAGGAAACATCTTGGGCTTTATCTAACGCTTTGCTTCACCAGCTCTACCAAACGTCAAAATACATGAGTAAATGTTAATTCTCTGCGCAGCTTTATTGTAAACACCTCCATCTTAACCTCCTCGATTTCTGCCTGAGCGAAAAGGGGAAAAAAGGGAGAGAGAGTCAGGGAGGGAAGGACAGAAAAATCAGCCTCCACTACCAAAATACCATCAGCACTTAAAGGAAACCCTCTCTTTAAAATGCCTTTACATTCTAAACTGCATTAAGTCTCCCTTCCTATGATATAACATAATCCAGCCGGATCCTGACTTTACCTATCCCCCAGGCCAAAGAAAATAGATTCAAAATCTGAATTCTCACATGTTTTTTTATAGCCCATCTTCAAGACATACACTCAATTTCTTTAAAGCAAACTTCCCTGTTTCACAACTGGTTTCCACAAGAAGAAACTCAAGATAAAAATTTCAGTCCCTTATAAACTGACACAGCCATCTCAAAATGTCAGTCTGTGCATTCCACTAAAACACGAACCATCAATCAGAAATAATCTGTCTCCTGCAAGATTTCACTGAAGTTCACAACCGTGAGATGATTTTGTTGGCATCGACTATGGAGCTTTTCTTTTTTCTTGAGGGGGAGGGAGCACGCGGCTCTGATTTATCAGTATATAATTTTTTTATGGCATTAATTTTCAGTATTTTCTCAGTAATGATTCTTTTTTAAATGTCCTTCTTGAGATGTGTTTTCTAATCTCTGCTCTCTGTTAGGACAACTACATGTACAAAATTTTATAGGCTTATAATTCTGTATGCTATATATAAACATAAATAAAAACCTAGAGGTCAACATAAATAAAATAAAACTTTTATTTTTAAAATAAAATTATGTTTTGGTTAAAGAAAAGATAGTGTGTCATTTTTGTTAGTAGTACAGACAATTTTTTATCCAAAAGAATACATTGTGCTTTATTGTGTCATTTGTCTGAATACAGACTCAGTGGAATATCTAAATGATACCCTGCTCTGAACTTCAAGTTGAAAGTAAGTTTTTATTATACTTGAGGGAAACAATGGGTTCAGCTGCTTATTGCAAGGAGCAATTGTCAAGGGAGAGTTAAACTCAATTACTGTAACCATACTGAATAAAAAATACTGCCAAGAACAAAAATACGCCTGGGTAAAGACAGCTACTGAATAAAAAAATCGACATAAAGCGTATCAAATATTTATTTATCTGGGCAACAAAGGACTATGATACATTGATAGGCATGGAAACTACTGCCGGCACAACTCAATACAATACAACTATAACTGCTTCCAATATGGCCAGTGGAAATACAGGATACCAGGTGGTCCCAAATGTTTGAAGTTCTTTGGGAAAAAAAAAAATAAATAAAAGGAGAAAAATAAAAACAAAAGAAAGGGAGAAAGAAAAAAAAAAAGAGGGAAAAAAAAAGGAAAGTAAAGCTAAATCTTGTTTTAAAAGACAATATTAATTTATTGCTCTGTTGGTGCTTTCGGGAGAAGGACAGTGGATGAAAATAACTTTTTTCATTTTCCACAACACATAAGGGTTGTAAAACCACTAACATGTTTAAAAACCTTGCCAGGTCCAACATCACTTTATTTTATCTTCAATGAGAAACTAAATGTCATACTAATTATATATAAAAGTTCATGGTTTTTATATTTGTTCAGCTGCTTCATTGTCGCTTTTAACATGCTACAACAGGGCTAAAAATGATGAATCCCAGAGAAAAACCCCCAAAAAACCTCTGATATCTAAATAAGTACCATGAACCACATGATGAACTAAGAGGGGAAGATTTAAAACCCACTAAACAAGAGGTAAACGAGATCACCAGATAAATAAAAAAAGGCTTAAAACAGACTCACCATATTTACAATTCCCATTAAATTACACATAAATAAATATATACATACATGAACACTGATTCCCTTATATAATAACTGTGAATCGTGTTGAAATAGAAAGTTCAAGTTGGTCGCTTTACCTTGGACAGGAAAAAGTTCTACAACTGAAGATATGACATGGAACCGCTTGTGTTTTGTGTTCAAGTTTATTCACAATACTGATAAAATGTCATCAGTCCTTTTTGCCTTTTGTATGTCTGCTGTTGCTGTTGTACTTTTCCACTTTTTTTTTCATTTTTAGTATGGCTACAATCTTAACTGAAGTTTATGTAAGGGAAGGTGGTGATTCAGTCCGGTGAAGCTCATAGAATTTTTAAGTATTATTTATTTCTTTTTGTTTGGTTTTTTTTTAAATTTTTTAATATATTTTTAGAAAAAAAAAAGTCCTTTTTTTTTTTTTTTGTTGTTGCTGTTGTATTTTTTTTCTCCTTTTGTTTTATTTAAAAAAAAAGTTCACAAACTCAAGACAGAACTTTTTTTCTTTGCTGGCTCCGTCCCCCTGTTCTGTTCTCTTAGGCTCCAAACTGGGGTAAAACGATGGTGGCAGTGGGAAGAGGAGGGGAATTTAAGTGGGAGCAAATGGAAATGTGGATGCTGGGAAGGGGTGCGGAGAGAGGGCAGAGCAGTCCTGCAGAGTCAGAGAACAGGACTGGCAGAAGGACGCTCATTCTGTTGCTGTAGCCTGGGGTGCTGGGTACCGGGGAGAGGGAGGAGGGAGATGAATGGATCGATGGGCTGTGAGGGGGAAGGGAGAGGAGTGTATGTGGGGGAGATCCTCACTTTCGGTGCTTCTCCTCTTTGTCGCCGCTTTTGGTGCTGTTGTCTGTGTGGCTGTTGGGGTTGTTGCTGAGGTACATTTTGTCCATGGCTTTGAGTGCCTCGGTGAGATAGTTCTGCAGGGCGGTGACGGCAGCACACACCGCCGGGCTCCCAAAGCCGTGCGAGATGAGGTTGAAGTGGGTCAGGCAGCTCTGGATGCCCGGCTCCAAAATGGGGTTGGGCCGCGAGTTCCCCAGGGGAGATCGGTCCTGAGCCAGCAGGTCGGTGAACTCTTTACAGATCTGTCTGTAGCACAAATGGAGCAGAGAGACAGAGGGAGGGAAGGAGGGAAGGGAAGAGAGAGGGAGAGAAATGAACCATCACTGGCAGCAGCAAAGCCTGTGCATTCTCCCTGCTAGATTGCACAAGACCCTGGATCAAGGGGTCTCCTGCTCCTGGGTGCACACATTCTCCCACTTCTCCCTCTCCTCTCTATGCATCCTTCCCCCTAATTCTCACACTTCCCCAGCACACACAAACCTTTTCCCTTCACCTGGCATGCACACAGGACAGCACACCACACATCACATCCCGGCCCCATCCAACACACAGACAGAACAGGAACATGGAGACATGCCTCTTTCCCCACCGCTCTCCATATCTCAGCCCCCAACACTCTCCACAAACACACACCCCTGCCCAGCTGGGGTTTAGAGCACAAACACAGTTTAAAGGTCCTGAGCAGGCTTAATAGATAGGCTGTGATATTCAAAGGTAGGTTAAGGAATTTATCCATATCTTAGAAGATCCCTTTTTGCAGGGGGAACCAGAGAGAGATGTGGGCATCTTCCTTCACTAGGCTAAAACACATCTGTGTGTCAGGAAGAACGAGTGAGAGCAGAGAGGGCAATTGACGATTTAAATTAGGGTATTCTGAAACATTTATATATGTAAATCTCTATCTCCAAATCCAAAGGGACCTTTCCACAGAGGGGAAGGTTGATGCTAACCAGCGCCTGGAAATTTCCTTCCAGGGAGGTGAGAAGGGAGGATACGAGGGCATGGTGCAGAAGATAGGTTGTATCACCCACTCACTGCACAAATGGTTGGAGAAATAACACACTTTACTGCAAGAGAGCTCAGAGGTGTGTTGAAACAGTTTGTATTCTAAAACCCATGTTAATGTCTTCTAGCCATAAAGCGGCTCCCATCTCCTGGCTGTGTCCTCTGGCACTGTGCCCTTTGGTGGCACCTCCATTGGTAATTAAGGGCTACTAAACAATCCTTTTAATTTCCAGCAAACATACCAAAACAATCATTTTCTTTTCACGCACCACCTGGACGTCTAAAGCAGCCCCACCAATGATAAACTCTGCTACCATTTTAATTGCATACAGATTGTAATTTAAAATATATTTTTAATATCCCTATATTTGCTAAGCAACAGAGCTGCTTAGGCAGGAAGAACCATTGCCAATTTTAATGAACTGAAATCAATTTAATGTGCTGGTTTTATTTTACTGTCAATGGGAAGCCTTCCCCTTCTACTTAAATTGATAAGCTAAGTGAATAGGCACAGAAAATGTTTTGCTTTGAAGAATTACTGCTTTTTCTGTAACTAAACATCCACCCTCAATGTGCACAACTCGCATTCAAGGTAATCTGTGCAAACTAATTCGAGAAAAACCAAGCTGGGTTGTAGAGTTCTCCTATACCAGGAGGGCCAACACACACCCTCACAACTTGCAAAACCATCAGCCACTGGTTATGCAGCAAACAAATGTCTTCACAAATAAGAGTCCCAAACGCTAGTTTTTCCCCCTCCCTCATTTCTAAGCAACATGCCAGAAAGTTAAATGTCTTACTTTGTAGCTAGAAGCATGTTTTTTCTTGTGACTTGCTCGTTTGGATCGGAATGTTGTCGGTTGAGAAATTCAGCTACTGCTTTGGCAGGAAACTCTGTCTCACAAACATACCCAAAATCTCTAGCTAGATGTACCGCTTCTCCTGAATAGGGAGGCACGGGTGGGGATGGAAAGAAACACACAGCTCATCAGTACACATCACACAGAGGCAAAAATCTGTTTGAAAAAAACTCCAAAGACCTACTACATTCTACTAGGGCTTTTCTTCTCAAAGGCTTGGACGTTTTCTCTTTGAAAAACTTAGGGCAAGAAATGCTAATTACATCTTATCTTGCAGTTTTGTTTGCTTCAGTTGAAGGCAATGCAAATGTGTATTTTCATGACAATTGTTGTAAGCAAAATCTCGCAGAAGAATTTTTAAAAGTTCACATTGACTAACAGATACTTTTAGACAGGCAAGCTCCATCCACCTAGAATGTGTGCTTCGATTTACATCTCCGTAACTATAGAGAGCCATTTATGTACATTTTATTCACAGCTATTTACTCTGAAAATGTGTTTGCCTCAGCCACATCTTTATATTCTTTTGCAATGCATCAATGATTAATATTGATCATAATTACTCCTCGAGCTCTTCTAAATAAAATGCATTAAACAGCTAAGTGTTAAAATTTAACTTGATCGCATATAATTATATGTTCACCCCCAAACGATTAACCATGAGAATTTTAGGGTCATTCCACCGAGTCTGTCTGTTTTGTTGATTTTCAAATCTTTGGTTTTAATTTCCTGAACCAGTTGGTTTTTACTGCAGGGCTTCCTGCCATTAGCTCTAGCTCCGGAAGAACGCATGCGCCAATTAGAGCTTCAAAGCCTCAGTCCAGTGAGCTTGTTTCCATAAAATGGAGCGGATCATAAACAATAACAGTACTCTAGAAACTGCCTCATCGCTACGGGACTCAAAGCCCCAGCAATGTTTATACTATCATCTCCCCAAAATTAGCCACCATCACTAAGTTATCTGAAGATCAGGCCTCTGGTTTTGTTTTTTTTAAAAATCATTCTTTTCAAAGCCATTGTACGTGAAAGCCAAACAGAACAATGGATTACCATAAAACCTTCTCCATATTCATTAACATCACAAATAATGTTAAGCATCTACCAAATCTAGAGTTTTTACAAGTTTTCCCCTTGTGATTTTTTACCACAGCGTGTCAATGCAATTGCAAAGCCTTTTCAGAAACATGAAGACGCGGTAATTTTCACACAGTATAAATATAGTTTGTTCACTAATCCTGATGTTTAAAAAAATGCCTGGCATCATCACACAGCGCTTCGTTCCCTGTCTCTTTGAATGTGAAACATTTCTCGCAGAACACGAGAAGCGACAACAAAACAAATTCCCACCTACACAGCCAAACTTAAGCTGAACGTGGAGAGTTCAGGGTGAGCTTAAAAGCGCTTTACAAACTGAACCGGTCTAAAACACAGCACAACCCATAAGTAAGGGGAAGGGAGAGGGATCTATCTGCAGACCTCAGACATACTTTGTGTCAGGCAGCGTGACACAGCCACTGCTTCAAAAGTAAATGACTGCAAACCCTTGAGCTTTCTACCTCCCGGTACAGACAGCATAGGACATCCCAAGGCATTAAAAGTAATTGCACCTTTACTGGCCAAAGCAAAGCAGAGGAGAATGATATCGCCAAGGGAACATGTGTTCTGAAAATGAAAACCAAAAGGGAGTGGGGGCTGGCGGTGGTGCAACTTTGAGGCTTTCAGAACACCATTAATTCATGGCTGAGGTCAAGGATTCCCAAATTAATTCAGGAAGTAATGGTCATGCATTTCTCAAATGCAGATGTCAGAAAAGTTAAATGATTTACTGCTATGTGACTGCAGACTGGGAGGGAGAACAAACTTAAAGTAGCTGCAGTTTCTGACATTTAAAATTGCTTGGTTGTCCACCTGTGGCAGAAGAACAGAAGTGAAGTATTAAAGGCTCTGCTGCCCATAACTTCCAACTCGATACTCATGGGTCTCTTATGGGGCTAAGCCCACAGTTCCCCTGCAGAGGGATCCTTCCCATGCTGCTCTGAATGAGATCTGCTTACTCCATAGAGGGATTACTCATTTGAATGAGTGAGCAAGATAGGGCCCTGAAAACACCTAGCACGGAAACTTAAAAGCAAATAAATAATAGAACGCTTTGCTGAGTCTGCAGGACTCACACAAACCCGTTTAAGGTTATAACAAAAAGCAAAGGCACAGAATTAACCTGATTTTTTTTTTAAGACAGAAAATAATGCCCTTCCAAATGCCAACGAGCGGCACTGACTCTGGGAAAGGAGAAAAAAAACCTGAACAACCCAACAGCAAGTCTTCTCCCATTTGGCAAAAGCAACAGGCACATTTTCCAAACAAGCCCTCCCAGCTCTTTGAGTCACTTACCCTCCACGAGTGATGTGAGCAAGGTAACGTTAGCAGCTTTACGCCTCCCAGCTGGCAGGTTTAGTCCTATTTTGTCCAGTTTCTCCCTCAGAGATCTCCCTCCATTTTTAGACTTTGCCCTGCTCCACACAGAAAGGCATTGAGAAATGGGGTTTGGGAGAACACCTGCTCCTACTTTGGCTCCCGCCCACACATGCCTCCAACACATACCTTCCCATTGAGGGGAATAATGGGTTTAGGCACAAGGGATGGGATACATGGCTCTGGGGAGCTGAAGACCAACTGTTGCTGAAAGCTGAATCCCAGACATAGGGATGGTGCTTTGGATATTTCTACATCTAGAGAACCTCAGCCCTCACTAAGATCTGGATCAGGCCCAGGGCTGATGGGGAGCTCTGAGGTGTCAACCTGAGCTCCGAAGGTGCCATGGACACAGGGGCAGCTTCTCCCCTGGCGTGACGGAAGGAGGCCGATTTGCACGGCTGGCAGCCCCAGAGCACCACCGCCCTTACATCAAACTCTACATGGCCCATCTGTGGCTTCGCAGCAGAGCTGGATGAAGTGGGGCTGCAGAGATGGAAGCTGCCTTAATTAATCCTGGATGTTATTCCCTGCCCAGGCACTGCCTAATTGCCTGGGTGAGGCCACGGGGTGGGAGCCCGTGGCAGGGTGCCCGGCACTATGCCGGTCCTGGGGGGTGGGTATGTGTGCCCGTGGGGGCTGTTCACGGCCACGGCAGGGGCAGGGACACGCGGGGACCCCACGGCGGGCTCCGGGGGCCGCGCAAGGCCGCACGTTGCCATGGCGACAGCGCCCAGGCCCCCTCCCGCCGCCCGGCC
>WEKY01029632.1:32587-70229 GCA_013390045.1 Picathartes gymnocephalus | reverse complement strand
TTTTGCATTTAGGGTTCTACAACCAGTAAAATATATAGTGGAGTACACTGAAAACGGTTGAATATGATAGAATCTCTGAGGGTTATGAGGCTTCCCATAGATTTTTGATGAGCTGCCTGGAGCTCAGAACATGGTCCTATTTCTTATGTGCAGAGATGCAGAACTGAATATGTTTTTGATGGATAAGTTACTCTCCAGGTTTTCTGGTACTTCGTTACTAAATACTATTTTCTTGAAGAAATAGGCTTGAGCTTTTCAATTAAATCATCTGTCTCTTGACAAGCAAGTTAATTAATGCAATCTGATTGAATTCAAGATTCTCCTGTCCTGAAGAGGAGCTTTAAGGCCACCAAGAGAAATTCCAACTGCTTTTAATTTATTCAGCATTACAGAAATCAGAAGGGCTCTGACTGTGGGTCCTCAATGGCATTGAAGCTGATATGCTTTGAAAGCTGATTTTAACAATAACTCAGGTTTTACTAAATGGGCAGAAATGTAAGGTAAAACATAAAATCTCATATGTGACTTTAAATTCTTCCATCCATTTATAAATTCATCTTTTTCATCTACTTAATTAAAAAGACTAACTTGTTAATATATTTGGAGAACAGTATTTGACAGGATACACCTTTGAATATTAACAGTTGGACCTTATGGAAAAAATATTTTTCCTGCATTGTAACAGGCCAGAAACTCAGAAGTTCGAGCAAATGCAGCATTTTTGTTTGTTGATGCTTTTCCTGTTCGTGATCCCAGTTTTAAAGCTGAAGAGATGGACAATGAAATTCAGAAACAGTTTGAAGAACTTTTTGTAAGTTTTAATGAAACTAAAATGTTAAAAATGAAACTTTTATCAAAGGTAACTCAAAAATTTGTTGATGCAATTAAAATTTATGGAATTTCTGGGTAATCTTTGTATAGGGAAATAGAGGTCTATGGTGCAGAAAATACAAAAGTAAACGAATATTTTAAATTTTTATAGTATGTTTTCTGCAGATGCTATACACCACTTTAAAAATGAAATATTTAGGTTTGTTGTTTGTTAATCTGTGAGTGAGAGATGCCTTTGAAAGATTAAACGCATGAGTAACTGATCTTGATCCTTACTAACCCAGGACTGGGGAGAGAGCTTCACAGTTACTGTGGTAACACTCAGTGAAAGTTCAGTACTGTATTACTAAATACTTCTGGAGTTAAGTATAATGGAGAGAACCCAAAAATCTCCTTACCAGTCCAGATGAGTGAGAATGGGCATAGTATTTTCATTAAGAAAATGTTTGGGGATTCCTGAGAAAACATCAGATAATCGAATGAGTTTCAAAGTTTTTGTTATTCCATAGGAACAGTGATCACTGTAGATTCATATAAATAGAATTCTAAATATTCTTAATTAGGTCACAAATGCAAGACTTGATTTATTTTAAAAAATAAAATCGAAAGTCCAATTTAAAAAGTTGGCCAATAGTTATCTTAATTTTGCTTCTGATTTAAGTTTCCTTGTTTTCTTTATAGTAAAATGCCTTGAGGGACTGTTAATATTACAATTATTTTATTGTACGACAATTTTCATAGTGAGTAAAAGGTAGTGGAATGCATTTTGTTTATAATAGGCTCAGGTCAAACAGCAGTAGAGGCACAATAATCCATATGCTGACAGTATTATTCTTCTGTTTATTTTAGAGTCTCTTAGGAGATCCTCATCCAGTTGTCCGCTCTACAGGGATACTTGGAGTTACTCAGATCACATCCAAGTACTGGGAGATGATTCCTCCAACAATTCTTGCAGATCTTTTAAAAAAGATAATTGGAGACCTGGCATGTGATATAACATCTGCTGATGTTCGATGCTCTGTTTTTAAAGTAAATGTCTTTCTAAATTTAAAATCATGATTGTAATTTTTAGATTTTACTTGATGTACAGGTTTCTGATATAGGCCACTTTAACTCAAGGAAATGACTTGTTCTACAAAATGTCTTAGGCAACAGAATTCCTAATACATGGAGGTTTTGCACATTTCATAACGGCCACATGTTTGGAAAACACAAATGCCTTTTAAAGTAGTAACTTATTTGCTTTCTGACTCTTTTAACAGTTTTCATTTCCAGTTGCACACATACTGTTGAGACCTGGTAATTTATTTTTTTTAGCTATTAGAAATGATACTTAGACTTGAACATATATGTAGGTAGGTTCCAGGATGTTCTGTGCCACTGGCTTTAACGTATCCCAAGACAGGCACAGTTACGATTTTGTACCCCACTTTGTGTGTCTGAGGTTTGGATGGATACAATTCCACTTTGTCCGGTGATGCCTCCTCCCATGCATTGCTCACTAAGTTAGAATTAGTTCATCTACATCTTTCTAGCATGTGAGAAATAACTGATAGCTTGGACAGAAAAATGAACTCCCTAAGCAGCATTTTCACTTGAAGATTTTGTGCCTGTCAGTTCAGCCTTAAATTGAAGCTGTCATCCTGTTAATCCTCACTTGCTCCACTACTGCTTCATGGGGGAGCTATACTGGATAGACAGAAAGTGCTGATTTAAAAATGAATTGGAAAATATGTATGTATTTTTAATTTGAAATCAGCATATTTTAGAGAGCTGGTGTGCCTGCAGGTAGAGGGCATGACCATGGTCTTAGTGTAGGTCTGAAGCTGATTCAGCTGAAATGAGTTCACTGGACACAGTTCACTGTAAATTCGAAATAGTCAAAACGGTTTTTACCAAAGAATATTACAAGAAAAGTAAGCATTCCCTTACAGTGTCTGTCTCAGCTTTATTTAACATGAGAAGTGACATGGTGCTCTTCAACAATTTTTAGCTATATATTTTTCAAGTCTACTCTTTCTGAATTTGTTTGGTGTTTTTTTAGTGCCTACCGATAATTTTGGAAAACAAATTAAGTCACCCACTCCTGGAACAGCTCCTGCCTACAGCCAGACACAGTCTTCATGACAATTCTGAGAAAGTGCGAGTGGCTTTTGTGGAAATGCTGCTCAAAGTGAAGGCTACCAAGGCTGCTAAGGTAGGGTAATGACACTTGATAAGTAGCAAGGAGACAAAATCAAGGTATTTATTAAAAAAAGCAAAGAGACTGCTGCTCTGCAGTATTCCTAAAAACAAAGAAATTCCTGCTTTGCTCTGGTAATACTCGTAATATTTGTGATATCCTGAGTGCTCTGTGGGCCATTGTTCTCTCTGTGGCTGTGCGGGGCAGAGCAGTGGGTTACAGCCACACTTCCCTCAGCTGCCCAGCTCAGGGCAGGACACTTCTAAATGCCCAACACCTTTCCCCAGTAGCTTTTCTGATTTGATTCTCGTGTTTTTATGATGTCTGTATTTTGTGGGCACATCCCTCGTGATTTTGGAGTCTTTGTGTAGTGATTTTGAATGCATTTTGTGTTCTGCTGTGGACTCTTATTTAGGGTGATACTGTCCAGCCACAGGTATTGTAGCATCTTTGAGCTCTTATTCCACTCTCTCGTTAAGAGTTTCTTAATTTCAATTTTCTATTTTAATTTAACAATTTTTTTGTCTCTTGCTAAGCCTGATAAAGACATAAAGCTATTAGAAAGCATCCAAAGGAAGGCTGTGAAGATGGTGAAGGGTGTAGAGGGGAAGCCGTACAAGGAGTGGCTGAGGTCACTTGGTTTGTGAATTATTCTGAGTTTGCTGCCATTAAAGACAGAGAAAAAAGATAATCCTCAGTGTCGGGGATTTTTGCTGGGAAGGAAAGATCAGGTTTACATAAAGAAAAAAAAATCCTAGTAAGTATTAGATGTTTTTCTGTAACTTTCTATAGATTTAAAAACATTAATATATATCTCTGCTAAGTTATGGGATCACTTTAAACTTACTTTTTATGACAGTTCGAATAGGGACATCCATAGTTCAAATTCACAGGGTGATTAGCTGCTGCAAAAGAGTAAAAGAGGTTCCTTGGCATTGAAAAATACTTAATAATACATAATAATTACTTAAAATACTTAATAATTAATTCAGAATCTACTCACAAAAATTACTAATGTAGTGTTACTGCTGGCATAACAGCTGTGTAGTCTTTCTGAATTTCATAGCCTTTGATGTCTGTGTTACAAATAATCTAGAGCTCTACTAAGAAGGTGATGCATTCAGTATTTAGTAACATACGACTTGGAATGGTTTTTGAAAAGGTGTTGATCTATACCGGTTTTTAAGAGGTACACAATACTTGTAAGTAGTTTGGTCCTGCTTTGTGCTGTAAGGAGAAAATGAAACATGGCACATAATGACAAATAATTGTATTTTATGGTGATATCCTTATAGAGTAAATAGTTCTTCCTTGTATCTATGGAATTGCATTAGTAATGCAGGTGTATTCAACTGGAATTGTTTGAACCATAATTTTACCAGTGAGTCAGAAATACCAGGAGATTTAAAACATCAGAACAGGAAAATAACATCACTGCAGCAGAATTTGACCTCCAGTACATGTTGGTGTAAAAATAAAAAATGCTCGTGTTTTCCTGGTTAATGTTCCTTATATTTGTTTAGACTATTGATATGGGAATCACTTAATGAAGGTGATGGTTTCTTTCCTCTGTTTAACTCCTTTGAATATCTTTTTGTCACTTTAAAAAGTTCTGGAATATCTGTCCCATGGAGCATCTCCTGTCTCGCCTTGAAGCCGATTCTCGGTCAGTGTCCCGGCGCATCGTGAACCTCCTGCTGAACTCCTTCTTCCCCAGCACCCAGCCCGAGGATGTGTGGTGTGAGCGCTGTGTCACTCTCATCCAGATGAACCCAGCAGCAGCCAGGAAGTTCTATCAATATGCTCATGAATTCACTGCCCCCACCAATATAGGTAAAGCACAAAACCTTGTGAGTTTTTGGAATTACTGATATCCCACACCATGTAAATGCTTTTTTCTTCTTTATCCTGTAACAGTGCTACGTTGTTGCTAGATTTTTTTGGGTTTAGTATAATATTAATTTATAGTTTTTGAAATTCTTGACACCAGCAATAAGCACTGCTGGCAAAGTCATCAGCTTTTTCAACAATGAGGAGCTCAAAGCTTTTCATTTCTACTCTTAGATGCTGTACTGTACGCTCCAGGTGGTGCCTGGTCCCTCTGTTCCCCTTTCTTCCCACATGCACCTTAAAACTATCTCAGTTGATACCTATTTCTCATGTAGAAACAGGGTAGCAAAATACCCTGGTGCCTTAAGCGATTTGAGATCTTCATGTGAAAGATTCTACAGAAACTGAAAAAATGTTTATGTCTGATAATCTGGTTATCTGGGATTTGTGGATCAGTATTTTCAAGTTGCTCAGAGAAAATCTAAAAAGTCCTCCTTCAGGAAGCTTCAGAAAGTTTCAGTGAAGAGGGCATGTACTGCGCAGAATGTCACTGGTTTTTAGAAAAGTTCTGTTGAACCAAGTAAAATCAGGAAAATTTTGTTTCAGAGGAGTTCCGATAAAACCCAGGTAATCAGCATGGAGTGACTTGGGTGAAATGCCCAAACTGTTTCCTCTCAACTGATCACCTTGATAAGATAGTTATGAAATCACAATTATGAAATCAGCTGTTGTACTTCCACCAGAGTGGGCATAACCCTTACACTTTTTCCAGAGCTGAGCTCCTTGTTCAGGAGTGCAGTGATTGGGCTCTGACATCTTTTCCAAAGAATGGGAATTGACATAGGAGGGAATGGGAATTGACATAGGAATGGGCATTGACATAGGAGGGAATGTGTGCTTGAACATGGGTCATTAAGTTAATAGCTATACCAGATGAAATGTAGGAATTGTGGGAACTTCCTCTGATTCTGATTTGATAAGGTGGTGGTTATTTTTTGGGTTTTTTTAGTATACTATTTTAACAATAAAGTTACAGAGCCTGATGATACTGTTGCCATTTCTTCTTCAGACTTGAGGATATAAAACATGTTCACATTTTTTCCATTTCCGTTACAAGGAATTTTTCTCCATTTTTTCCTAGCTGTTTCTGGTTCTGTTGCTTACTTTTTCATACTGGCTTTCCAGCATTATAATTAGAAGCATTTATTATCAACATTCTTAGCAAATATCACATATCTAATTTATTCTTATTAACTTTAAATGCAGCTAAATTGATGCTCACTATTCGGCGTTGCTTGAATGCCTGCATCCAGAAAGCAGTGAAAGAGAGGCTTCATGATAGTGGGGATGATGATGATAATGAAGATGGAAGTGAAAAGGAGAACAACAGTGTAAGAAACTCCTCTTTACACTAAATTCTGGTAACTTCTTTTCCGTGGTGCTCAATTTGAGACATGGGCAGTTAATGATATGACAGAAGTCTAAAGGAAAGCCCTTGGGCATCTGTGCAATTGGAAGAGGAGAACTGCTGTTACTGGATTTTCATGTCCTGCAGTAACAGAAATTTGGTCAAGTAGCTAGAGTAAGATAGAAGGAATATGAAGTGTATTTTAAATTAATAGTTGCCTAATTCTCTACTGATTATAAATTGGTTTGGTTTTGCAGTTAAATTATTTTCAAAAATTGCGCAATATGTGAAGTTAGAGAGAGAGAGTAAGACTGAATTGTGGAGTTCACGTTCTACAGCAACCACAATGCCTCCTCTGTAGGGTGACTAGATGGATTTTCAGTGATTTTAAAGCCTTGTTTTAACTTAAATTTCTATTTGAAAATATAATGGGTAATATCATCTAAGTGTTTGTATTTCAGGTGTTGGATAATGTGTTGTCAGTAAATGATGTGGCCAGCATGGCAAGTTTGTTGGAGATCACTGTAATACTCTGGAGAAGTATCCACAAAGCACTAGATCACAATGAAGATGCCAGAGATTATGCTATCAGGAAGTTTGCTTCAGTACTTCCTGAATATTTTAAAGTATTTCAGGTAAAGAAAGCCTAGATTTTTCTGTATTTTCTTAGTATTTTCTTCAGATGCTTTGATGTTTTATGTCTTTTATCTATTTTTATGGCATTAAGTATTCTTTTTCATTGCTTCTATAAACCACAAACAGCAGCAAGTTTCTTGGAATCCCACAAATGGGTAGAAACTATTCTCCAACTGCAGTGTCTGACTGATGAACCATTATCTAAATAGTCAACTCAGAAATACTTACGCAATAAATTGCTCTCCGTGTCAGGTTATGCTAGGGTTTTATTCTTTTGGATGTTTTAGAACTTTTGGAAAACAGTAAATACAAATGTGCAGAATAAATACTCAGTGTACATTAGAGTCCACATGTTTTTCAACCCACTGTCCCCCAGACTCTTCCACTAGCACCGTTTCTTATGATTCAGCTGCAGCTGAAGCAGCTGAGGCTCCTTTTTCACTGGATATGAGCTGGCAGAGTGCACTCGCAGCCCAGACTTGTCCTGCTGACCTGCTGGAGTGCGTCCAGAGGAGGCCACCAAGATGATTAGAGGGATGGAGCACCTCTCCTGAATGGAAAGGCTAAAAGAATTGGGATTGTTGAGCCTAGAAAAGAGAAGGCTTTGGGGTGACCTAATTGCAGCCTTCCAGTGCCTGAAGGGAGCTTGCAGGAAAGACAGAGAGGGACTTGTTACAAGGGAATGTAGTGACAGGACAAGGGGGAATGGATTCAAACTAAAAGTAGGTTTAGATTAAATCTTAGGAAGAAATTCTTTTTTGTGACTGTTGTGAGGCACAGTAACAGGTTGTGCAGAGAAGCTGTGGATGCCTCATCCCTGGCAGTGCTCAAGGCCAGGCTGGATGGGGCTTGGAACAACCTGGCTAAGTGGAAGGTGCCCCTGCCCATGGCAGAGTGCTTGGAACAAGATCATCTCTAAGGTCCTTTCCAACCCAAAGCATTCTGTGATTCTGGGGTTTCTGCTAATTTGAATCTACTCTCTAATGATCTGTCGATGCACTTATTTATTGCTTTAGTTTGATATAGGCAGTTAATTAAAATCAGTAATTTTCGAATTGTAAGTCTCCTTGCTCTAATTGTTTTAGTGTTATTCTCGAGGAGGATGCTGTTCTGAGTGTGGCCAACAGTGGCTGCTGCACACAGAGTGCATTTGGAAGGATTACCTACTGGATGTCTTTTTCTTAGTTGATGGCTTTTATGCTGAGGTATCCTGAATTACGGTAGCTGTTCCACTGCAACTTTGCTTTAGATAATCAGGGAGTGAAAAGCAGTTTATTCTATATAATATTCTGCAGCACAGATCCACCAAGTGCTCTCTACCCTGAAAGCATTTGGAAGTTGTCAAAGACATTCCAATTCTTTTTTGGTAGAGGATGTAGTATCCTTTCTGAAAGGGTCTGGTGAGCAGACAAGATACCCAGTTTTAGCAAGCAACCTCTTTGACTTTTGGTCATTTGGTTATTCTTATAGTGAGTAAGCTGCTTGGATTTAAAAGGACCTGTCATCAGAGGCTTAGTTCCTAAAAGGCTACATATTGAAGCAGCCTATCTCTTTCCTGAAAAAGCTACAAATACATGTTAAAAGTTCTTTTAAAAATACGAGCTTTAAAAAAGGGTTTAGATCTTGGAATGGCTAAGTAGGTGATAATTTCATTTGGCTGTTTCCATGAACCTTGGACAGAGAGAGAAACCATTTTTCAAGAGTTCTTAACATAGATTGGTTTCTATATAACCTGAGTGAGATTATGCTGTGGCCTAGACTACATACTGTGACATGTTGTAATGAATAATAGTGCATTAAACATTACCATTGTTATAGAAGAACCCTTTTCTTTAGAGTCTTTTTAATAAGTTTGTGGTGTGAATGGATATTCATTTAAGGAACTGGTTACTTGAGAGGAGTTAGATAGTGATATGGTTGTGCAATTAAACCTTACTCACTACTGGAAAAAAAAGTGAGGTGGAACTGCTAATCCTTTTGCAAAGATTATTAACCTAATGGAGCCATGACTATTCATGGTAGTTATTCTGGCAGTTTGTCAGAAAGCTGAAGGATACGTTAATTGATAATTGACCTCCAAGAATAGGAATCAAACATTTCAGATTGCAAGCCACATATTGTTTTAAGCTTCTTTCAGTTCCATTTGTAGTGAAAAAGGGAAATCCTTAATTTGAGGAAATGTAATCATACTTTTTCAGTACTCTCTTTAGTTTTGCTTGCATGTGTGTGCCTGTACATTTACATCATACAGTGTAATTCTTTTCTCCTAGGATGAGCGGTGCATGACACCATTGGTTATTCTGGCATCCTTTATGCCCCCTGCTGCTATTCCTACATTCAGGTACTCTTTTGATATCCAAAATGCAAATGACAAGAAATTCCTTGTTGGCTGTATTTATTAATTTTTCACAATTTGATGTATTAAATGCCTATTTGGATAAATTAAGTCTCTGAAAAACTGTGATAAGTCAGTAAAATCTGTGATGTTCAAGTCTGTCTAAGTCATTGGTGAATCCTTTGTTAGTATTACACTAATTGTTTTCTGCACTTATGGGTGTAAAGTTAATGCATCTCTTTGTCTGTTTTCTTTTAAGCTGTGGTGTGGTTTCCAGACTCAGAAATATTGACAGTGGAGCTGACCAAAGCAAATATTCTACCCTGATCGACTGCCTGTGCCGCTGGGGTCAAGTGGGGCACATTATGGAATTAGCCTGTGATTGGCTGTCTGACACACTCACCCCAAAAAAGGTGTGCATATGCATATCACAGGGAATATAGGAGTTGTCAGACTGCATTAAGGCATCGTGCTTTTCTTTAATAGAATAAGACTTTTTTTAATGCTATATTATTCTGCTTTGAAATCAGTTCTAAAGCCAGATACTAACAGAGTTCTACTGGTTTTGTGCTTCCTTCTTATTTAGAGTACTAAAACATCTGAGCGTCGAGTACGTATCCATGTAACACATGAATCAAAGCCAGACTTAGCAATTGATTACATTGAGTGTTTATTGACTCATCCTGTCAATCGTGATTGCCTCCTTTCTGTTCCTAAAAAGAAACTGAAGAAGCTTTTGAAAATCCTCGGTGCTGCGAAGGTAGTTTTCTCCTTATTATAAATAGTGCTTATAAAATAAGTGCTTAACATCATATATTGCCTGAGTCAAACTAAAGGCCTGCAAGGACAAATAAATGAGGTTCATGATCCCCTCTCCTTTAAAAACGTTTTTCCTTTTGATTTGTACTTCAAACAAATACTCTAAGCTAGAAGTATAGTAGTTCAGAATTGTTTATAGATGGCAGATTTTAACCAGCTTCTTTGTTTTAGGTGTCTCAAAATTTTTGTGATCTAGTGCTGAGTGTTTTTGAGGGACCTGACTTTCAGAATATATGAATAAGGAATAGTCTGAAAATCAGTTATGGCATTATAAAATGGAAGTAATTGAAGTATGCTTGTTGCTTTTTTCGGGTTGCTGCTTTGCTGTTTTTATGGATCTGGGGGTTTTTTTAACCTTTTGTTTAAAGCTGTTGAGGAAAGAAACATTTGAAAGGATTTTCTGAAAGATATTAATGTAAACCTTGCTATTTCAGAGGGTTCTTGGCTCAGTTCTGAAAGGGACAGATTCTGGTGGCTGGAATCAAGCAACCAGCCTAAGAGCCTTCAGTCTCTTTTGCAGATTGAGTATTCATCTTCAGCACAAGGTATGGTTATAGCTTTCCAAAATAAGCTGGAGTTACCGTTGACAGTATAAGGAAATTCCGAAACAACTGGAAAGACAATTGGTAAACTTCCTTTTGGTTTTTTTTTTTTTTCAGTTTTCTGAAGAAGGAGAAGACTACCTCTCACTTTTGAAGGAGACAGGTGCTTGGATAGAGAGTCAAGTTGTACCTTTTATACTACCAAGGGATCAAGAGGATGGTATTTCAAAACACAGTGATGTTTCTGAATTAATTATCCAGGTTAGAGGATTCTTATAATATAAATCAAGCTGCTTTCTATCTGAAAAGCTGTATGTGTAGAAATTTGTATGCAGACAAACTGCACTGGCATTTGTGTCATCACTTACAGTGTCCCTTACCCCTGATCTTGATCTGCCCTTCAAAGAAAGCTTTTGATGTGGGTGGAGTTTTAGCTAGTTCTGAATTGCTTTCTGTTACATTCCTCTGACATTTCATTTAACCCAAGGTGGATTTTAGCACTGAGCTTTTACCAGATTTTGGTTAAAGGAAAGATTTGGTGATATGAAAGATTTGGCTAACAGTAGTCACAGTCCATGCCCTTGAACAACCCAGATCACATATACACAGACTGATTAAAAGTTCTCACTCTGTCTGTACTTCTGTATTGTAATCTGTTTAGTGTGTAGCGTATGTGTGTCTGTAGGGAAATGCTCTTTTTGTCTGCTGCTTTTAATTTTGCTATTCAAGGCAGTTAGAGATGTCATATTTTCCCTCAGTAAATGTTAAGTATCAATGCCTTTGATCTGAGCCTGAGTAAAAAGAGAATTTACTGCCTTTTGAGAAGGTGTTTACTGTCGGGAAAGGTCAATGGAAGCGTTTGAAGGACTGGTTGGAATTCATGCTTTTCAACAGGTGAGAACAGAGTAACTCCAGTTAGATACACCACCTCTCAGGGCACCTTGGCTAGGAGTTCGTGGTTTGATTATTTTTGAATTTTACTGAATGGCTACTTTTACGTAAAGTTTGGGTTTCATATAATTTTGCACCTCTCTTCTAGGCCTACCTGACAGTGTGTAAAGATGTCATCATGGTGGGCCTGGGAAATCTCACATTTCAAGCACACCTTTTAGAAATAGCTCTTCTGATTATGCAAACAGGTACCCTATTTTGTACTAATAGCAACAGCTGCATTTATACTTAGCTGATTTTTCATGTATTAGCAATCTTAATCCCTAACTTTCAAGAGTTGGAGGGAACACTGGATTCGGACTTAAATTATTAATTGAACTGTACGAAAATTGCAGCTAAGGTGCTCAGAAACTAAATGTATTGTCTACACTTTTAAACTAACACTATTTGTTGTATCTGAGTTTCATTCTAAGCTTGTACCTGATACATATTACAACTTTTATATTGTGGTATTTATCTCTTTCTCTAGAGAGAGGTGGCTTTTGTGCTCCAGTGTTGCTGTGTGCTCTAAAAGAAATTATTGAAGCTTCTTTAACTCAAAATACTGAGACGGAGGAAATGACAAATCTTTTCAACACTCTACAAAACGTCTTTCAGAAAATTTTAGAATGTGTGGCACTTAGATTCAAGAAACAACAGGAAGAAGGGATTCAGGTATTGTAGTACAGTTCAAATTGCTACCTAACATGTAGATGAATCTATAATTTTTATGCAAATGTCTTAGACACTTTGAGGTTGTTACCTCACTATTGCCTACTGTTTGAGTAGACATGAGATTAAATTTTCAGTTAAAAGTTAAATTTTCTAAATTCTCTTGTTACCGATTTTTTTTTTTTTTTGGTCCATTTTGGTCTCATCATGACAGAAGAACCAGTAAATTGCAGAACAATGCATTCTGTTGCCAGTGATCTTGGGCTGTGCTCGTACTTCTAGGTTTTTAATCTTACCTGCAATTAGATTAACTTCCTCAATCCAGAGCAAAGGATTTGTTTATCTATATTATGATCTTGAATGGAGGAGAAATTTTCTTATGTATATTTTTTAGCCTGAATGATACCAACTTCAAAATATGTATGTTCTAAAATTCTTGAAAATATCGTATCTTCACAGAAAAGTTGACTTCTTGTATTTTAAAGCAGATACTAAATAGTAGATACTAAATAGGTGGATCACTCTGGGAAATTTGATGATCTACTTTGCAAGACTTCTGAAAAACATTCAGTTATTTTTTGTAAGAACCACTGCTTTGTTCATTTCTCTCAAATTTATGAGTAGACTTCCCAGTTGTTGCTGATTCTCCCTCTGATCCCAAGTGACTAGAATACATCAAAAGCTTTCAAGGTGTGGTCTGCACTTCTTCACAGAGATGCTTGCTGGTGTATTTCAGTTATAGTCAATCAATCTGAAAAAAAAGATGTGTTTTCTTTTTGGTTTTAGTTGATTCACTCTATTCAGATGCCTCTTGGAGAATTTATCCATGCGGTGCAGTGCTGGCATTCCTCATTCCCAGCAGTTCACCAGGGTGTACTCTCCACTCTCTTGGCTGCAATAGTAGCAGAGATAAATTGTGTGCTACAGAAGGTAAAGTTAATCCTGATTTTCTATTTTCTCTTTAACACTTTCCGCTTTTTAAATGTTTTGTTGGAACTACAGAGCTTTATTCAGAAAGTTGATCTTTGTACTGCAGATGAGGATTTTGTGTGTGTTGGCATGGAACAAACAGGAAGTTTTATTTGCTATAATTTCATATTAGAGTTCATCTCTCAGATTTCTGACTACAGCTGTGTAGGAACAGACTTGACCTGATACCTATTTCAGTATCTGCCTCTGACAGGAGAGCTTAGCAGTTAGGTAGTGTTGGAGATTAACAGTGTGGGTTCTGGAATATTCCCTCTGTGTTTTTGTACTGGGGCTGGCTGGGAAGGAGGCAGCTTTCCTCCTGCAGTCCCTGTGCTGCTGTGGTTGGCATTTGTGGCCAAGACACTGTTGAGGACACTCCAGTTTGTTTTGGCTGTTGCTGAGCAGTGCTTCCAGAGTGTCAAGGTTTCCCTGTTTCCTTCACCTTCACTCTAAAAAAAAGTAAGGCTGTGGATGGGCAAGAGGCTGAGAGGGGGCACAGCTGAGGCCATGGACACAAACTGATTAAAGGCTTATTCCACACCAGACAATGTTGTGTTCAGCAATTAGAGCTCAGGGAAAGAGGGAGGACAGGGGCTAGTTCTAAAGCTACCTGACTTTATCTCACCCAGCATTAGGGAACTTAGGAAGTGAACCACTGATGGGTGACGTTCCCTATTCCTGGAATGGTCCCATAAGGTTCTGTAGTCCTGTTTCAAAGTGAGCTGATGCCCTGCTTGGCACTGATCACTTGTGCATTCTCTGCTTCCATACAGAGACATTTCAAGTGCTGCATCTTTTTTTGGTTCCTTTGTTTTTTGTGAAGAGGATTTCCAAATATCTGATCTGAGTTGCTTTGGAAAGTAAAGGAAGAATCTCTAATACTGAAAAGAATGTATAGACAGAGGTTATTTCATCTTCTGAAAGTCCAAGGATCCATGACTGTCCTTGAAGGAGAAGGGCAACATTCCCTCTCCATTTTTCTAATGCAGGTAGTGTTAGGAGCAAATATGCTTGGAAAGATTGGAAGGTTTGAGAACTAAGGAAGAGCAGAGGCTCTTTAGCAGAGGCTGTACTTTTGCTCTGGGTTCTGGATGTGTCAGAAAACAGAGCAAGAAGCAGTTGCCAGAAAGTACCACAGAGCTGCTTCCAAGGTTCAGTTGCAGGAGGCACTGAAGGAATACCAGATGTTTACCTGCAGATATTAATGCATCAGCTGAGGGGCTGTGGGTGACAGGTGCTCCTTAGAGATGATGCAGAGGAAACACTTTATAGGCTTGAATATACTGGAGATTCATACTCATAACTTATGACTGTTCATTCCAGTCACTCATCTGAGCTGGAGTTTTCCCTGCCCCCAGGTTGTTGTAAATCAAAATCCAGTTCTAACTAAATATTTGTAGTGCTATTCAGAACTTTATACCAAAAAGAGCAGGTATCCAGAAAATCACAGTCACTGAAGTTACATTTAGGAATCATGGATGCACACCTCTTGGAGCTACAGAAGATACTCATTTGTGTTTAATAGGCTGTGTCTTAATGAAGAGTGACCACCAGTGTAGTTAAATGAAACTCCTGGTGTTAACAACTGTGGAGAATATTTGCCTTGGTACAAATACTGCTTATTTGGTTTAGTTTCAGACTGTCTAATTTAAATTGGTTTTGTTTATTTGGACACAACACAGTTGGATTAAAGCTATTCAAAGAATACTTGTGAATGTTCTAATTATTTAAGAATACATCCTGATTAATGTAATTATTGAAATACAATATTCTGCATACATATCTTTCTTGAGCTGTAACAGTTGTTGACTTTTCTCTTTTTTAGGCTTCCAGTGACAAAGACTTGACTATACCAAAGACTATTTCAGACCTTCCCCCTCTTTCAAGCAATTTAATGGCTGTAACTATGAAATCAGTTAATGTTGTAAGGTAAATGTTTCTACATTAATTTGTCCAAGATTGTTGCTAATATAGAACAGTTTCTATGTTGTCAATAAAATTTTAATTTCTAAATTCAAATAAATTTTGAAGAACTAGTTGTTTTCTAAATTTATCTGGACTATTTCATAATTCCTTTTTCTCGACATATTGCCTGTAGGAATTGATTGCTGGGGTTGAGTCCATTTTTTTAGCCAAGAGTGCTTGTTATGACTGTTAATCATGATGAGTTTTTTAATCATACATCTTGGCTTGCTTCTTTCATAAGACACTTATAAAGCTGAGTCCCCTCAGTACAGAGATATCAAGATGACATAAAATATTTGCCAAAAATACAATTAAACCTTTAGTTGAACATCTGTAACAAAGTGACATGTACCTATGGCTGTATTAAAGTCACAACATTCAAAATAGAAAGTATCTGAGTGCTAAAAGCCTCCAATTTGAGCTTATGTTATTTATTTTTTAAGACTTAAACTGGAGGGTGGGGCAGGTTTAATTCCTGTATTTAGTAGGGGCCCTGCGTATCTTCTAAAATTGTCACAATTTAATTTCATTTTGCTTAGTTTGTTCATATTCAATTTTTCTTTACATGACTGTATACACTAGATTTGTTTTAAATGATAAAGGGGCTTAGAAGTCCCTTATCATTCTCCCTGACTTACCACAACTAATTCCTCTTCTTAACTTCCTCATCTGACAGGCACTGAATATTCCTGTCTCTGCTGTCATGAGAGAATCATTCTCTAATTCTTGTTGAACTTGCAAAACAAAAGACTCCAGAGAGTCCAGCAGTAGTCCAGCTAATTCAAATCTTGTTCTTCCATGAGGCAGCAGCTCTCCGTCAAGGTGTTCTCTTTTAGTGAAACAATTATTTTACACATCTCTTTTCAAAAGAGATGCAGAAAATCAATTAATTCTTCTGAAACTTTTTCTTGTAGTGATCAAGGCGAATCTTGTCCATTCTTGGTGGAGAAAACTGCAAGTTTGGGCCAAATTGTTTCTGAGTACTTGGGAAAAATGTATCTGTCTTCTAGTATTTATATTTTTGGGGCAAAAATCTAGGTGATAATTTCCATCTGGTTCTACTGGTGCCTCAGAATTGAGACTACTTTTATGGCTCTTGTATAGATCAGTATTGATAGGCCATAATCAGAGTCCAGCAGTAAATCATTCAGTATCTCAGAAATCTTTATGTCAACCTGAAAGCCTTGGACGTTATGAAGTCTGATGTGAGCTTCTGCTCTGTGAGCTCAGTCATCTTGCTCTGAGTTCTGCAGCGTCTGTTTTATTCTCAGTACTAATCAGTCAGTCTCTAGCCCTGAATTGCAATCTCCTTAGCAGTGATAATACTGGGAGGCTTGGCAAGATCTGTCCAATTGTGTGAGTATCCTTTACTTTAGTAGGGAACTATCTGTATAGGAACCAATTACTTACCTCTGAACCTTATGTGTATTTTTAAATAGCTTGTTGCCTGCAGGCTCATGTGACCCTATTTCAGAGGGAGGTGGGGAAAGGCAGCTGCAGTGAGTCTTGTTACAAGTTACTGAAATTCCACTGTTCCTTCATGGGGGTCAAGAGTGTGCTTAGTGACCCAAGCAATGATAACAATGAAGTCAGGACTCTGATCCCAGTACTGTCCCTTAGCAATTTAAGAGCAAGGTGAAATGGAATCAATGCTTGGTCACATTAGTCCACAATGATACAATGAAACTGATGCAATACATGAACAACTTCATAGTGCTTATTTCTGAAACTAAAGATTTTTCATCTTTCTCAGCTCTTAGAGGCAATATTTGAATTTCTGTAAAACGTTTTTAGGGAATTGATTCTTAACTGCATATTTCATTTTGATATCTTAGCATAATAAAAGCCTGAAGAACAATTGAAGTCAGAACTGGCTATGTATGATGTTCAATTTTCATAACAGATAGTAATATTGCTAAAGTTATTTTGAAATATATTAGGGAAAGATACTGTAACATTGCTGCTCTCAGTTTCCTCTTTTGTTCTTCACAGAGCATTTAGCTTTGTACTCTGAGGACTATGAGGATTACGAATCTCTTCTATTTCCTGTTTTATCCCTCTTGTTCTCTTATTTTTCTCTGGTTTTGAGAATTGCTTCTGAGTTAAATTTAGGTTTTTTACCACAAACACTAATGACCAGTTACTGTTTCCATTCTGTAGTATTGACTTATTCCCTACTTCAGTTTAGTTTGGTTGCTAGACCCCATCTGTGACTTTCTTTTTCATTTTTCTTAACTTGACATATAACCCAAAACACTACTAGAGTTTGCTGGTGATACTTTCATCTCTTGCTAGAAGTGACAAAATCTCTTAAGATACTTATTGAGTTAGTATTTTACAAGGAGCTGCTGTCATGGTTCTGTTATTCTGTCCATAGTTTCAGTAAGTAAAATGTTGCTTGGAAGTGTTTCAGGGCATGTTTATTTAAAAATGATCTTCACTGGGTTGTAATTGGAAGACGACCTATTTTAATATTTATGAGAAACACATTTAATTTCAAAATATTAATTAAGCATGACTAGGTACTAGCAAACCAATGGAATGATGGAACATATTTTTTCAAACTCCAGCAGAAATTCGAGTTAGAAATTAATACAAATTCTGTGAGATAAATACCTGTAGAATCAGTAGGTTTTGCATTGATTGAATTTCCTAAAATACACTACAAGCTCTTCACTTCTCTTAACAGTCACTTTTTTTTGTTTGCAGACGTTTTTATTTTCTTCCCAAGCAATTTACCATTCTGCTAACTTTGATCTTCTCAGTTTCAGAGGCAGCACATAATCTTCAGGTACCCAGTCACCACTGCTTTGTCCTGCATGGTGTCTTTGAAGCTGTGGTAGCAGGGTACCATAATTACAAACATGTTCTGTTCAGTTCTATTTTGAAAGAAATATGGTTTATAACATATTTTTGCTTTATTTTTTCCTTAGGTCAATTTTAAATGAATTAATGGAATGCATTCTCTCTGAAGAAATTGAAGGGATTTTTAGTCTAACAGCTACTGTCTGCATTGTGATTGTAATTAAAGGTCAGTCAAAACATTTCAGTCTTTCTCTTTATGTACTGCATTGAAATACACAGTAGTTAATCCAGGACAGTGAAAATCCAATTTAATATCTAATCTTCCATTAAGCAATCTTTTATGTTTAAAGTTACTCTGTTAAAATGTGGAAGGGTGGGGTTGTTTTTTTGATAAGTTACTATTTTTGTCCAACATTTCAACTCATCTTATTTCAAATAGGTAGGCACAAAACTTCACTTCTAAAGGATATTGCATCTGCCATTCAAAGGAAACTGATAACATGCAAGGATGCTGCCACAGGAGAATCCAGCAGCACTGCAAGGTGAGTGTGCTGTGGGAAATGAGCACTAAGCTCTCCTGTTCCCTCTCTGCAATAATTGGCTCTGTTTTGTACTTACATAATACTGTTAGAGCGTTCTGAGTGATTGATTGCAAGGTTTAAAATACTGGGGGGAAAAGGGGGAGGTATTGAGCCCAGCACAGTATTAAATTTCCTGCCCTTATATCTGCTGTGATTGCAATCTTTACATATTTAGCTTCGGGCTTTTTTCATTTAATTTGAATATGTTATCACTTGATCCTGTATATTGCAGGATTCAGTTCTGAAATCCAGGTCTGTTTGCAGCAGGGGTAGAACAAAGCAAATAGTCCAGTGACTATTTCTTATTACTAGATTTTTCTCCCACACTTTGGCATTGGGCATGTGAATCCAAACCTATGCAGACAGTAAAAATTTACTGAATATAACAATGGCTTTGAGACCTTCCCACAGGTAATTTTATTATGCTCTTTTTGTTGGGAGGGGATTTCAAATATCACATCTGGTGTACCTTTTGTGATAAGTTTTTTGAAAGTGATTGGCTGCATTGTATTTGCAATCATCTCAGGCCTGCCTAAGATGGAGAATCGATGAATGCTATAGCCTTAAGTGTCTCAAACTTAAGTCTTAGGATTTGTGAACATCTGATTTCTGCCAGTTATTGTACTGCCCGTGGAATCAAAAAGTGTATAAGCACAGATAAAGAATGTATTTTGTATACAGAAAGCAGACTGGGGTTATGGACATTAATCCAGAATTACTGAGAGAGTTTCCAATGCACCAGAGTGGCCTGAAGATGCAAATGCCCTTGCAGTCTTCCATTATTCATAACTGATGATCCTTACTATTCATTCAAACAGTGGATGTAGAGTAGACAGACTTTAACATAAAAACCAAAGGCTCCCAAACAAGCCAAAAAGCCCAGCTTCATTTACTCAACAGTTGCTTGCACGGCTCTCGCAGCCTGAGCACACTTCCCCAGTGTGCTCTTCTGGCATTTTAGTGACTTGACTTAGACATTTGGTGGCTGAACTGTGCCTCCATCTAGAGGATGGTGCTCTGAGATTCCTTCCACTGCCTGAAAGAGGCCTACAGGAAAGCTGGAGAGTTGCTTGGCTGTGAACAAAATGTCCTTTGGTCAGAACCTATCTTAGAAACAAATTCAAACACAAATAAACAAAACACTGTTCTTTTCCCCATGAAATCATTTAACATTAGGTTGCCAAGTGTCCTGCTAGAATATTTTTAACAATAATAATAATAATTACCTGGAAAAGAAAGGAGAGTGCCAGGGTATCGTGTTTCAGTTTGCACTTCTTTTAATCAAGACAGTAGAAAATGCTGTGAAAATTAAAGTGAATCTTAATATGATTAAATAAAAAGGCACATTAAAGTGAATAATTGCTGCCACTTGAGAGCACTACTGACTATAAATTTCAGTGAGAACACAGATAATTGCTTTATGAATCTATATGATCGTCTCTGCCCAGTGAGCTGGGACAAATCAACCTGCATGTTGGGGCAGATGAAGAGTATAAGATGCTACACAGTGTTTTAATTTTGTGATGTATGAGTGGCTACCTTTGTTAATACCAACCCAGGAGACAACTGCAGACAAAATTCAAGGGTTAGGGATATGAATATGACAATGAGAAGATTTTTTTATATGAATCAGAATTACAGCATGGTAACAAAGCTCAGAAGCTATCACAGCTCTGCAAAATTTGGGGGGGATTCATATTTGTACAGTTATGTTGAGGATATTTTCTCTCTAGAAGGGTAAAATAATTGATGCTGGAAAGAGGTTTGGAGGAAGTTGTGCAGTGATTAGGTTTTGCATGATGAATTAAAGTGTGTATGCAGTCTCACAGCTAAGACAGAATGTCAGACTAGGCTGGGCCTCTGGTGGCTTTTGATGTGCCGTTTGTAGTGCTCTGCTGCTTGTGTGCTAACGTACAGCTAAAATGTGATTATACATGGTCTAAAACGTGCCCTGTTGTTTGTAAACTATTTTATCTTCCCACTCCACTTACCAAACACCAAATTTTAGTTATGGTATGCTGCAAGCTAGATCTCTGGTCATTAATTTGAAGACAGTCCTCTAACACACAGTGCTGTGCTGCTACTTGCTAAAATACATTACTGGGTTTTAACTCATGCTTAATAATATTATTATTTTTTGCTTCTGAATGCATTATCTCCTAATAACTCCTTGAGGGATTATTTTATTCAATACCCAGGTATACCAGGAAATGGTGACATTCTTTAATTTCCCAAGAGACTTGGCATTCTGTGCCAGCATCCTAACTTCAGACTTAGGAGTAATCTCTTACATATTGGCAATTAAAGAAAAAAGTAAAAAAGCTGTCTGGTGTGGTAATTAAAGTGCTGCCCTTATACAAGGAATTGTTGCACTAATTCAGAAGCAAAACTTTTCACTGCAATTTACTCTTCCCTCTTCAGCTGAATTAGTGGTTTCAGATGGTCCTGTGGGTCTGTATTTTAAAAATCCTGTTCAGTGCATTTAAAAATTCTGGGCAACGTACTGCATATTGAGAGAATTTCCTTAAGAGTAATAGCACACACATTAGTTTAGTTTATAAAATGCAAATATTTATGCCTAACAAAAAACTGCAGATAAAGCTGTCAATGCAGCCATTTGGAGGCTAGAGAAAAACGCCTCGCATTCTATAAAATCTAATGTGCTATAGGATAAAAACTTTTACTTAATACTGTGTATTTACTTTATTTAGCATTTTGATATATGAGTATTAGAATTTAAATTTAGCTAATGGTTGTGCTGAATTATACTTCTTTAGTATTATCATTTAGCTAGAACCCAGATTCTTAATTGCACTCTCATTGCATCTGTAAATTATGGCTCTTGAATAGTTTAGGTGTATAACTCTGGGGATGATTTCTCTGCCTCCCATCTCTAAGTTCTCTAGAAAGGTACTTGGTAAAACTGATTTCAGCTTGTCTGTTTGGGAGGAGCACAGTTATCCCAATTGATGTCCTGCATTACAAATCTGTTGTTTTATTAGCCTTAAACTGTAATGAAATAAAATTTATACAAAGCAGCATTGTGCCTAAACCCACAGAACTTAACTGATTGTCCTAATTCTGCAGTACCTTAAAACACTGCCTTACTTTGATACTGGAGTTTCATCCTGGCTTAAAGGCTGTGGCACTGTTGAGAGGAGAGTGTGATTAGAGATTGGAGTCAGAACGGAACTAAGGAGTGTGACGGCAGCTGGAGGAGGCAGCTGCTAATAAGGATAAGATAGAAAGCTCAGGCTTGGAAAAAACTTGCCACAGGTGAGAAGAAAAATTATAAAGACTGAAGAGTGAGGGAGAAATGAAGGAAGTAAAAGAATGAAAAGTGGTCTTAGAATGAATTATCTGTAAAGGATTTCACTGTGTTTGAACAAAAGAGTAACAATGCTATGCAGAAAATGAGTGGGTTCTTTAACTAGATGATGAAATATTAGACAATGTGCTTCAATTGACATAGTAACTTAAACTGTTGGTTATTTTAGAGACAGATGATCACCAGAAAAATGGAAAAGTTGAAAGAAAAAGAATCCAGCTATTTCAAAAGTAATTTGTAAAGGCATTTTTAATAAACTAATATGGACTAACTGGTCAAAGAAATCGTGTGGTAGCTGTACTCTGAGAATCAAATAGTTGAGGATTGATTTGGCATTTAGCATTTCTAATTTTGTTATGCATTGTTTTATGCCATTTCAGATTCCTGTATGAATCATCTCTGAAAATTTTGGATGAGTTTTTGAATCCTTGACCATGCAGAAGCTCTTGTCATGAAAATTAAAGGAAGATGTCTTTTTAAAAAACTTATCTTGTAAACCTATGAATTGTTTAAGATTGTTTTCTGTTATCCTGTACATTTAAAGCAAGCAAAATGTATAAAAGTGTGTATAGAAATTATATAATAGTAAAGATTATTCAACAGCTGCAAGGGGGTTATTCTGTGTAAAAATGTTGTCTTGGGGGGAGTGTAAAATCCGTATTTTTGTATCTTTGTAAAACAAATAATTTTATCATAGATACTCTGAGGCTGAGGTCGCATGTAACCTCAGTCCCTGGGAGGACTAGAGCATATTCCTAGGGGTTACGGAAATAAATCTTATTTTGAGATGTGTGAGGGTCAAAGTGGTGATTGGGAATAGCCATCTTGGCTTTACCAAGGGCAAACTCTACCTGACCAGCCTGATTTCCCTCCCTTTTGTAGAAGCGAGAGCACAGAATGTCCTGTTTCCTGTCCTTGGCAAAGACACTTGCAGAGTCTTGCACAGCATCCTTACAGCCAAACTGCACGGAGACTGGGGGCATGGGTGGACTTGGAAGCTGAGTGGGAAACTGGCTGGACCATCAGAATGGAAGAATAATCTGCTAAGGGGTGAGGTTGGCAGCTGTGGCTGTGGCGCTGCTGAGGGCAGGCCCTGCTGCCAGGGCTGGTTGGTGACAGGGTGAGCAGCAGCCTCGGACCATGGCAGATGACAGCAGCTGGGAGCCACAGCTGACACCGAGGGGCATCTCCTGCCGTCCAGCAGAGAGCTGCTCCTGATGGACAAATCCTGCACCACCCACACAGGCACCTGCATGAGGGCAGCTTCTGGCTGCCTGCACCTGCCTGGAGGAGGATAAAGGAAAGACTTGCCCCAGAGGTGAATGGAGAATATGAGGCTACAAAGCAACCTGACCTGAGCAAGAGAATTTCTTGTTGGAGATGAAAAACAGTCATGAGTGTGAACTGGAACTGGAACAGATTGCTCAGAAAGCCTGTGAAATACCCATCCTTGGAGATGTGCAGAAATCGGCTGACAAGGAGGGCTTTGACCATCCATTGTGTCACAGCTTTGGAGTTAGCCCTGCTGAGCTAAGGGTTGGACCAGATTGTCCCCTGAGCTTCCTCATAACTTGAATATTCGGGTGATTCAGTACCCAGTACACTGGGGGGAAATGGCTTAACTATTAAACATAAAGTTGGTAATATATAAATTGTTTTATATTTAGCTACTTTGATAAGTTAATACTAATGATGCAGATAATGCAGGCATCTAAGCCACTTATTTAATTTTCTTCATGCAACTAGATGCTCTCCCAAGACTAATAGAATGCTGACTGCACAATGTTATTTTACCTTAATGGAGATATCTGCAAATTACCTGTCTAAGCTCATGGTGTGGTTCAAGCCGAGCCAGCAGTCAGGCACCACCCAGTTGCTCCCTCACTGCCTCCACCCCTTCTGACTTGGGGGCAGGACTGGAAGGGTACAAGTCAAAAAGAAACAGTTTAATAATTAAGATACTAGTACTTTTTCAAGTTGTAAGGAAGAGAGGGAAATAAAGCCACCCAGCCAGTCCCTGGGCAGTGTCTGCCCCATAACCTCCCCCCCCAGTTTATTGCTGAGCATGGTGTCATATGGTGCGAGACATCCCTTTGGTCACTTGGGGTCCCCTGTCCCAGCTCTGTCTCCTCCACACTCCTGGAGCACTTCCAGCCTCCTTAGGAGTTTGGTGAGAAGCAGAGGCCATGATGCTATGTAAGCCCCGCTCAGCAATGGCTAAAACATCCCTGTGTTATCAGCAGTGTCTCCAGCACAAATCCAAAATACAGCCCCGTACCAGCTACTGTGAAGGAAGTTATCTCAGCCAGAACCACAGCTCCTGATGCTTAATTTTCTCTGGTTTAGGAGATTTAATAGGAATCTCCAGAAAACAATTCAGCCACAGACAAAAGTTGCATCCTCCAGCTTAGACCTGGAGGCCTGGACATGCAGCCGTTGGTTATTTACAGTTAATTGAAGTGGTTCTCAGGGTGGGCCTGTGCAAATGGCTATAGAGTCTCCAATGTTACTGAGCATCACTGACACTGAAGTTAACCAATTTGGCCAAATTAAGACAGGCTTTTCATTCTCGATTAAGATTTATGCAAAGCTGTACCTCCCATCTGTACCCAAGCATCTACTCTGCTGGTTTTCTTTCTGTGGTAAGTTTTTTTTCAATATCTGCTCTGTTAGTGCAAATATCAGACCCACACTTGACCTTGGTGCATAAAACTTCCCTACTGGATAAAAGCTGCTTTAGCTGGAATGTTGATACTTAAAAGCACTGCAGTTCTTAATAAACAACTGGCAAGCTTTGCAGCAGTGTGTGCATGGATTCATGATTTCCAGATTTACCTCATCCACAACAGTGGCCTGACCAAAAGAACTAATGCTGCCCCAGCAGGTAGCTGCAGATCTGCCAACTGTTTATCTATCAACATGTTTATAAAAACTGTGTTCTTTGGCCTTCATTCTTCTACATCTGTTAACAGGCAGGTGTTCTGGTAATGACCTTTTAAATCTTCTGATTATACAGATTACTCAATGAATATGTAAATAAGTTTCTTTTTTCTGCTTCTCACTCTCTCAGTATTTGCTCATATCATTAGGTTAGAAAAGAACCCAAATTTACTGCCTTGTCTTTCTTCAGTGTATAATTTTGCTTTTTTTCATGGAATTCATGTACAGATGCAATATCCCTGCTCCTGAAGGAAGTAAAGGTCATTCCATCAACATCAGAAATATGCGGATTTCCTTTGAAGAACTCAGAGGTGATACTGCTAGGAAGGGTAAAAAATTTAAAGATAAACCTTTGTCTTCCTGGTGGCTGATACTCAAGTGGTTCTTAAGAGCATATACATCCAATAAGACTGAAAAAAGCAGTAATTCAAAACTATTTTCAGTAATCAATGTTGTTGGTAAGGACTTGGGCACTGCTTATCATGACAATGTTAATTTGCTTTGCTGTCTGTATGGGAAACAAAGCCCAGCATCTGCCACCTATCACAGCTTCAATTTGTAAGCTAAGGAAAAACCAGGAGAAATTCTCAAGCTTCTTCCTTAGCAAATAAATGTCTTCAGGTATGGATTCACGCACACAAACCTTCAGATTAGCCAAAGAAGTTAAAAAAAATCCACCTTGCACCTGTTTACGAGAGCTGCAACTCACTTTACATTTAAACTCCCATGTGCTGCTGATTTCAAGTGCTCTGAGATCTTCTGACTTTCAGAAGGAAATCAGATTAATTCTGACAAAATCTTACTTGAAAGATGGTTAGTGAAGGACGCTTCTGAGAATGACTGATGTGAAACCATGCTACACAGCAGTGAACTTCTCACATTCTTTGCTGATCTGCTGCTGTGTCTTGCAAACCAAGACCATTGCAGAGTCTGTGCCTGTGCCTGTGCCAGGAGCCCCTGTTGTGGCAGCTACCCATGTCTGAGAGAAGAGCATGGCTTAGTACTGGCACCTTGACAAGTAGTTGGCCAAGGGCAGCTTTCAGGAAGAGCTCCAGAACTTTCCACTGGTGGCCAGCAGTTCTTCAGGCTCATTAAGCCCTTGCAAATAGTCACAGGTCTTGCCTAATCTTCTCTGGAAAAGAATTCTTGGAGCTGGACTCTTTGTAGCTGCTTGTCTGAGCATGACCTAGGGCACAGCCCCAGGCTTCCAGCAGTGGTGTAGCTTTGGCTTTGATTTACTCAGCAGTCATTGGTGGTTTTTCACTGGGTTAGGGTGTTCAGCAAAGATGTGTTCTTGGTCTTCTCTAATCAGAGTCCTTTGTCTCTCTCCAATTCCACATCATGGTTCTAGCAAAGTTGCAGAAAGGATATGCTGTAGCACTGAGGAAATTTCATTCTCTGTTTTATCTGTCACCACTGTTTGAAAACAGTGTGGCAGTAGGAGTTCTGTTACGTTTATTTTGTTACTGCTCATGGATTTAGTAGAAGCTGTTACCAACATTTTTCTCTTGTGTCATTCTTTTTAACTACCTTTTTCTTAGAAGAAGAACTTGGTTCTCAAACACATGACTTGACAATTATTTATTTCACAGTGCTTACATTACTTAAGACATCACTTTACTAGATTCTTCCTATGTAAAATTTTAGTATTTTGTTCTATACTCTGTCAGCTTGTCCCAGTTTCAAATATATGTTCAAACTTCAATAGTTTATGCTTATTTTTTGTGCTGTCATTAATGAAAATATTAAATAAGATGCTGTTCCAAAACATCATTAATAATTACTTTTTAGCTTAATCTAATTCCCTCTTCCGTTCAGTTGGTTCCTTACCCATGTTACTAGACCTACAATAAATCCTTGTCTTGGGTTAATATGTTTTTATTATGCTGCAGTAGCAGATGCTCTGCTTAAAGCCTTACATTTTAAGCAGGTACATTTTAGGAGTTCTTGCTGGAAAGGTACGTGAGTCCTGTGTGGCCCCATGCCCACATCAAAGGACAGAGAGGATAGAGCCAGCCCAGCCTCCCTTAGAGTTCTTTGCAATGTGCAATGGTGTGTGCTTCCTGCCTTTTGGAGTAATTATTAAACACTCTGATAAACTGTTCGTGTCAGCTCAACTTCCATCTGAATAAAGAATATTGATTTGGCTTTTGTTGTTGTTGTTGTTTCCTACTGTTGACATCCTTACTTACCCACTGCCTAAAATGGTACCTGAGTACAATCTTCATTGTGACAAATTCAGGTTTCATGCACAGACCTTTCTGAAATCTTGCCATGATTATTAAAAATAGGTGTTTGCAACTTTATTTTCTCAGAACAGCCTCTAAAGGAAAAATACAGCATCTGTAAGAGCCTAAAAATTCAATTAGACCAGTTTAAGACACTACTTAGAAACAAAACAAAACAAAAAACTCAAAGTAACGCTACTGCTCTAGTTCTGGCAATTTAAGGACAGTGTGACTGTATACACAGAATAAAGAAAAGGCTTTTACTCTCAGTATTTTCTCAGTTCTGCACAAAGAGAAGTTCTAAGGCTTGTCCTGTATTTAAATGTGGTCCTTTATTAAAGGGTATCATCCTTCCTGACAAAAATCCTTATCTTTCTCTTCTGTCCCCAGATTCCCTCTCATGGGCTGCTCTCTTGGTCTGCAGGGCAGTTGTGTTCGTGGGGCTGTCCCCCCACGATGTGTAAAACACTTGTTTGTCAGTGCCTGAGCTGGTCACTGAGCACAGCAGATGAGTTGGCCTTGTGCACAAGAGCTGCTAGGAAATGTGTAATGACCACAACAACCTGTATTCAAACTCCAGGGCAGCAGCAAGAGACTGAGATGGACACTGCATGGTGCACCCTAGGTCCCAAGAATCTGATTTTTAAATGAAAGAAGTTAAAAGTGGGTTTACGGTCTTCCAGATCAGATTTTTTTCCTTTTGTAGATGTTTCCTATTGTCAGAATTTTAAAAGTTAAGGTTATGCTAGGGCTTGAAAAGGATATAAAGCCAGTCTATCTGCAATGAAATTGAGAACTGTTTGATGCAAGAAAGAGATCAAGAGATCTGATTACAGCCTCCTGGTTCCCTGATTTGATCTACACTGGAATTGACAGCAAACTTTGCCTCCTAAGCCATCCATCACAGGTCAGCCAGCCTCTGGGGGATTCTTATCTTCCCAGCTGAGATCACAGCCTTAAACTGCCTGAGTAGCACATAGAGATCAGGGAACCTAGCCTGCAGTTTTTAATTTATTGGTGGATCATGATGCATTGATTGAATGCTTAAAAGCAGGCCTGTTTCAGTGTGATCTAATATTAGAAAGCACTCTGTGCTATCTGATGAGAGACTCTCCTGGGCAATTAGCACATCTGAACAGGTGTGATGCTTTTGACTCCGGAAATAAATTGACTTTGTGGAAAAAAATATATGGAACTTTTTTTTTTTTTTTTTGGTTGGGGGCTTTTATGTTGGTTGGTTGGTTTGTTTGTTTGGGGTTTTTTAATTATCATTGAGAGGGAGGCAAAGAATTCTTATTTCATAAACCTATTTGTGAGGACCATCTTCATCCTCTTGGCTCTCAACCTTCCTGTTGCAGTTCCAGTTTAGGACAGCTCTTCTATCTCTAATTTTATTAATCTGCTAATGAAAGAAAATGCCAGTTGCAAGTTTATTTTTGTCTTGGTATTTTTTCTAATTGTGTTTAATGCAATTCTTGCCAGTAGAATTTTGTGCCTTTACCATGATTTTCCTTTTTTTCATTGGGAATCTAGGAGATGAAATGATAGAATATTAAGTATCCATCACACACCACAGATCAAGAACCTTGTTCATCTGTCTGTGTGCCTCTTTGTCACACAAAGGAGAAGCTCTGCTACACAAAGCAGAAGAGTTGATGGGAAATGACCAGCCTAGGAGGGAGATTCCCTTGAGAACCAAAGTAGGTGTTTTTGTTTAGTTTCTGATGTTCCATTGGAACACTGTGAACAACAGGGAGCAACAGGAAAGCTTTTAAAGTAGTGATTCAGAACAGAAAAGAGCATTGTCTCTTCTATTATTCAACTTCTAATAGTTTCTCCAAAACCTATGATTGTTCTCAACATAATCTTTTACTTGCAGAGACACATAATATAATTTCAGATTAGTCCAAACAATGTTCCTCTCCCCAGCTGTCATTACCATGAACTTTCCCTATCTTTTGTTTTCTGATCACAGCATACGCTCAAAAAGTGACCTTCTTTTAAAAGAAACACATCATAGGCAATGCTCCAAGCAGTTTTGTACTCTGAGATACCAGAATGTCTTCAGCAAGAGTTTCTCATTTTTTTTAACTGGAAATTATGTGTTTACTTTATTCATTTTTAGCTGTTCAAAATAACCCATGTCAATAAGCATTGTTATAAAACTGTAGTGAAAAGGATCTGAGCTCAGTTGCTCTTGCTCTGGTCTGAGTTGCTATCCAACATATTGGTCAATTCTACATTTCCTCACAGTGTACCAGGAGGAAAATATCCTCAAGCTTATAGACACACAGCAGCTATAGAAAATATTCTAACCTCTGGGCAAGCACCAGGTTTGCTTCTGTGTTTTACAGTAAGCAGGAAATTTCCTGGATAGAACATAGAGGACGAGCTTACACCCAAAGCAGATTGTCCTCAGCAACAGGCAGCCAAAGTGAAAGAGAGATGCTGGAGAAAATGGAGAGGAGCACAGGTGGCTTCTTGAGTTTGCTGTCCCACACTTCCTCTCATCAGCATGACAAGGGGCTGGAAAATGAATCTTTGTGCTTTGTGAAACCAGATCCTCCCTCATATGTTTTCAAGATGAGAGGAATGGCCTCAAGTTGTGCCAGGTGAGGTTTAGATTAGATATTAGGATCAATTTCTTCATTGAAAGGATGGTCAAGCATTAGAATAGGCTGCCCAGGGAAGGGATGAAATCACCATCCCTGAAAGTGTTTGAAGGATGTGTGGATGTGTCACTTGGGGATATGGTTTTGTGGCAAACAGAGGGGTGCTGGGTTAATGGTTGGATTCAATGATCTTGGAGGTATTTTTCAACCTTAAAGATTCTATGATCCTTTGAAACACATAAAAGCATGGTTTAAGAACATTATTAGAGCTGAAAAGTCAGTCACTCAAAAGTCAAGTGGTATCAAAATGAAGATATGCACAGCTTTAATCTCTCCTGTGATTATGATTATGTGTCAAACGACACAAGATCTTCAATCCCATTAAGAGAAGTTATTTATTCCACAAAAACTGTTCCCTGTACCTGCTCTATGGATCATGCAAAGCTGTTGATGACACAGCAAATGGTCAGTGCTTTTATCCCCTCAGCTCCACACTGAGCCTGCTGCCTGCTGTTCATACCCAGCTCCTTCTGCAATGGCGTTACTATGGCACTACTCACTGCAGTCCCAGGATTTCACAGTGATTCGTGTCTCTTTCCAGCTCCCCGTAGGTTTATTTAACACTATCTTACAAACGCACGGTGACACTGAGGTAAAAAATGTCCACGAATTTTGGAAAGTCTGTTTGTCAGATTATAACACTTATTGCCTCAAGGCACCTGTCTGCAGCTGTGGGTGCTCAGCACTTGATCTGAGTGAGGCACAGCAAGTGGGGGACACGTAACCAGAGCCTCTCCAGCAGCTTCAATCAACTATGGCCCAATTCTTTCAGAATGAAAAAGTGCAGTAATCTCATTCATCCTTTAATTGAGCACAAGAGAAGTGGGTATCCCAGGGGATTAGTTACTCATTGTAAAATCCATTCACCAAGTATCAAGTCTTACTGATTAGCAAAACTGGATGAAAATAGAATTTTTAAACAGTTTTTGAACTCCCTCCCATTAAAAGAACAAAATTAATTTTAAAAATTGTCTCCCTATTTACATTTCCAATCAATTTTGATCAATGGTAACCAAATCTAGTTATTCATTGCACACCTAAGGGTTTCAAGATGGTTTTGAAGAACAAGAACCTATTATCAAAAAACATTACAATTGTCTAACCCTTTCATTTGGATATCCTGTCGTGGTGTGCTCAGACAGCAAGTTTTTAAGCTGTGCTGAGGACTTTAAATGCCCGTGAAAATCAGCAGTAATTCAGGTGGTTATGTTTTGAAATCTGTCTCCAGTGACTACAAAACAGGCAAGTCACAGTTCAGTCTGTGTTGAACTGAGGTGACAGTGGGTATTACCAAGAAATACAGCCTTTCTCAGGCAAAAGGGACCAGCTTTAGAGCACCTCAGTCACCTGTGCTTGCTCTCACAGAGGCCATCCCTCTCCCAGGGAAGCCCAAATTCCCTTTTATAGCTTGACACCAGATATAAAGATGTCAGAATGGCCTCAGAGTTGGATTCATCAGTTACTGTAGCCCTGCCTTGAGACACTGGGGGCCTGTGCTTCACACATTCTGGACATCCACACATTGTTACTTGCTCTATCACACCTTTGCCTTCTCTTCCAACTTCACACCAAACACAGCTTCAGCAAACTGTTTCCTGTAGGTATCACCATAAGTGGTATTTGAACAAGTCAGCTAGAATTTTAGATGAGTCTTAAACAAATTTGGGTTCAATCCAGACCTGCAAATGCCGACATTAACAGAAGCTGCTCTCTCCAGCATCCCTAGCAAACCAGCAGGAGAGATTATGGAAATTTTCCTCACACATGCACGCCAAAGTGGCTGTTCTGGTACCAAGGCTTCTTACAGCCTTGGAAGTCAGCCCTGAGCACTCATATACAAAGATGTTTAGGTCTTCAGTTAATGTAAGTCACATCTCCTGCTATTCTCACTAGTAATTTTCTCTAGCTGCATTTCATCTCTTAGGCCTTGAACATTCCACTTTAGGCTCCTTTCCAGAAACACAGAAAAAGCATTATCATTCAGTTACAGCACAGGGAATAAAAGACTGGCTCATATCTTAGCAGTCATAACTAAAATCAACCTACTTTTTTTTTTTCCTATTTTAAACTCTGTCAGTCGCAAACTTGCAAAGTTCTCTAGGATTTTTCCTTCTGGCTCTGTATTGAACTCCTGTTCCTCAGTGATGCTGAAATATCTAGAATAAAACTTTTATTGTGCACCAGAGCAAAGATATTTTCTAATACAATTTTGGAAACAAGGAAAAAAGCTTCAAAATAGCTGACAACAGCCAGACATCATTCTTAGATACAACAGAATTGCTATGGTATTCATAAAATTAATCATACCACTATCTGCCATCAAGCAGTCTCATACCTTCTAGACTCTGCAAATATTTATTTTCATGCTAAACTGAATTCAGTATGAATTCATTTAAAAATTTCTAAGGCTCTGCTTTTTTTATAGACATTGAATGAGAAATACTGAAAATAGGCAATTTCTGTATCAAATGCTAAAATCCTTTCAAGTCCTTTTAGTTACACTATGAAATATTCAGCAATTGAAAAAGAAAGACCACAACCACTGCTGATATGACCTTGGACTATGTATTTTCAAACCTGTTAAACACTTTTCCCTTTAGGAACTTTCTATTCCTTTGTCCTAAAACTCTGTCCCCAAATTCAGAATACAACCACCAAATTGAAATTTAAGTGAGTATTTGTAGTGCTATGGAGAGAGTGGTATGACTTTAGCTCTCAGTAATACAGGCTTCTGTAGAGCTTCTCACGCTTTAAACACTCTTAGTATCTCAGGCACTGGATGGCTTTTTAGACATATTGCCTGTCACTATTGCAGAGTAAAGTCCTTCCTTCTTAATTGCTTTAAAATCTTAACTATTTAAATTCTGTATTTTAAAAAATGTGTACATGGAATAAGTTATACATTTTCTCTTACTGAAAGGATCAAATACACAAAGCTATATAACTACACCTGTACGTTTTCAACATACATGAGTAAAAGAAGCTACTGGTTAAGTGCACGGTACAAAATTTCTATTAAACTTTCTGGATAATTTTTAATATTGAAGGGTATTAGACCCTCTGCAATATAGTTGCAATACCCCCTCACATAATTTGAATATAAATCTTGTGTCTTTAAATTTCTATCAACAATAGCGAATAAAAGTAGCTAAAATATATCAGGATACGAACATGTGAACAGTTCTGCAGTCACTGTTTGAGTGTCTCTGTAAGGTCACCCTGAAGGGTGTCCAGTGTGTGTCAGCTGCCACAGCAGGGTTTATGACTGCTCACACCAACCACCTGCAAAGCGGCAATTGGTGCTGCTCCTCTTGTAACCATGGCACCCCAAGAGGTGGCTCTAGAGATGGTTTTTGTGGCCTCATTTTTCACAGTCTTGTGAAAGAAGTCCTCAAATCACACACAAGGTGCAGGAGGCTCACTGCTGCTCAACCAGCTCTTTCTGCCCTCAGAGAAGGGTGGTGAAGGTTATACGAGCATCAGAGCCTTCAAAATCTCCCTCTGTGTCTGTAGATACATCTACAGGCTTTGAATATTTTACCTACATCCTCAAGGCAGAACATGGAAATAATAAAACAGTGTAAATTCTGTCTTTTCTGGGCACCAGTGTAGCACAAGCCTGTCTATCTCTTTCTCCTTTCACCCTTAACCCCCCAATACATCTTAAAGGTCTGCCAAGATATCTAGGTTACTGAATCTGAGATAAACTGCCTGATAGGTATTGTTCCCGGTGGACTTTGGGCCCATTAGCAGGACAAATGATCTGCAATTAACGTGCTCAGAAGTCTTGATTTGGGGAGAGGGGGGTGGAGGGGACAAGGGGATGAGAGGAAGAAAGAAAATGCCGAAGGTAATTTTAATGCTTCTTTTTTCTCCAAGGGCTTGTTTGTTTGCGCAGCTAGAGTGTATTTAGCATAGCTGGAACTGACCTTTTGTTCAGGCTCTTCTTTATACTTGGATAAACTGACAAAGAGCTCTGATCCTTAGATGAAACATGCACTTCTATCCGGTACAAATATACAATTTTTACAGTCACACAGGCAATGATGCTTATAAATATAATCCCCATTTCTAATTAAAAAACAGACCTGCAAAGGCTTTCAAACATGACTTCAGTGACTAGGTACACAGTAAAACTCAGATGTTACCTTTGTGTTGTATGTTCTAATACTTAGCCTCCAACTATCCTGTATTATTTAAATCCTGTTTACAACCACTTATTCAGAACATGATTATTTATAAATTGATAAGTATTAAGAGTATTTTCCCTTTGTGCCTAACTTATTCTTTGGCAATGTTTAACTGACTCCCCTGTTTATCTTCTTTTTTACACCCAAACAATGTTTGGTTCATGTAATTTTGGAACTTTTTGTTCTCACATTTCTAAAAAATTCTACCATTAACTCAAGTCCCAGCTGATTAATTCACTACTCCTAATATTTGATTCTAAACAATATTAAATCAACAAAATAAATCCTATAGTGATCTTCTTGCCTCTTTCATGCTAAACTACTACTTACAAGGTCTTTTCTAGAGGGCCATTTTCCTTTAGTATAATCTTGAATGGCCCAGTGAAATTGAGAGAGGCTGACCTAAATATCCAGTGGTTAGTTCATGCCTTTGAATCAGAGCAAAAATTTAAACCTTCAAAATACCAAGCCACAGAGGTGTCCTGGCCACTGGCTAATTAGCCATCCTGAGATCATTTCTGGCCCCTTCTGTATTTTGTTTTCTAGCCTTTACTAGTGGATTTTTGATTAAAACATGTATATTTCTCATGAAAAACCTTAGTCAGACAACACGGTATTTTCAAACAGAGAAGTGTTCTCTTGAAAAACTCTTGTTCAGCTGTGGTTGCCATGGACAAGGATGTAAATCTTTCATATGCATAAAATCATATAGATTATCCAGCTCTCCTTTTACTTTGCCTAGCATGTTTTTCACATCTAAATGGGCATCATAAAAAGACTTAGCTCCAGCAATTAAGGATATGCTAAACCTCTATGTGTTATTCACTGGGCTGAAATTTTAATTTCTATCATTTCCAATGTCATTCTTTCATGAAGCCTCACACTCACCTCCAGACACAGTAGCAAGGGAGAGTTAATATTCTACCCTCTCTGCCACCATTCAATATCTTTAGAATCTCTTACCAAAAAGATTTAAATATGCCCTTGCAGAAAAAATTTGCTGATATCGCTTTTTCAAAACTATCAAGTCCTACAGTTCTGTTTGAGCCCCACAATATTCCTGACTTCAGGAATGGAAAAATTTCTCTAGTCTTTCTAGAAATTTTTGCAAATGACTTGCACACTTTAGGATTTCTTTTTCCAGAGTTCAGAAACTTATTGAAGACATGATAAGAAAAACCACAATCAAAACAACCTCACAAGGTTGGTAGACCCAAACATAGATGCTTAATGTATTATATGAACTATTGAAAACCTTAGCACTGATAGTTGTCTTGATAAAATGACTGTGAACCAGCAAGAAAGCTGCATGTGACGATATTTACACTGTGATACTGTTTTTCATCTAATTTGCACACAGACTCAAGTCTTGCAGTTTTTACACTTCATTAACAAAATTCATTATACCTCAATCTGTCTGCTCCTGGGGCTTTAAGACAGATCTGTGTGTCTTTGTTAGGTGAAACCTACCACAAAACTGTAAAATACAGCCAGGTAGGGAATGCCTTGCACTTCCCAGTACTGAGAATTGCTACTTGAGTTATCTCCAAATGCCTAATTCACCTACTGATTGACTCTTTACTCTTTCCTTGACACCTGACTCCTGTCTTTACAGAACTTGTATATTCAAGGATTTCTTCCTGTCCCGGATGAATGCCCTTTCTGTCCTGATTTTTCACATTGCTTCAAATGCTTTTGAACAAATGTTGTTATTTTGCTAATCCTCTGCATGAAGTGGCTATGAGAATTTTAATTTCCTTTTAAAATCTGCATAGTATTTGATCATAAATTCACAGGAACTATGCAAATCATTCTTTGCAGAGCTGCACTGACTTCCAGTAATATCACTGCTATTTTGTATTTTGACGTACAACTTGTTCTCTTGCTGTGCCTGCCATTTGCTGCTTTCTTACCTTCAGTTGTTTTGCAGTTCTCTGCTAATTCTGATGACCTTTTTCCTTGTTCCCACTACTAGCTTTTAAAGCCAGATGGTTTGCATAACCCATGAGAATATACTAATTTATGTTTCAGCACTTTCATTTCTCATCTTGTCCTTTCCACAGAACGCTTTTCCCTCCTTTTTTCTTTCTCCCCTTTTAGAGCTCAGATTTCTCTCAGTGTCATCAAAATTGATTTTTCTGAGGTAAAGGGACCTTTTGGCTTAGTGAAACCATTCTCCTGCAAGACATAAACTGTCATGTAACAGACCCCAAGAGCAGAAATGCTTGAAAAGACCATCCAGTATCAATACATTTTTTTTAAATTTCTGTTTTCTGAATCAAGTATTGCTCTTTTTTGCATCTGAGCCACCAACCTTAACCACAAAGGAAAGGAGGTGACTTTGTACCATTTCTAGAAGCAATGATTTTTTTTTCCAAGCACAGAGGTTCATGCTATTCCCACAGAGCAAAACTGAAAGGATAAGAGCAGTCTGTAGCTGTCTGTAAGTGCCCCTTGTTCTCCCCATGAGCTTCCACCCAGCTCCCTGCACCACGTCTTGGAAGAGAGCAAGGAGGAGGGTCTCTGCTCTTCTTAGTCTGTTCTATGGACTTTTGTTATTTACCTTTCTGTTCTATGGCAAAGCCACCTCATGTACTACAATTTTTATTTTTTTTAAATATTTTGTGTGTGTGTCAGCCTTGTTAAAGCCAAAGATGAAGCATGTCAGGTGTAGTTAGAGATGTTTACCTGAAGTATAAAGAAAGTCAGGGGAATCTGAAACTTCAGGAAGGAATCAAGTAGATGTTTGGGTGACAGACAGGGCTGGGACCAACATCACTTGGTGTTGCATGGAGCTGGCTGTCCTGGCCAAAAACACTTCCCCTGCATGGAGACATGGCACCTGTGCTGTGCCACCTTGGAGGCTGTGACTGCTGTGTTAACGGCTGAGAATTGTTATAGTGAATTTGTGAGAAAAGGAGAGCCTCTGAACCAGGAGGGACTCCACGGGCTTGAGACTCCTGATCCCTCCTGGAAGCTTGGACTGATGGTTCCACTTGTGTGGAGTGATTTGGGGACAGGAAGGGCATAATGAACACATCACCCATGTAGATGTCTCCCAGGCAAACTCACAGAGGAGTTTACCTGAGGGCTCATTAAATCCTTTGGAATAGCCAGTAATTTTCTGTGGAGAAAGCATTGGTACCCAAACTGCTGCTGAGGAGGCTACAGGGAAGATCCATTCAGCTGGCACACGTTTCAGGACAAAACTTTGGTAGGGTGAACTGGTTGCAGAGAATCCAAGGATTTTTAGGGTTGAAAGGGACATCTGGAGATCACCTTGTCCAACCTCCCAGCCAAGGCACCTGGAGCAGGTGACACAGGAACATGTCCTGGCGGGTTTGGAATGTCTCCAGAGAGGAAGACTCCATGACCTCCGGGGGCAGCCTGTTCCAATGCTCTGCCACCCTCAACGTAAAGAAGTTCTCCCTCTTGTTGAGGTGAAACTTCTTGTGTTTCAGTTTATGGCCACTGCCCCTGTACGGCTCCATTGCTTCCCCGTACAGGTGTGTGGAACCAGCACATTAACTCCCTTCCCATACCCAGCCATCTTTACAGGGGCTGCCGGCGGAGGCGGGCAGGATCCCGGCCTCCGCCAGGGCCGGTGAGGGTCAGGGGGCCGGGAGCGCCCCAGCGCTGCCCTTGCCGGAGGGAGCGGCTTCCCCGCGGTCCCGGCGGGCGGGCAGGGCGGAACGGTCGGCGGGGAGCGCTCCCCCCTCAGGCAGCCGGGCGGGCCGGGGCGGGGCCGGGGGCGGGCGGCGCTGGTCGCTGTCCTGGGT
>WEKY01029632.1:6402-32280 GCA_013390045.1 Picathartes gymnocephalus | reverse complement strand
CACGGCGGACGCTGAGGGGCCCGTCCGCCCGTCCCTCTCCACCGGCTCTGGGTAAGCGGCCCCGTCCGCCGGTCGCTCACCTCCGGCTCCGGAGCCCCGTCTTCTGGTCCCTCACCTCCGGCTCCGGAGCCCCGTCTTCTGGTCCCTCACCACCGGCTCCGGATAAGCGGCCCCGTCCGCAGCTGCCTCAGCACCGCCTCCCGCTGCCTGTCCCCGTCCCCTGGTCCTTCCCGACCCGCTCCCGGCCCCTCGCACCTCGCCCCCGCCGCTCCGTCCGCAGCCCCTGCCCCATGTCCCGTCTCGGGGGACGCCTCTGCGGGGCCGCTCTCACCCGCTGTCCCCGCATGCTGAAAACTTCCACCGGGGCTCACGAGGCCCCTAAAATCGAGGTGCGCCGGTGACGTGTCCCCGAAAATGCTTCCAGCCTCTACATACTTAACCCTTATCCCGGTTTGTTGGATTCAGCCCACTGAACTGCCCTTATATTTGAAAGAGACAGGAAATCTCCGGGCCAGAATCCCTCAGATGCAGCCTTTGGTGGAGTCTCCCCTCCAGCTCGTGCTGCTGGAGGTGGAAGTCAGCACTGGCTCCGGCTTAAAGCTCTTTAAGAGCTGTCAGAAAATCCCCAGTGCTGCCCAGTGCGGACCATTAAACAGCCACTTTCTGTTGAGACGTTCTCGACGGACCCCTTCTTCATTTAGAAGGTACCATCTGCACTAAACATCCCCACCTGCCAAGTGACCCACACCGGTATGAAGGGATCCTGAAAGCAAACTCTGTGTGTTTCAAATCGATGCAATTCTCCTGTAACACTCTCCCTGGCAGTCCTTTCCTTGTACTAAGACACCCAGTACTGTATGCTCACCTGAATTGTCTATTAATATTAATGTCTATTAACAGAGTCAGTCTCATTTCACTTACAGTATCTTCCCAAAGCTCACTTTAAGTCAAGAAGGGCATGACTAGGAGAATTTTGTATTTTTTCCCATTTAATACCTGCCTAGGGTGGTTATGGAGATCACAGAGTGAAAGCTAAACAAACTGTCCCTAAGAAATCTTTTTCCAAGACAAAAAATTAAATTCCTTTAAGAAACAAAGGAAGCCTTCCAGAGGAATATTGCTGCATTTTTCCTCATGTACATTCTGTTTATGAAGAAGGAATTAAAATCAGCTGACCGTGTTTTTAATGAGGCTTCAGTCAAGTGGCAATAAAAATGAGCTATTATACTTGCTATAGTGAAGGTAGTGATGCAAGGTTTTAAGGAGAAATGGTTTGGACTGGCTTTATCCATCCCTCCTCTCTCCTGGTTGCTATAGATATAGACTGTTTCTCCTAATCTGCTGAAGAGAAAGCTGTATAGAAATATTGAAAGTAATAGCTGTAATTTTTACCTTTAATAATGCAATAGCCTGCACTGTGCTTTCGAAGTAGTCAGATTTTGATTCTCTCTCTCTAAACACACACTGCAAAGCAGTTTGGGTCACAGAGTATTTTTTCGGGTTGTTGTAGCTGAAACACAAAAACAATGTGTGTGTTTGTTACTTCCCTCCAGCTTCCCTGTGCTCCTGCCTCGGCAAGGATCCCTGACTGCCAGTTAAGGCTGTCCTTGCATGGAAGGGACTGGGGGAAGAGCAGCCTTGATTTTACACAGTGAATCCACTGGTCTGGAGGTATAATTTAGGGGTATTTCAACAGCAGCAAAACAAGCTGAGCCTCCCTACTTCTTGCTGGGATGGGGACCTCACTGATATCTCATGGATCTCTGTGAAAGATGGGAAGGGATTGATTGTGTTTGGCAAGATGCAGGAAAATGTTTGCATTGCTGGAAGAGAAACAGTTTTAGCTGTCTCTTCCATTAGAGTTCCTTTATTTCTTTTATTGACCAGTGTTTCAGATCTCATTAATCTTGAGTTCAAACTATTTATTATTGTGATTCTGTTCAATTTTGGAGTACAATTTTTAGACACAATCAGGAGACATAACTGTAATTGTACAAGGTATGTGAGTTTTGGGATTATTTGTGGTTGCATGTGGAAGATACTAATTTGGTTTCTTCTTGTGCACAGTCCCATTGAAGACAAATAGATGCACTAGGAGACTTCTAGAATGTGTGCTGAAAACTGCCTTAAAAGCAAAGTAATTATAGAAACAGATTTTTATTGTTTTTTCCCCATTATTTTAGGAACTCTTCCTAAAAGTTGTTTCAGAAGTAAAAGTTCATGACCCTTACCTTTTCATAGGATGGATTAATGCAATTTAATTCTTTCCCTCTTTTTTATGGTCAACTTTTGTCTGCGCTTTCCAGTATAGTGAGCATCTTGAAATGTTGACCTTTATTTTGCAACATAATTACAAACTTCTTTAAGAAATTAGAAGATTTAAAGTTGGAGTTAGCTAAGATACAAGATTTGGACTCCTGCTTCTTCTGCTTCTATAGTTCATGAAGCTTTGTAGATTGTTCCTGTGGGAAGGTGTTTTGTTAAGGTGCTATTACCAAGAGAAGCACATTTTCTTCCATTTCTTGACATTTACCTTTCATTGTTCATCATGCTGTGATGATTTATAGTAACATTTTAAATGTGAACAAATAAGGAAAAGTACAGTCTTTTCCCTCTCTCTTTTTCTTGCCTAGGTCTAGGCCAGGAGAGAGATTCTTTACTTTTCCACAGAAAAAAAATCAACTGAGTACATAGTAGTATTCATTAGTCTTTAATGAAACACTGGGGCTGGGAGTTTAATATTCTAAAGAAATCTTTATTCATTTATAAGACACAGTTCATTTAAGATTATGGAGCTTCTTTTTAAGTGTTTTACAAAGTAATAATCTGTGGAAAAATACATCCTGATCATGTTTGCTCAATTCCAGCAATTTGGGTTATTCCATTCTTGTGTTGATGGTCATAACACTGAGCAGTACCTTCAATAAAAACTGCAGCTCCAGCTGCTGAAATATTTTCATTGTACAGCTTTTTAAGTAGACTAATTGATTCAGAAAGTTGCAGTGGTACTTTTTTTTCATTTTAGATAGACTGGCTGAGATAGAGAACTCGATAACAAAGTAAGCTGTGAACGTTCTTAATCAGATCCTTTCATTAGTACTAAAACACCAGTACTTTATAGCAGAGTTGTCCTCATATGTATCAGGAAAGAGTAAATGTGCTTGCTGCAGTACCTTCACATTGACCTCTAATCTGTAAAATGATGCTTATAACCTTCAGTGAATATAATTTTGCAATATAATTTGATCTTTTGTGCTGTGTGCAATCCCATTTTTCAGTATGCATTTTCCTCTTAAATGAGTACATTGATATGTTGTGGAAATTTACGGAAACATTTGTTCCACACTCAGCGTAAATTTGTTGCATAGACTGTGTAAAAGTTCCTTCAGAGTTGTATTGGAGTAATCACAGGCAGAATTTTTGCCTGGCAAATGAGTGTCAATTTAGTTTTTAACTTGCTAACAAAAAGACAAATCACATTTCAGCTTATAAATATGAAATATACGCCTAAACCTTTAGCTGTGAGTTCCTGACACATACAGTGAGCAAAGACAGTGTCTTACACTTCTCTAGGATTTAAATGTAATTGAGGATAGAAACTTTACTCAAAGGCTTAAAAAATGTCCCATGTTAACTTTAGTACTTTCACAAAGTACTGTGTGCATATTTAACCACTGAAAAAATATTTTAGAGGTGGGTTACGAGTTCCGAGGGGCTAAAGTTCATCAGAATTAAGAAACTGCAAGAGTGGGGACTTTGGTTACTGTTGGTGAAAAACATTTCTCCAGTGTGAATTCATAAATTGCAAGAGAGTGAAATAAAGAGTAGGACAGATGAAAAAATTATTTATTTAGATTTTTTGCATTTTATTCAGTATTTTGAACATAATCCAAAGGAGGCAGTGACAGAGAGCTTTTGTCTATGGATCTTTCATTGGGAATAGCAAAGAAGTAGGTCTTGGTTTAATTCTTGTTGGATGGATGTTACCACAACAAAATGAACATGGCTGTTGTTCTCAGCCATCTTTGTTAACTGCTTTGAAGATCCATGAGGTCAGAACTTTTGCTTCTTGCAGCAATTGAGCTGAAGCTCACTGAAGTCAATGTCATTGAAGCCCATTGGCTTCAGTAGCATTTGGATCAAAGTTCTGGTTGAGGCTTGTAGCAGACTGGCTGAGAAAGCAGGAGAATTAGAATGTTACCAATGTTCCAGTACAAAAAAAATTGCCTGACTTTCCAGTTATGTTAATTTGGAACTTCTCATGGGCACTCAGGTATTTTAATGCCGTCTTTATCTGATGTAATTATTGATAGTGGAGTGTAATTTATGATATAATACTAGAAAATAAATATAACAGCAAAATAATTTAATTAAGACAAGGCTATGTGCTCAGAACGTGAAGCATTCAGTGTAGGAAACTGGATTCTTCCCTTCATCAAAAATATTTTTGCATATCCTAGAAATGTTTCTTAAGTTATCAATTATGTTAAAAAGCAGCTTTAAGGTAGATTGATATCAAGGCATGTCTATCTGTCAGTTCCACTGAATTACAGGTAAGGACATGCATTAATATTATTGGCATCATGCCATGATTGTTCTACAATATCTTTTTTACTATAAATTGTTTTTGTTCAAAGTTTCAGGTGGACGGGAAGTCAATTATTTCTCTATCAAAGGAAGCAATTGTGGGTGCTCTTAAGGTTGTTCATAGGATGGAATTTCTTGGGAGTTATTTTGTGTTCTTGTTTGTCTTACTGACTAAGAGAAAATGGAGAAGTTTTTGGCAAGATAAGTTTGTCTCTGCTTCCTACCTGAGTGTGCCCCAACACTTCTCTGTATTTGATGAAATCTCTACTTGTCTTCCTTTTTTTTTTTTTTTTTTTTTTCCCCTGCTACCAACAAATAAAACAGTCCCATAAAGTTCAGCACACCACACCACCATAGTGCCATGACGTCAGTCAGCCTGCTGAGAGGGAATTGTGTTCCTGCTGGTGGTTACATCCCGGAACACTGGGGCAGCTCTACTGAAACAGCCCAGGGCCGGTCGTGTTGACACAGTGCTGATAGACAGGCAGTGACCTGTGTACTTTGTGACTGTGAACAGTGTGGGTTATAGACAGCAGTGTGGTGAGACTACCACGGAGAGGGAAGTGCAGCTGCAGTCCCTGTGTCTATCAGATTTCCACTGCCTGGAAAGAGAGCATAAGAACAGGAGCTCAGATGTAGGTGGTTGCCATCATTCGTATGTATCCAAATCCGTAAGAAGACCTGTGCAAGCCCAAAGGCAGTGTATATTCCAGCTGCCTGAGAATGATACATATTTTGGCCTCATCCCACTGACAGTGTAGCCTAAAATTTAGCTAAAATCTCTGCAGTTATTAATACAAAATCAGTGTATCTAATGTCTTGCCAAAACCTGTGTTGGTGTTTAAAGGCAGATTTGGGAGGAAATTCAGTAATTGGAGGAAAGATTGGTTTGGTTTTGGTCATAAATTTGGCAGAGGATGGAAAGTGTCAAAGAGGCAAAGTTCACTGCTAGCTTCCATCACAGGAATGTTGAGCTGGATGTGTGTTTGGTTGCTGAGCATGGGCTCAGCATGGTCATAATTAATTAATCTAGGAAGGCAGTGAGTAATATTGTTGTTGGTCAAACAGTTTTATATTTGTAAAATGAAGAATGAGCAGGTGAAGATGCAGATGAAGGGAAGCAAGCAGAAGAGAAGCCAGGGAATAGAGAGAGGCATGTTGGAATGTAGATATTTAAAAGACGAAATGAGAAATTAAATCTTTAGAATAGGAGATCAGAAATGGAGATTAGTGTATATGATCTGTAAAGATGTAAATTTAAGATTAAATGGAGTTACTTTTTCTTTTGGAAGACACAGTTGATTGTAGCAGCAAAAGTGAGATATTCAGTGGACCAGTTTGAGACATGAGAAAATGAAGGAAGGTAATTAGAAGGATAAGGGATTTGCAAAATAAAACTATTAACTTATTCTTTCAGGCCAAAGCTGTGGCAAAAAAAATGGAGTCAAGAAATGCATGTACTCTGTGAGAAACTGCTCTGGGAATAGAAAGGATTTATTTTTCTTAATGTAAGGGTTGGGAATCATCTAACTAAATGTAATTAATTGAGCTTATCCCTCTAGGCTCCTTTTAACCTATTTCTAGTTTATAAATTTCAATTAATTTTACCCAACTGTACATATCTAACATAGGTCAGATAAATGTCTCCCTGAGTGCAGCTATTGCTTTCCACTTAGTGTTATCTTAATACATTTCTCAGGCTAGGGCAAGTATCCGTAAAAATCTACATGATAGGTACTGCATGTCAGCTCTTCAAAAATCAGATGTTCAGGTTAAACTCAGGGAGAGCTAAACACACTTGGAGAGTGATTCACCTGTCTTTCCCCACTAGGTGAGACAAATGAAGTAGCTTAAACTAAAGTTAGGTTGTTTGGAAACCTTTTTGAGATCTATAGGTCTTGCCAGTGAGCTCTTTAGGGAGGTACTGTGAGTACTCAAACAGGTTTGTCACATAAGGGACTGAAGTGAGGTGGCTGATGGATATTTGTAATACTTGAAAGAAATTTCTCTGACAAAATCAGCCTCTGATAATTGCAAAGAAGTGAAGGTGACCTCCAAATGAGACAGAGGAGAAATGGGTGTAACAGAATGAGCAAGCAAAGGGAAAAAAGCAGGTAAATGTGCAGAGGTCTGCAGGCAAGACAGAGAAAAATGTAGGAGAGTCTGGTATTGGAGAGCTGAAGGAAGGGGACCATGGAGACATGAGTTTTGGACAGTCAAGTGAAAGCATGAAGGGAATGGCTGTTAATGTGTACATACATTAATGAGCTTTCTTAAGTGAGTTTTAGGGCCTTTATTTGTGAGGTGGTGGAAGGGCTCTATATCTGCCTCAACCATTCCACAGTGTCAATACATGACTGCATTCCCAGTAGGAGTTTGCCATTCAGAATAGTTGCACTCATCCAATAATTAGGGAGGGTTTTTTACAGAAAAGATTAGAGGGACTTAACTTTATAGATTTTATTCCTTTTGAGAAGGTATTTTTTGAGAAGTAGCTTAGTAAATTTCTGCATCTTACTGTGGGTTTTTTTCCCTATAGTTTCTTTCAGCAAATGGTACTTAAATACCAAACATAGTTTGTTGATATACAGTCTCTCTGGACAGAGAGTCAGTGCTTACAATGCCTACCTATTTTGCTTCCAAGTAACACATTGATTAACAAGCTGTTTTCACATGTAAAATGAGTAACTACAAGTTTTATGGGAAGTACAGCTGGTTGTAGTGGGTGTAAGGTCTCTTCTTTCAGTCACAGCTTAGCAGCATGCAACGATTGTTACATAAGCTTGAAATCACAGCCAGCAAGCACAAGGTAATGTGTAGAGATAAATGTGCCTCCCAAAATGTCACATACTTCCAGATGTCCTCATAGAAAACAATGCAGCAGGGACCAAACACACACGACATATCTCAATAAACTTACAAAGTTCAACAAAACTCAGGAAATATCCAGATACTTGTAACCTCCTCTTTTTTACTTCCTCTTCCCCAATTAATCTTTGATCTCTCAAGTTTGAACCTCAACATATTCTACAAAGTACCTTATGAAAATCAATAGTGGATGCTGAATGAAGTGTTTTGAATTTCTGGTGCACAGAGATCTTCTGCTCACATTGTTCTGCAGGAGATAATTACCTGTCTGCTGCTGCCCTAAAAGGGGTAACGATATTATAACTTCTTCTCTTCTTATTATTCTGCTCTGCACCAAGAGCAGAAGTTGTATTTTCCCTATGATTTATTTAGTTGATTGATACAATTCAGTTAAACTCAAAGCAATTGTTTCAGGCAACAACTTTACTTCACCTGAAAGGTCGTGCCTCATCTTCAGGCCTGAGGAAGAGTTTGTGTGTTAAGCAATTCTCTGTGTTTTTCCAACTCCTACCAGCCTGCAGCTTTGCAGTACAGAATGGCAGTAACAAAATTTTATGGTATTCCTGACAGTGACTGTTGATCTTGCTTTTGTAAAGGGTATTGGTTTGGATGAAATTAAAGAAAAAAATGGACCTAAACCACAGCCTTGCTCACAAGCAATTAAACCAGTGCTGGTATTAGTGCTGATGTCCATGACATGGCAACAGAGAGATGGGTTTTGGGGGTAGGATTAGTTTATGCCACTATTTCTCTTAAGGTCTCGCATGAAATCTTGACTTGTGTCTGTATAAAAGATAGTCTCCTATTAACCTGGCCTCTCTTACAGGGTAGATTTATAAGTCAGACATTACATTGTATTTGCTCTTTAGAGCTAAATTAAAAGAATAGCATCAAAGATCATAGGCCTTGATTAACGTGGATAAATCACCACCAAAGAATGTGAATGTCTATTCCATTTTATTGAAGAATATATACATTATTGTTTATTTCTCTTGGCAAAATGATTTGTTATAATTTTAATTTGTAGTGTGCAATACTTTATATATAAAATATTTTTCAGCTATATTTGATATCTCATGTGATAGATGTTAACTATCTTTTATTCATGAAATCTTCATTCCTGTTCTAGATTTCAGCAAAGCTCAGTAGTCTCAGTATGTAGTCAGTCAATACCATACTCAAACTAGCAAAATCTTACATCAAGTCTCTTCTGTGGCCTGGCCACACCTCTCAGCCCACCTTCTCAGCTAAACACTGGTTCTTATCTCCATGGCATCACCCTGTGGTTTATGCAATTCCTCCAATTTGCTGGAGACAGCTGTCCTCCCTGGTGACTATCCCAGTTCTTACTGTAATGTCCTAAAGGAAGAAAAAAAGGAGGGGAAAAAAAAAAAAGAAATTTGGTAATTAGTCATCTGTCATGACTGTTTGGAGATAACTGGATATTAATGAAAACAAGATACTAAGGTAAATATCATCAAGCATTTAGGTAGATAAATTCACCTTGGAGGTAGTGACACAGTTGACAGACATAACCCCACCCGAAATATTTTTCAGTGCAGAGTATTCATTAAATTTTGATTTTTGCTTTGTCTATTTTTCAGAAGTATCTGTTTGGCTGTGTTTGTTTTGTTTGCTCTTTTTTTTTTTTTTTCTCCTGAAAACTGAGGTCAGGTTCTGCAAATTATTCTTACCTCAATTTTAAAGTTGTTAAAATATTCTTGTTAGTACTACCCACCTGGAAATTTATTTTAGCTAACTAGGTCAGCTCATAATTACAGTTCACCAACATATGTTAGATGCAGGGGATAAATTCCAAGGACAAAAAGCAGCTATAAAAATTGTATATTCAGAATAAATATAACAATAATGAAAACTGAAATTTTGAAGGAAAACTCAAAGTTAACTGATGCTATCTGGTGAATTTCCATCGTAAGAGCTGCAGAAAAATAAAACAATCATGTTCTTTGGGAGCAATCACTCACACTTTCAGACAATATAAAATTTATAATGCTATAATCAAGTGGCATTTGAAAAGCAGAATGGGAAGGTTGTTTTAGGACTGTATGTGCTGGGTTTTATGCTGCCCAACAAAGATCTAGAGATGAGGGCGGGTTATTTTCTGTCCATTTGCTTTTGTTTCTCTGAGTAACACCTGCTCTAACGAGTTTGTAATCTGAAAGTAAATAACTGGGCAGGGAGAAGGAAATGGACACAACACACAGGCGTGAGAATAAACAGCTGTCAAATGGCTGGTGTTTTAGAAAGTGGAACACACAACTTTGTTGGAGGATCTCATTCAGCTTGAATGAAGGAACTGATCACACCCAGTTGTCAAACTTTCCCAATTGAAGAATTACTTGAGAGAATTCTAGAACAATATGTTATCCTCTTCAGATTATGGAACTATTTTCACAGTTTAGCAGGAAGGGAAGAGCTCTGAAAGGATTAGCTACCCACTGATGGGGTGGCTACGCAGATTATAAAAGGAGTGTGGTTGTGCTTCTTTCTCTTAACTTGCAGTTTAGGGAGGCTCATGCTAGAGAGACTAAATTAAATAGTAGTGCATTAAAGGGGGATGAACTTCACCTAAGTCTCTGCATGAAACTTCCAGAACCTGAGTTTATGTTACCTATGTTTGGCTACCTAACACTCTTGTCATTCAGTATCTTTTTGTCCATCTGGTATTGGAACAATACCGACTTGTTTTCAGATGAAAGTTCATCCCTGCACAAGGAGACTCTGCTATTAAGAGACTATTATAAAATACAACCTTTAATGTGTTGCTTCAACAGTTTTCCTGCATTTGTTTCTGTGTTTGGTGTAAATTAGAGGGGTTGTAGGTTCAGTTCCTTTTGATGTCACTGGTATTAGTCCAGGGTTCCTGGATTTAGAGTGGATTTAAGACACCAAATATTTAATCAGGGCTTGCCTGATTTTATAGAATATGTTTAGCTCTATTTAAGACAAAGAATTACCAAGTAAATATTTGAACATTTTCTTTCTAGTCAGTTTTCCATTGTCTCTGTTGCAGTCTGGAAGATAGACGTGGCTCAAGAGCTGCCATATTTTCCTTCTATTTGACAAAAATACTCTACTTAATTCTTCTCAATGTGGGGAATCTTCTTGCCCAGAGGATGGGCTTTGGTGATTTGATGGTATTCCATTTTACAAACCTGATCCGTAGAATGAGGTGTGAGTGTTACCTTGTATGGGAATGTCACTCTGGAAAACAGAGGGCAGTGTTCTGCCAGCCACAACTAAGGCACTCTTCAAGCTTAGAAATGTTCATGTACAAATGAAAAGCAAGCATTCTACTCTATGCATAGTTCAGTAAAACAACTATTATACAAAAAAAATAGATGCAGAGAAAGATCACATAACATTCCATAACCTGTAATCTTTACCAGACTGTCAGACTAAGGTAATTATCAGAATGGTTAATTACATTTCCCAGAGACAGATTATTTTTGATCAAGTCTCATCCTCCAAAATGCGTACTCACTTTACATGAAGAACCTGCCTTTTTGCTGTGGTTTCTGTTGAGAGAGGCTCACTCATACCTGTGATTTCTGCCCTCCTTCCAGCCCTTCAGCTCCTGAACCAGAACTCTGTTTGACCAGCGTACTTATTGCCATGGAACCTTTGAAAAGCCCTTCCCAGTTGTACAGATGTCAACCAGTCTGAGAAAACAAAAACAAAACCGAAAAAGAACCCCCCGAACCATTTACAGACTGCCAAAACCACATTTTATGAATACACATTATTAAGCTGGGAGTCAATGTACTTTAATGTTATCTGTCATGTTGGAGTCGGTGTGCAACAGTTCTTTTTCCTAGTCTTTGTAAGTAAAACTTGAACTGGCAGCTCTGCTGGAAATAGATTAATTTCAGTAGTTTCTTACCACTTCTTCATTCCACAGTATTTTACATTATATTTATTCATAATTTATTTTTAGTCACATTTCATTTGTGAATAATGTATGTCAGGTATTATGATGATATTTTTTTCACTTCATAAATCAAAGGAGAGCTATTTCGGTAATAGTTTATTACCTGAAAGCTATGATTAAGTCTCTCTGTTTAATTTTGGTTCTGATTGCCAATGCGAAGAGTTAAGCATGTGCCCAACTATAAGTAAATGCAGTTGTCACTTAGTGAATGTGAGTGTTCACCCTTTATGCTTTCAGCATGGAAAAATATAGGTAACAGCAGTTTTGATTATTCCTTGAATTTTTGTAGAGTCTGGACCTTAATTTCACTCATTTCTTTGGTAATTGAGCACTTCAATGACATTAAAATTTTACACACTACAAAAACCTGTAATTCAAACTTCATAGTGCTGTCACTTGCATACATGTTTAAGATTACTCAAAGATTTTATTGCATTTCCAAGGAAGATAATTAGAACAGAGTTTCTAAAATGAGACTAGATAGAAATTCCTAAAATTGCCTTGAATCTGCTGTTTGGAGCGTCTCGTGTGATAAAAATACTTTGTGTATTTCACTTACTTTTTAAAAATTGGTGTGGCACAAATCTAGATGAGCGAGAAGGTTTGGTTCTCTTCTCCAGTGAGGAGGTGTCTGCTGACATCTGGGAAGGACTGTAAAACCTATGTTTGGGAAGATGCAAATGAACTGAATATTTCTCTGAAACCAGATTGATGCCAAAAATCCACTAACTGATGCTTCACAACTGTGTGAAAACTGAAACAGATTATTCCTCCTTTCCAAAGATGATCCTCAGTATGCATACTGCCAATGCTTCCCAGAAGAATGACTTGAGCTCTGGAACTTGCATTACAGACCAGTGAGATAGTTGCATAGTTACAGAAAAAATAAATATAAATTCTTGCCAGAATCCCCAGGTGCCTCATGAATGAATTTTGTATTCACTCTGCAATTTCTCAGTTCATATATTATCTGTGTGTAGTTATTCTCCATATGTGACAAATTGGAAATAGCTTTTTATTCTTGGTTTCATCTCAGGAGGTGAAAACTTATTTCTGCAAATATATCTTTTTGCAAATGTAAGCTTTTTTTTTTTTAATGAAGATGATAGGTTGCTCTAGGATAAAAAATTATTAGGGAATTTTCCTTAGAGACCATTGAGAATTCTCTCCTCAGAAGAGAGACTACTGGGTGGTTAAGGAGAAAGAAAGTAGGACAGACCACAGCAAGTGAGAAGTCATTATGGAAATAGGTAAAAACTTTAGTTCACCTTTTCTGTTCCATCCTTACTGTGCTGAATATGAACTGGATTCCTCTGAAGAGCTTGACTGTGCTTTTTTGCTTGACCTAGAACTCTCTTAAGACAGTGTTTAAATTGAAAGGGCTTGTTAGGAAAATGTTGCTGTAGCAACAGAAAAGTAGTATTTTTCAGATTTGACAAAAAGCTTTAGTGTCCTTCTTGACTGAATCTTCCAGATTTCACAGTATGAATTTTTTTCAAAGTCACATATGGTATTTGTTAGATGAATTACCAAAAAATAGTCAAGTGGTACGGAGACAAAAAGGATGATTTCAGATAGTGACTTCTTAAAAAATAATCTTACCTACACTAATATGTTGCCATTCCATTATATGAGGCTTTAAAATATTAATAAAGCGATGATTCCCGTTTTTCTGTAGATCTGCTGAGGGACACTCTGTTGGTGGATCAGCTCTCCAGGCTGGTATGAGGCCTAGTACATCTGAGGATATTCCACAATGATGGATGGCGGGCAGCTGGGAAGGTCACACCAACGTGAACGTTATGATCTTTTACCCTATTCTTACCTTCTTTCCCTCAGCAGATGCTACTGGTTTCTGTCAGAGAATGATTTTGGTTTAATCTGAGATGGCTTTTTGTACGGTTTGCTCCTTTTGACAAGAGCAAACTGGGTAAGCACAAATAGCAGCCCTGAATAATGCCTGGGTTCCCCTACAGACTGGTGGGGCCAGGCGTCTGCAGTGCTGAGGGTATTCTGAAGAGTGATAGAACAATTCTGATGTGGGCAAGGATTCTTGGTGCAGGTATTCAGAAACTTTCCTTGGAAGAAAAAAAAAATAGATATTTCACAGTAATTGTGAACCAAAAATTATGCTAGTATTTATGCTCATCAGTCCCTGAATAAGTAATATTTCATAAGAAACAATGTTCCATGGATTTTTACTAGTGAACTGCTAATGCAGTGCTAAGTGTGGGCAGAAAATGCAGTAGTTAAATGAGTTTTTTATAACTGTGTTTTGGCCAGAAGTCTCTATACTGAAGTGCTCCCACTGGGTTCCCGTAGCCATGGAAAGTATGTAACTAACTTTGGTGGGAGAAAAATCCCATTTATTTGCATTGTACTTTGGATTTCAGTCCAGAGGAGAAAGTGTGAAGGAAAAATGTTCAAGGCAGAACACACGGAGTATTATGGTCTGCTGAGCTGGATCATTCTACCCAGCTAAGCCAGGCCACCCCTCCTTCCTTCTGCCTCTGCTTTCAGACAGTGTGGCAGTTCTGTATTCACCAGTGTGTGAGAGCTGGTGAAAACATGGACTTTGGAGTAAGCAAGGGCAAGTGAGAGTTCAGTGTGGCCTTCAGCTAATTTCTATGCTCTAGGCGATGGGAAGGAACAGCACTAGGATTTGTTTTACTTCTTGGCTGTGAAATAATACAAGTCCACCTTTGTGCATGACATCTGTGTGAGAGGGAAGATTAAATTGCAAGCACACTGAATTTTAAGAGAAAATAGCTCAACAGTGCTCTCAGAAAACAGGTAATTGAATAAAGTAGAAAGAGGTACAGTAAGTGTGCTAATTTATCATAATCTTACATCAAATTGGTGGATATTATAACCACAGCTGAACCCATTTTTTTTATTGCCTTGGTTTACTTTCACAAATGAACATAGTCTTAAAAAGTAAGTGTGGAGGCAAACCTGGCAGTACAGATTCAAGAAAATCTGTTAGTATTGTTTAACCCTGAAGTCACAGAGTTTAAAGAAGCATAACTTTTGAAGGCTTCTTTAAAGGAGGAAGGTGAAAGATTTAAAAAAACCCAACTGCTTTGCTCCTTTTAATATTGCTTATAATTATTTGAATATGCAGTTTAAAACAGAACAATTCCTTGAATCTTCCAGCTATCAGAACAGGTTTGTCCTAAAACAAGCCTATAGGAATGCGTTTATCACTTTCCTTAGAATTAAAATAATGAAGGAAACATTTAACTCTTCCCCAAAATTACTACAATGACAGAAAATGGCAGTTGTTCCTCTAATCTCTGGCTGTTGTGCATAGGTTATTGGAGCAACGATTGTGAGTTTTTGCTTGAAGAGCAAGGGATCTCAAATTGCTCCCAAGTGCAGTATGGCTATTAGATACCATAGAGCTGCTGTATTTAACTTCTTGAGCCACTGGTTTTGTGTGATCATTAGATTAAAACTCTGAAGTGTAGTACAGATACTAAAGTTATGTTTTACAGAACCCAACAGAACAAGGAAATACATTATATTTTGGTCTGGTTTTGCCTGTATAATTTTTGTGGGTTTTTGCTTTCATTCCTTAATTGCAGCAGAGAGTGTTCCTTGAGGAGGTTTTAATTTTATCAGTGCAACATTTGGAATTTTTTGTTTATGGGAGCTTCTCTTATTTAAACGTTTGTTTTTGCTCCATCTCAGGGCAAAAATAAGAAAAATAAATTCAGATGTTATAATGGAATAAACCATTAAAATATTATTTTTGCAGAAGGTAAAATACTGAAATATTTTAAAATTTGGGTTTTTTAAGTTAACACTGAACTTTTTCAGCCCAAACTGCAAGGTTTGTCAGCCCGAGGGCAGAGTGAAGGATTTTCCAGTCCTCACCCTAGAAGTTGTATCTTCAGATCTCGTGTCTCCGTGATGGGCAGAGGGCCCAGTCTTGTCACTGGGCCAGGCTTCCTTGTTCACCTGATCCAGGAGGCCACGCTCTGGAAGGGGCATTTGAAAAACCCAAAAAGTCACAAAATCAGAATAGAATCACAGAATGATTTGGTTTGGAAGGGACCTTTTAAAAGTCACCTGGTCCAATCCCTCTGAAATGAGCAGGGGCATATTCAACCAGATCAGGTTGCTCAGAGTCCCATCCAGCTTCTTTCTTTTATCTAATCTAAAGTCCCACCATTCACATCTGGCTCATATGCACTGTAGTGTCAAATTAAATATTTTGATTCCATTATTTGTTTCATTAGAACTATCTTGTAGAACCTCAGTTTTCTGAAACTACATTTTTTTTCTTTGAAAGATCTGTTGACAGTCTCCGTCAGCTTTAGTTTATATAAGGGTCAGGATGTTCAGAGAAGTCAGTTGGTTTTGTTAACAAAAAATGCCAAGCAACCCAAAATAAAGCAATCTTTTAATTTTTCATACACAAGAGCAGAATGTGAGTGAAATTTTCATGAAAATGGTGTTTCTGTTTTTATTTCTCCTTCCTGAGGTGTCTGCCACCTGGTCTGGTTTTTTTTATACCAGGAAAAGAAATCCTATTTCTCAACTGTCTTCAAAGAATATGTTGGTTTCACTAAAATGTGTGTGTTTTTATGTACTTTCAAAAGCTCCAGCTTTTACAGAGTATCACAAAATGTGTAGATATCTGTCCTCTAGTGGGAATTACAACAAAATGGGTTCTCCACAATTTTTCAATTATTTTCTATTCCCAGCCAGACTGGAAGCTACGCCTATTGACAAACCTCATGGGAAATAGCAACATATACTAAATTCCTTTTCAGCTCTAGGAATTTAGTCCTTTCTCAGAAATTAGACTGTGTTAGATTAGATATTTAAAAATCTGTTTGGTTTTTTTTTTCTTAAATTGCTTGATAAGAAACATTTCAAGTTATTTTTTTTTTTTTTTTTGAGAAAACTTGCTGGATTTTTAGTTGTGGGGTGTGAGATTCATCTCACTTCAGATCTCTGCAGCTGAGTCAGTCACTCTGTGTCCCATTTATAGTCACTGAAGGGGAAGAGGTACTCATGGGACTATTTGATCTGACCTATTTTACGTGTCTGCATCAGGAGGAGATGAGTGGTACTCCAGGAACATTTGGCAAACTGACTACATCTCCATCAACTGCAGAAGCAGCAAAGTGTGAGCAAAGGCTGTGTCAGAGGAGTGTAGAGGAGTATGAGCTCCCATTCAAACTTTCTGAAATATCTCCATGAACTTTTTAAAACTTGATATCTGCATCTTCAAATGGGATAGTTTCCAAATCCTCTGTCTTAAGAGTACTTTGTAGTGCTAAGGTTTATAATCTTTAGTGGTGCCTTTGTTATACATAAAAAACATATCACATAGAAGGTAAATACATTCTCATGCAAAGTTTTTAAAACTGAGAGAGCCACAATAACAGGAACTCTGTAGAAGGATAGCACTGTCTTCCTTCTCTTGAAGCACATTTTGGCTCTACAGTAATGGACTATCTTATGATTTGGGATTAAATGACATTTTTGAAAAGTCAATTATTTTGACCTTTTTTAAAGTAATCTTCTTGTTTATAAATTAATTCATAGTTTGAAATAAACAATGAAAATAGAAGAATTTCCCAAGTAAATTCTAAGCAATCACTAACTTTAAACTAAAAAGATGCAGTAAAATTCCAGTTTGTTTCTAAGCTCAAAAAAATTTTGGCCATGGTATACAATCATGCAAATGCACCAGCACAGACACACTTGGCTGCAAATACATTCCTTCCTTCTTCTTCTACCATATAAAAAGTTTCATAATATTTGAGGGTTATTTGCTTTATGATGCTTTGCTCATGTTCAGCATAGTTGGGTTTTTTTCCCCAGAATACTAACTAACCTTGATACTGTGAAAAGTTCAGATACTTTTAAGGGATTTTTCTTTCACCTGTGCTTATTAGAAAACAAACGTGTCTTTAATCTGATGTAGACTGCTTTGTATATAGAAATACTGAATTTTTTTCAAATATCTATAATGAACTATATAGTGCTTATTTATTTTATGTTGCCACCAAACATGTTGGAAATTTTAAAGATTTTTGAGAAGAGGCATTTGCATCCTGAAGAGGTTGATAAATTAGGTAGAATGTATAATTAATGCAAGGATTTAGAGGTTGCATAAATTAATATTAGTGTAAAGATGGTTACCAATATGCAGTTTACATTAACTTAATTTGACAGTGAATTATTTTCTGTAGAGTAGTAAGAAGAAAAATATTTAACTCATTGAAGAAAGAGCAATATTGTGGTCACTGTGGGCTGGCAACCCAATTGCACCAGGTCTGGAAAGTCCATGGATATGGGTAAGGAAGGATTGAGAACGGGTCACACACAGGGACATCTTCTGTGCTGGCCCATGACAGTCCTGAGGGACTGAGCTGAGCATTAATAGATAGAGGAGAAGATGTAATTGGTTCAGAAAGGGAACTCCAAATGTATTAACAGCATGGAAGGCAACAGCAAACAAGACTAAAATAAGTTGGAGGACTCAAGTTTGACTGGAGACGTGAGGCTGATGGGAGAAGAGAGAAATATTAGGAAGCAGATTATGAAGGGCTTTGAATGTCAAGTGGTCATACAACAGGATTTGATTCCTATTTCCTGCTATGTGACATTAGGCAAATCATGACATTTCTCTGGTTTTTATGAGTTGAAAATGTGGATAATGCTTGCATACCAAGTAGCAAACTGTGGTGACAGCTCTGATCCTGGAGCAATGTAAATGAGATAATTAATTTACTAATTTTAAAAGTTCTTAAATGAACCTGGTGATATAAAAGCATTAGATTCACACTTTCCTCAAAACTTACTTTTTGTAGTACTCATTAACATATTTTTCTGTAATCAAGATTTCTGCAGAGCTTGATTTCTGTATACAAAGCTTTTTATTTATGGAAAGCAAGTTTCTACAAGGTGATTTTCTTTCCAGTCTCTAGTCAGATTGAATAGCTAATGAGGAAGTGTCCTTCTCTTTGTACTTCATGATCCTAAGCTTTTTCTTAAAATACATATGTAGGAGATTATACTGTGTCACTGACTGTTAAATTTAGTGTCCCCATTCATTACATGAGATAAACATGTGCAATATCGTTGCCAGCTGCAGAAGCAATCCTTGCATGTATTGATTTTATTTCCCAAATAAGAACTTACCACATAAGATATGCTCAGAGTGGTACAGTTTGTAAAAGCAAGATACAGTACTGGAGAGAAACTACAGTGTTCTGGAGGCAGTACTTGGTTTTACACAAGTGTTCCTTTTCTTGAAGGTGAAAAAATACTAATAAATTAGTCTGTTTGAAGTTCAAGAATTGTCGTGATACCCATGATGATCTCACACAATATTATCTCTAAGAATTCCTGTCTTCCATGTCCAACTGGCTACAGTACCATGTCTTGTGCTGGTAGATGATGACCAAAGCTGAATTTTACACCCTTTTGCTGCCTCTCATCTGTAGGATAATACACTGAGGTTTAAACTTACTCTTCTTTAATAAAGGGTTGCTAATCCAGAAAAAGGCACTGGGTGAATTCAGCAACACAGGCAGAGGTGAGTTGGATTCAATTTTAAACACTAGTTTCCTACAGATCAGGCTCAAAGCCTACACCCTTGTTTGTGAGAATACCACTGGAACTGAATGGGCAAGACTGAGAGAAATTCACACAGAAAGAGTGCAATTGGGAGAAAACTTCCAAAAGTTACATATTAGTCATGTCACTTGACATACACTGGAAAACAGTTGGATAAGACAGCAATCCAAAAACACATAATGACAAAAAGTTCTCATAAAAATACCATGGAGCTCATGTTTGAAGATGGTAATAATTTTATTGACATTTGAGAAAACTTATCTTTTCTAAAGTTAACATTTTATGCAAAATGATTGAGAGATCTGGAGAAAACCTATATCTGAATGAGTCAGTTTTTGGGTTGTTGAGTCAGTTGGTGGCTTAGGTAAATTAAAATGAAAATAGTTTTTCTTTTGGTTGGTATTTAGATGTTTCTCTCATCTGCAGTAAGTAAACAATTTTCTCCTAATATTACTTATATTTTTATTGAAGTTATACTTACTATTGATTGTGACTGGGGAAGCATTTCCCACTGTAGGCTGAGACCAAGTTCATGACCACCTAAGGAATCTGAATATACATCAGTTGATGGGACTGGATGAGATGCATCCCAGAGTCCTGAGGAATTTGGGTGATGTAGTTGCCAAGCCACTTTCTCTGATATTTTAAAAGTCATGGCAGTCAGGTGAAGTCCCAGGTGACTGAAAAAAGGAAATGTTGCACCCATCTTAAAAAAGGGTAGAAAGGAGGACCCTGGGAACTCCCAACTTGTGCCTGGGAAGATCATGGAACAGAAACTCCTACTGGAGCACATGGGGGACAGGGAGGTGATTTGCGATAACCAGCATGGCTTTGCCAAGGGCAACTCCTGCCTGACCAATCTAGTGGCCTTCCATGGTGGGGTGGCTCCATCAGTGGGCAAGGGAGGGGCTGCAGATATCATTCATCCAGACTTACATAAAGCTTTTGACACGGTTCCTTACACCCCTTCCCACTAAATTGGAAAGAGAAGGATTCCTCTCTCCAATGATGTGTGGACTGTCCAGTGAACAGGGAGCTGGTTTGATGGTTGCATCAGAGGGTAGTGGTCAGTGGTTGAGATCCTGATGGACATCAGTGACATGTGGTGCCCTCAGGGGTCTGCACTGGGGCCAGTGTTATTTGATGTGTTCACCAATGACACGCACAGTGACACTGAGTGCACCCTCAGCACATTTACAGATGGCACCGAGCTGAGTGGTTGTGCTTGATGTGCCTGAGGGATGGGATCCATCCAGAGGGACCTGGACAAGCTCGAGAAGTGGCCCATGGGAGTCTCATGAAGTTTAATAAGATCAAGTGCAAGGTGCTGCACCTGGTTTGGGGCAACCCCTGTTATCAACACAGGCTGGGGGATGAGCAGATCGAGAGCAGCCCTGCCCAGAAGGATTTGGGGGTGCTGGTGGGTGAGAGGCTGGACATGAGCCAGCCATGGGCACCCACAGCCCAGAAGCCCAGATGTGTCCTGGGCTGCATCCAAAGCCCTGTGGGCAGCAGGGGAGGGAGGGGATTCTGTTCTTCTTCTCCACTCTGGTGAGACCTCATCTGGAGTGCTGCATCCAGCTTTGGGGTCCCCAAAATAAAAAGGACACGGAACGGTTGGAGGGAGTCCAGAGAACCAGAAAGATCATTCGAGGGCTGGAACAGCTGTCCTATGAGGAAAAGCTGAGAAAGTTGTGAGTGTTCAGCTTTGGGGTGACTTTATAGCATCCTTCCAGTACCTGAAGCAGGGCCTATAAGGAATCTGGAGAGGGACTATTTACAAGGTCATGTAGTGACAGCAGAAGGGGGAATGGCCTTAAGATGAAGAAGAGTAGGTTGAGATTAGATATTAGGAAAAAATTCTCTACTATGAGGAAGGTGAGACAAGAATCAGGTTCTCCAGAGAAGTTGTGGATGTCCCACCCCTGGAAGTGTTCAAGGCCAGGCTGGATGGGGCTTTGAGCAACCTGATTTAGGGAACGGTGTCCCTGTCCACAGCAGGGATGTTGAAATGTGATGATTTTTAAGATCCCTTCCCTCCTAAACAATTCAATGATTCTTTGATTCTATGACCCAAAACATATTTATAATATCCAGTGTAATAAAACCTTTGTGTATTTACACGAAAAGTTGGTTTTGAAACATGGAGGTTTGAACTGAGAAGAATTTGGGGAGTTTACTTGACAGCTTTGTAGTTCTGGTAAAGGAAAAAAATTAATTAAGTTTGTCAAGTAAAAAGTCATAATATGTGGTGGAAAATGAAACCTGAAACTGAATAAATTGATGCTAAAAGATGAGGCCTTTTTAATCATTGGGATGATAAGCCATCAAAATGATTCAAATGGGGCATATGATACAATATTGCTACTCAAACAGAAATTGTGGATTAATTGCAGTGACCACCTGATGATACTTGATGACATTCTCTGATGTTTTTAATGTAGCATGTGGACACCATGGTCTTTTCTGACCTTGAAATCTATCAATCACTCTCCTATGACAGAGTGCGTTACTGTGAAATGTATTCTGTACAGATTTTTTTCTTCCTTACTGTTCCTCTACTGTTCACACAGTGTTAATTGTGATAACTATTAATTCTGGAGTAAAATGATTTTATGGTGGTTTTATTATTAAAACAAAACAATTTTAAATTATTCTAAATAATAAGGTCTAAGAAAGTCTTGCCAATCTTACTAGAATACAAAGACAAAAATGCTTATCAGCTTAAGTTAAAATCTCATTTGATTGCAAAGTGTTGTTTTATTGAATGTATTTTATAATGGGTTGCCTGTAGAAGTTGGTGTGGATGGTAATTCTGTATTCATACTTTTGTCATTTATGGCTTGTAGTCATATAAGAAAACACAGCTAAACATTTCTTATTATTTCTGTACAAACTGCAGAAGGAAAGGCTGGAGGTCCCCATTCTATAATAACAAAAGCTAAGCAGAAAATATTTTTTTATCCTTTGTACTATTTTTAATTGATTTTGAGAACCTGCTCATGAAACACTGAAGTACTCAAGGAAGAAAATTAAATCCCTGAATGATAAACCAGAGAAATTATTTCTTAAATAAACTGCCATAAGCATTTTTCTAGTTTTTGCTTTTCATCTGGGCAAGCTTTGGAGAAGAGTTCATTTTTCCAAAGACAACTTTGCCCTTGAGGACAGTGGTTTTCAGCTTCATCAGAACTTTATAAGGCTGCTGTATTGTTGTTTTGTCTTAGAAATGTAGCAGCATTTCTAGTGGAGTTTCATCAGAACAGAACTAGTCTGAGTTATTTACTATCAAGTTAGTACTAAAGTGAGGGCATCTAGTTGTTTTATGAGAATCAGAATGAATGAGCATCACCTTGTAGCCCCCTATCACATGTCACTTGTAGTGCTCAGTCCGGGGTAGTGAAATCCTCTACATGTGCCAATTTTCCATGTATGTGTATATACATATATATATTATTAATATCAGATCAAGGCCAAAGTTCTCATGCTTTCATGTTCTGGTTCAGCAGTGCTCACTGCTACTCACTGTCCTTAGGTACTCACTGCATTGCAGACACCTCCACGCTGAGTTCTTCTTCAGGGTTCTGGTTGCAATTCACCACCAACATTACAAAGCATCAGAGCTGCCTCTGGATTCTTCTGCACTTGTCTGTTAAGTTCCCTCTGCAGTGTTTGAGGTCAGACAATCCAAATCAGCCCAGCTGATTTTATAGTAACTGGGAGGGAGGTTACACAGAGAAAAATCTGACTAATCTGAATTTAAAATATAGCAATAATAGCTTTTGACCCCAAAGCACTCTATGAATTTTTATTCTTTTGATGGAAAAGGGATCGTTATTGGTTTTGGCCTGGTATTTTGCTGCAGTGCAGCTTTCTGTGCCTTCTTCAGCTTTTTTTGCTGTGTTTCTGACTGAAGAAACAGAATGAGAGAGTGAGTCCTGTGACTTCAGGTCAGTACAGGATCATGCCCCAATGGGCACTGTATCCCTGGCTCGTATAGAGCTTTAGTCTTCCTATTTACTGCCAAACTCTGCATCAAAGTAAAGGAAGCCAGCAGGTGTTCCACACATTGCATGGCAGAAATGTATCTGAGCTTCTATCTGCTCACATTCTGCAACTGCTGCAGAGAGTTTTAGGGAGCAAGAAGAGGCTGAAATAAAGTCATCTTTCAGAAATGAACAGAAAGTTTTTCAGACACTACTTTGTCCTCTTTTTTTTTTTTTTTTATGATTAGACAATAAAATTTTCTTATTTTTAAATGACTCCTAATGACTCATCCTGTGCTGCTGGCTTTAAGTTTCTTACAAATGACATGAAAAATAATTTTTAGGAAATACAATAATAGTAAAGAAAAAGGCCATGACCAGAGAAGGATGAAAGGATCACCTGCCCTTAGCTTGTTTGAAATAGAATCTTATACGTAACAACAAAAGCACACCTAGACAAAAAAGAAAGTGTGTTATTAAAAACATTTTCCTTGAAAATAGAGGTGTTGTAGAGACAAGTGGGATGTGAGTCATTAGGAGGTGTGGTCTGATTGACACTCAGCTCATGTTGTGATTTGCAAATGTAGATTACATGCTTTTCAGTAGCACTAAACTTAAACTTTTTGTGTTGAGAGCAGGAGCAATTGTGGCTTGGATAATAAAACTGGAGATATAAAATAATTTCACTGTATTTTTCTTCCATTTTATGGTGTAGAAATTTGTGTAACTTAAAATGTCAATAAGGAGATAAATTGCTGGCTTTCCCTGTGAAAAAATAATAGTATGATTTTCTTATGCTAAAAGATACAGCAGGTATCTGTTGAAAAGTAAGACAAGAACAGCTATTTTTGAACAGCAGAGGTTTCTTTTATTCCGTATTCTTGCGCATATTTTTTCTAGCTATTGATTTATTTTTTTTACAGCTCTTGAAGTAATAAAGCTACTGAAATATTTCTGTCCTTTCAAAATTATTAAGAGATGGCTGTCATAGTTAGGGGTGCTTCCAAATAGTGAGCTGTACTAGCACATTGTCCTAGAGAAAGGCATGTCTTTATAGACCTAGCCTTAATGTATGGCAGCCTCAGCTGGGCTGAGCTCATGGTGCCAAAGGGTCACAGCTGCTTTGCCAAATGACAGGAAACAAAAGAAAGCCATAAAATTTTTGGACAGTAAAGGCAGCAAAGAAAGAATGTATTCAATGATCACTAAAGAAGGCTGTTGCTGATATCTGTAAGTGCATGACGAGCTGCAGACAATGCTGTTATGTGGCTGGTGACTTACAGGACAGCTCTTGATGGCCCCATGTCACAAAAATACTGACCTACCTCTGCTGCTCTTGGTCAGACAACTTGCTGGTTGTTTTATGGGAAAGATTTTTTACTTTACCTAGTAAGACTGATTCTTCAGTTTATTTTTTAAAATATTTATATTATTATTTTTTCCCAGCAACATTAGAAATACCAATATATAGAAATGATTGCATGCCTTTTAGACGTTCCTATGTTTTAGAAACTATCACACATCTCAGAGTACTTGGTGCAACACAGTCTTATGAAGCCAGATTCACTGGCAACGTGTGTTGACCTGGATCTGAGAGTTACTGAAAGAGTGAGGGAATCGCATTGCTAGGAGGGAGATGCTTCATGAGTTGGGAGATTTCCCCTCAGAATCCTGGGGTAGTTTTACTGAAATTTTTGCTGTGACACAGCACGCTCTCACAGCTCACCAAATGAAGGCTAAGAACATCATGCAGGGCAGTTTGGTGTAGGAAAAAAGAGAAAAGGAGAATGTTTTAAAAATATGAATTATGGAAAACCTAAATTGTGAAGCACATATGTGTAGTTCTATCTATGGACATTTGAAAACTTTCCAGATCTGTTGGTTTAGTTAACACTAGTGAATTAAATCCAAATTACAAAATTTGCTAACCTACTTCCTAAGTAGAACTACCCTTGTGGTGCAACTACCTGTGATGGAAAGCCTACATTCTTGACAGAGGTACCACTTATTTCTAGAGGAGACATTTCTGCTTCTGGTAGTCAAAATTTGAGTAACAACACCGTTGAAAGTTACATCACTTTATTTAGAACATGAGATCACTGGAGATACAAAGTAAAATGTGAGGGTGGGACATTGTTAGAGTAGAATCCATAAACTTGAGATATAAAATTTCTTTTGCTGAAGCATAATGAAAGGCAGCATGGCCAGAACAGCATAAATTATTGGGGACTGAATTATGACAAATCTACGTCATCCTGAAATTAAATTGCTTGATTTTTAAAGATACTTTGTTAGATGCATTTTGAGGAAAAAATGCAAACATTTTACAAGTAAGAACAAAAAGAAATGAAGAGCTGGACTATCAAAAGTCTTTAGGCATGATTTCCAAACTAGTAAAGGTGGTAAAGATGGTGCTTTCTGCTTCTCTCACCAGACTCTTCAGCTGGGCTGTTTCATTCTGAGGTCTAAAGATACTCAAAGCTGAACTGGTCCTCTTGAATCTGGTCCTATGGTGTGCATGAACTAACCAGGTGTTAACCAGTGGGACAGCTGCAGGTTTGGGTTGTCAGTGGAAACTGGGGTACAGGTCTTTTGTCTCAATGAGGCTGCAAGGACATTTTATCTCAAAATCCTCACATTTTTTTGATAGACCTCACTACTAAGGTGCAGCATAGCAGAAACCCCCAACCACTTTGTGATTTCTCCATCAGGACAGTTTGCAGTGTTCTGAAATTACTGAACTGGAGCTGGTCTCATGGAGCCGAGATTGGCTTTTAATAATATCTTTGGTGAATCAGTCTTCAGTGGAACAATTTGCTAGATCTAGTATTTAAGAACAAGGTAGAGATTGTTGGTTTGTTTTTGTTTTGCTTTTTTTTTTTT
>WEKY01029628.1:26857-51287 GCA_013390045.1 Picathartes gymnocephalus | reverse complement strand
TTTTTTTGCTTTACTTCATTCTCTTAGTTACCAAGGAAAAGTGAAAAACAGCATGCCTTTCTCCCTGATAAAAATTCGCAGACACTTCAGCAAGGAGACAAACTGGTCTGCTGCAGCACTTGCTGAGAACAAGCAATGACCCAGCATTATTCTCTGCCAGAACTGACAACACAGATCCAGATGGACGATCTGATCTCTAACTGTCTCTATAATAAAGAGCATGTCAATATGTTGATAAAAGAGGGCCAGATATATTTACTTGTTAATACTATTGAAGGTCACAGGCAAAATTGAAATGATATGCAAAAGAAATTTGACTACTCTGCAAGCAGCTTTCAAGTATCTATTGGCTGAACTTACAGAGTGGCCCTGTCATCTCTCATTGTAGAACCTTTCATGCCTCTCTATTCCTTTGTTTCAGTGACCTTATGGAGTAGCCATGCATGCATATAAATGCAATTTTTAGAATAGTTTCTACAAACATGCTGAAATCAGCTGCTAAAGAATGTGATCAGTTTGGTTTTCTTCCCAAGCTTCCTAAGAGTCACACCATGAATTAAGTCTGTTTCCCAGAACAGAATAGCCAGTGTTTCTTTGTCTAATAATATGGAGATGCAATCCAGAAATAAAATTCCTGTTGTCTCTGCAGATGTACAGAAGCTGGCTGGTGCTACAAAATGTGCATTCAATTAAGTCAAAGACTGTTGATCAACTGTGCCTGGCAAATATTGCAAGCATAAAAATTACACTGCAAATACATGGTAAATGTGCATTTTGGCAGGTGAACATGAGATTGTAAGTCTTCCATTCTTTGTCAGTTCTGTGCTGGGACCATAAAGAACTGCCATACAGGATGCAAAGATGCATAAGAAACTTTGTGTATTTCCACAAATATCTATGTCACGGCAATGAATAATTGGCCAATACCAAAGGGAATTAAAATCAAAATAGAGAGATGGGCGAAGATAAACTTAGGTTGGGGCAGAGAGTATGATTCAATCTTTGAATTTTAATTAAAGAGACACTAGAGCAACCTTTTTTCTAATTGTAATCTTTACTTTAGGGAAAACAAAGGGTAGTTCTTGAAACCATCATTACTCTTGTTCTAACTGTTTCACTATGATAACAGAGGTGTAAACTACAGAGGGTGGGTGAAAGGGAATTCTTGGAGGAAATTGTAGCAAGTGATCTTCCAATTTGATACAAGGCAATAAAAATCGTCACAGTGAGGATGAACAGCTCAACTGGAAATGCTCAACAAAGCAAAGAGGTCTAGCTTTATTTTGGCCATGTTTTAGTTGGGATGACTCTTCAAATGTTCTGGAGAGGTCTTTTCTAACCTGTCTATTGTTATACGTGTGTGGGCTGACAGCAGACAGGCTTGTGTATATATATGAAGTTCACTAAAGCCAAGAGATGTAGAAAAAAATCTGAGAAAAGACAACATGCTTAGCCAGATCAATCTTGATGTGAAACTAAAAAGCTCATTTTGGAGAAATTACTTCATCTGAGAGCTGGAAAAACTCTCCATTTCTCCCTTTCCAGTGTTCTAACACTATGGAGAAAAATGTTTTCTTGTAACTTACTCTTTACTATAAAGGAGAAAAGTATATTAAAAAGTAAAAAACAATAAAACTGATTCAGTAACAAGTAAAAAACCAGAGGTTACACAACAATACACTTTGGCAAACTTAACTTATATTTGAAGCTCTAGATATAGAAAGATAAGGACCTTAGGAGCTGAGACATTGTTGTATAACTGAGAAAAATTACTTTCAAAGTATTAACAGCATGAAGAAATCTGATGACTTCTAAGAAAACTAGCTCTTGAAAGAGAGCAAAGGCCAAGCTGAGCTAAATTAGAGCCTACCACCGTTTATCTAGTGACTTAGAAAATGCCTTCCCTGCAGATTAATTTCTCCAGCTGGAAGAATTTTTTTGAACATGACCATCAAAAATGTTGTCTGCCTGAATACAGAAATAGAAACAGCTGGTCATACTCTGGAAATTAAGGTCTTCAGGTTAGAGATTAATCTTAGAGTTGCCCTAAAATGCCTCTAGCACAAATCCTACAGCTGATAAAAGAATGACATAATCATATCTGAGCCAATTTTCCTAGCCCGTGGTAGTACAGTGGGCAGATCAGTTTGGAGATGATGTTTCAGGTCCAAATGAGATTTAACTGAAAAGCTGCATCATCATCCTTCTAAAGTCAACATTAATTCTGAGCCTAATAATGAATGTATGGTGTTTATTTACATAGCAATAATTTTTGCCAAAATATACCTGTGGAACCGCAGTCAGACCTGTTTCAGCAAACATTGCCTCTGACTGCAACACACAGAAGTAACTGTGCAGCCCAGGTTGATTCAGACCTTACTCATCATCACTAGGGAGCCAAGTAACTGATTCTGTGTGATTCCCGATCTATTTCAGAATGTTTAATAAGATCTGGCATGCTTTGAAGGGGAAGAAGAACATGGGATGGATAATTAAACTCTGTGAAAGTTTAACAACTTCATCGGTACTCTGTTGCTATATCCACTTTTGCCCTTGCAGTACTTGCTCCAGTTAAGTTTGTCCTGAGAGCAGGAATGCCTCCAGAGAAGATGTACATAATCTAGAAGAAACCATAAGGGACTCACCCATCATTTGGAAGAAGATGAAAAGGTTTAAAGGTAGCTTGCTTTAACTGATTAACTGGTAACTTTGCAGCAGGTTAAGTGGAACACTGTGCAGGGCAGGGCTCATGTACTTCTACTTTATGGGTATCATTTCATGCACACTTACTGTTATACAAACAAAAATAATGAACCATCACAGCAGTAACCAACTTGATCTTCCCAGATGATTTTTAAACAACTGATTAGGGTCTACCACAGAAGGAAATAATTTAAAACAAAATAAAACCCCTCCACACTCTGCCATTGGTAATCAATTTTCCTGTGACCAGGGTATGTTTTCCTTGCACATGCCAACTAGTGCTACCACCTTTGGGACCACCGGAGGTTGAGTGTGGCAGGGCACTACCCAGCAGGGGAAAAGGCCATGACCTCCTGTCCCAAACCCATCCAACATAACAGAAAAGAGTCTCATTTCACGTAACGCGGGTTACTCACGGCTCAGCTTCGATGCTCTGGTCAGCAGCTATGTAGTTGGCAGGGATGTAACCCGTGAGCTTGCGGCCAGGACAGACTGACCCCTCTGGCAGGAGGAGCTTGGCATACCACCATCCCTCATGGGATGCATTCAGCACTTCCAGCTTTTCCCCAGCTCGGAAGCTCAAGTCGTCCTCAGTGCGAGCCTCATAGTCGTACAGTGCCACAAAGTTGCAAATGTTTGCTAGATCCTGGCCCGGCAGTGGAGGTAAAGGTTTCTCTTTTATCTTATTCTCTAGGTCCTTCTGTCCTGCTTGGAGGTCAGATTTTATCACAGCAAGGTTGGCGAAGACTTGACCTCCTTTGTCTTCCTGCTCACCGTTTCTCCCAAAGAATAAGTAAGGAAGGTAAGGCTCCAAACAGGGACAGTGCTTCTGGCAAAAGTTTCCCATCCTGATTCTTTGTTGCTTCCTCTACTTCTGCTTTTCTTTTGATTTTCCTGGCTGCAAGAACCTTAGACCAATTTTTGCATCCACATCTTAGCTTTTTGTGGACTTCTTCTCCCCCTTCTCCTTTGGCACAAAATGAAACAACTCCTGGCACAGCTGGAAGCTCCTCTCAGAGTCCCACGGAGAGCTCATTACAGACGGCTCCCAAATAGGGAGTGAAACTTAAGCATTCAAGTGCCAGTGCACGAGCGGAGGGAATTTCTCACTTCCTCTTCAGAACAGGAAAGCAACACCTCAGCTGTGCTGGGCTGAGCTCTGAGAACAACAGCAAAGTGTGGATCCTCTTCTATTACAGCAAAACAATAATGCCAGAACATGTAAATAAGGGAGGCTTTTCAATTCCTTCTACTCGGGATGGGTGCTTTCTGATCTCAGATGTGGTCTGGTCACATGATCAGTGGTGAATGTCTGTCTTGGCAATGATTAACCAAACTGCCCTGGCTGCTTCCTCAGCAGTCTGACGTGGACAGCTTGAATGAATATTTCTTTTTGTTTCCTGGTTCGTGCTGGTTTCAGTTCGCAGTGGGAAGCCTTTGCTCACCTGAGACTGGCAGGCACCCTTACGGGGAGTGCACCTGTGGCTCCCGCCCTCACTCACACCCAGGCACATTCCTTGCCAAGTACCCGCCCCTCAAACCAACCCTCTGAGGTTTTTTTTATTCAGCTGGGATGGGCACTTTTTACAATGAAAACCAAATATAGGTGGCTTATGGTAATAAAGCAGTATATTCCTTATTCTGCATTTTAAGGACAACAAGGCACTAGCCAAAAAGCATTTCTCTAGATGGCTGGCTAATTAGATCAACCCTATATAAAAATAATGGCTGTTTTCCAGTCACCATGTAAACAATGACTCTGCATTGACCAGTATATTCCCATTTCTAAAGCATCTCTAACCCAGCATACAGACCACGCATGGGTGTCTGGATACTGCTGGGCAAAGCAGGCTGAAGGGTTGGCTGCCGTACCGCAGCAGTAACTACAAACCCAAGCTTTGTAACTCCTGGAAATCACCACAGCCTGGGGGACATGTAATGCTTGGAGCAGGAGCAGGAGGCACAGGAGAAACAGAGATAGCCAGTCTGCACACAGTTGTGGCGTTTTCAGTAAGAGATAAACTCTTACAGGTCAGAGTCTATTTATTGAGATCAATCAAAACTCACACATGGACTATAACTTCCTGGTGAATAAAAAACCTGAGTCCCTTTTTTTTTTTTTCTTCTTTTTTTTTGGTTAGGAATATGGTGCTGTTTTCCCAAACCAGTTACTCATCTCTCGGTTCCTTTTAGAGTTGCTGACTTCTGTGGTTTTACTTTACTAGAAAGAAAATAACTAAATAACAGAAACCAAAATCACTTGCTTTCATCATGTCTCTCATTGATTTGAATGAGGAAACCAGTGGCAAGGCAGAAGACTACTGATGAACTAGGAACTGTGGGATGACTAAAAGATATCTCCACTGAAAATGACAATATTAATATCAGGTGCATCTCCACTGAAGAGGAATGGGGAACTGCTTACACACACTTCTGCAATGCTGCAAAAGAAATGAAATAAAGGAGGAAGTACCATACACATTAAGGCATCACTAAACCTCATCACCTTTTGGGTCTGATAAAAAAAGTTATGCTGATTTTGCAGATTATAATAATCATATTTAGTTTCTGAAGAACCACTGGAGATGATTTTTCACCAGCAATCATTAACCACATAATAGTAAGAACACAGATATCCAAGAGATGTTTACTTTTCCTAGGAGTGAATAACAATATCCAAAGGAAAGAAATGCCTGTATTTATAAAGAAACTATCTTCATTAATCTTGTTTAAAGAATTGTCTACATTTACTAAAAGAAGAGAATATTAGAAACTACTACTAAGTAATCTGGTAGTTTTCAGTTTGAATATTTGATTGACTTCTCCTGTAATGTTTTGTGGTTCTGGTAACTTGGGCATTGATTTGGCAAAGCTTTGCAAACTCATTTACTGCCCAGAAGAGTTTCATCATGACAACAAAGCCATTTGCATCACACAGAATCAATCTGTACAATGCACAGCTCTTTTTAGGATCAAGTCCCACCTTTACACTCAGGAACCAATATACAAACACATAAGAAATCACACTGCATTCACTGAGACCACTCAGATAACTGTAGCTAAAACAGGGCTCAAGCCTACACATAGTTGTGTATATGACTATCTTATCTCAAAGGGCTCCACGTATGAAATTCATCTCCTCTCTCAATTTGTGCCATTGCTTGGCTTTACAAGAACAGAAAGACTTTTGCTGGAAGTGATTAATGAGTATAAATCAGATTATTTTCATCCTGAACTTCTGGACCAGTTCTATGTATTAAACAAGTAGCCTTTAACAAATAGCCATTAAATTAATTAACCAGATTTAAAAGTCTTCTCAAAAAGAGAGAAGATTGGAGTTGCTGAGAATCACTGAGCAGATTTCCTATCCCATGTGGGACAGGACAGTAAGTGAGCTGTGATGTGGCCACACTGCAGCAGCTTCTGCAAGGGTCTTTGTTCCCATCCTGGTGACTTTATTGAGGATTCACTGCATTTCTGAAAATAAAGAAATAGTCTTACTGGTTTAGAGACTATATAATTTTATCACAGGCAAGAAAAGAAAATTAGCATGTCATAAAAATGTTCTTGCTGCTTTTACTGAAAAAAATAAAATCTGATAAATCCCATAATCCTGATTTTCACATTCACAGTTTGGAACAAATGAGGGTAATCATGTATATTCAGGGGCTTTTCATTAGAAACAATTGTCCAAGTTCTCTGCATTTATATTACATGTAATTTAATAGAATAGTCTTTGCATTATCTATTCCTTGTCTGAACTTATTTCCTGTGTCTTGCATGCCACTATATTTTCCTTTTCTTGCAAAAGGAGGCCAAACAGTTCTGCATTGCTTATTGGCCTTCTGTAACTTTACTTAATTTGTTTTATAGTTTGAATATCAGAGCAGAAATTGTTAAAAAAATAAGCTACTGGATGTAAAGTGACTGTAAAAGACTTAATCAGAGATATTGATGAATTTTATTAGCAAAAGTGTTTTAAGAATGATACAAGGGCCTCACCTCATTCTTACAGCCAGCACTAGCTAGAGAGAAAGATGAATTTATTATGATTAGAATGGCACATTTACTGCATGAATACTGAAATTTAGTATTCTGGTTCCTATATTATAAAAAACTACCAAACACTAATATTGCAAGTAATTTCTTAAAATATGCAACACCTTGAAACAAGATTGATCATTTAAATGCTGTGTCTGACAAGACTATATAAACTTAGATTTTAGAAAAGAGAGCAAATCTATTCAATCAAGCAGTACTTTCCCCCTTCAAGCTGGGTAATTTCCCATTGCTTTTAATGTAAATTTCCTTGTTCCATAAACAAACGAGTGCATACTGGTGCTCTAGATTTGAGGAAGACAGATATCTGAAGTTACTTTTTATATTATATATATTGCCTATAAAGTCCAGTCTAAGTAAAACTCTTGCAAGGAGCCTTACACCTGCTTAAAGGATTAATTTGAAGTCCTCTAAATCCATTAAATCAGATTCTAATTAACTTAAGAGTCAATATCCCTTGGGCCATGTTTATTCTACAAAACAATCATGTTTAAACGGTGGTGAAACATATTTCTCTTGGTTGACTGAATGGACAGAAAAATAACATGTTAACATTACATCCTTTAGTAAACTTAGTACAAAACTAATCTGCAACACTGACATTAATTAAAGTGATCTTGGAATCAGGTCCTGCTCTGCATGAATTAAGATATCAGACTAAGTTGTATTAAATAAGTAGAGATAAGATTTGAATTCATAATATTTCAAAAGTCTTGTTTCGATATAAGTTCCATTTGTGTTCCATGCTTTCAAAAACTAATTTGTATGAGTTTACATTGCAGATATTTCCTACAATTATTGGTTTGTATGTGCTCTGTATGGAACTATTGGCATAAATACATAAAAACTTGTGAGTTTCAGAAAAAATGAACCCTCCTTCAACACATAACTATGCAGGTCCATATTTCAGAGATAAGTAGTGAACACCACTGAGCCACAGACTTCAGTCCTGATGGCACATGGCGTTTGAAACAATTCCCCTACGTCATGCAGAGAAGAACTGTACTCTGAACAATGCTCTGCTGGGGAAGAAAGAATATTCCAAGGCAATATCCATCAACAGTTTTTTTAAGAAATATGAGTAAGTTGAAATTGGAAATTGAAAAAGAGAGTGTTTTTTCTTAATGAGATCACAACAGAAACAAACATTTTCCTTCATAGTTGTGTTGAATTCTGTGCAAGGAAAAAACCCCATGTAGGTAAATGAGAAATTAAGGTATAAAATACAAGAATTGTAATAAACTAATCTATGATGCCTGTAGCATCACTTTCCACACTGTATAACCTTTTTCAAGCCAGAAGCTATACTGCGGCATTTAATGTATGCTAGTTTAAATATTTGACATTATTAACTTGCTTAGAAAAATTTCATAATGCATTATGATAAAGCAAGTCAAATCTCACATCAAAGTAAAATATTCAAATAATATGATTTTTAAAGAAGTTAGCAGAAAACCAAAAGCATATTGCTTTGAATCTGTTCTTGGGAAATAATTTAAATGACTAACCATTTTAAAGTTGTGTAGTTTTTTTGAGGTAGCAAACTGAAATAAAGCACAATGATTTTTTTTTATTACAGCTGTCTTTTCAGCTATATTTCTTTCCATTTGCACATTAAAATGGAACACATTACTACCACATGGTAGCTTTTTTATATTCCTTTTAATCAGCACTTCCATTTTGTTTCTCTAATTTGCAGGTTGCCATTTTTTCAGTGAAAATAAATTATGTGCATAATGTTGCCCTTGACAAAATTGTTTACTCTTATTGATTAATCACTTTCCTGGTTTTGTCTATTATCTTAAACCATAAATCCACAAAGACGTAGAGTTATATTTGATTCTGCATTTTCCAACTTGAAATCTTTTTGCATTTGTAATGAGAAAACTCTGGCTATTTATTTCCATAAGGCTGATCCAGTAATCCATCTCTACCCTAGAAAACATTAAAAGTATACTTTCAAGTGCTTTGGTGATGAGGATTGCTTATTTATTAGCCAAATTTGGGCCTGAAACATGCTACATCTGACAACAAATTAACAGAGAGGAATAAGGTTCTGTCAAGGATTGACAGAATAGAGCCTTCCTCTATTTGTTCAAACAAACAGATCCCACTAAGCTCAAATTTAATGTGAGTTTTGCCATTATCTGCTATGGGACCAGACCTCAACCATTATTTTTCATTTCACTGGACATTATTCTAAATGATATACAGCCCACAGTGTTAAAAATTGTAACTTAATTTGCTTTCTATGAAGCAGCCTCTCTGAATAAAACCAGAGAGCTGCAGCTTTCTAAGGCATGAAAAATACTTCTAATCAAATCTATCTCTGTGTGGGAAAAAATATGGTAAGTGGATGACAAAGAAGTATCAGCAAACATGACTTTGGCATTCTTTTAAGAAAATGTATTCCAAACCTGACCCTGTTATGAATAGTTTTTATATTTAGAATGTGTACGTTTTTATGAAGATTTTATGATGGGTCAAGATCATTTCTCACATAACCCTATCCAAGTCTGCATGCTACGACATAGATGACTTGTGAACATGATTTATCATTTTTATCTTAAGTTGGAATTGCATCAAAAGAAGCAGAAAAGTCCAAAGAGACATGGATGGAAAGGAGTAGTGTATCAAAATACTGTACTCATTGTTTCACCTGCAACTGAAAGTGCTGGGGGTTTTTTTCCAAAAATAAAACCAGTACTCTCTCCTGACCTTCACTGTGCCTCAAAAAGGTATCTCACAGTGAGCTGAAATTTACTGTTAGAATATATTGATATACCATATAAAGGAACACATCTTACTAATTACTTTAGATTACTGAAATATGACATGAAAAACCAGTGGAAAAATTGGCTGTTAATTTTAGAATAGAATAAAACAGAACAGAATAGAACAGTTCAGCTGGAGGTGACCTGTAATGATCATGTGCTGGACCACTTTAGGACTGGCCAAAACTTAAAGCATGTCTTAAAGGGCATTGCCCAAACTCTTCTTAAACACTGACAGGCTTGGGGTGCCAACTACCTCTCTGAGAAGACCATTCCAGTATTTGACCAACCTCTCAGTAAAGAAATGCTTCCTAACATCCAGCTGGAACCTCCCCTGACGCAACATTGAACCATTTCTACACACCCTGTTCCTTGATCTCAGGGACAAGAGATCAGCACCTCCCCCTCTACTCTATCTTACTTTTATTCTTCCTGATAGATCATATTTAAACAAACCTCATTTTCACAAATTGTGTATACATTAGGATTTTATATATCTAAAATCTCTCAATAGGAAAAGGATTGGTTCTATAATAATTTTCCATGACTATATGAATCCTGTGCATGGTCCACCTTCCTGACTAGGTGTCCTTCTCTCCTTGTATATTTCCTAATAGTTTTCTACTTCCTGTTTTCTTTCTGTTGTATCTGCCCTTCACAGTGAGATGCCATATAAATAACATTACCCAAGAGGTAAGACAGACACTCTTCATAACCCAGAGGAAAGGGAATTGAAAGTGGCCCACAGCAAACTCAGGATGTGCACTTTTATATTTTCTCTATGAAAAGGAAAGGATAGGCAGAAAGAAAGCTATAAATCTGGGGTTTATTTCAAAATTATGTTGGGAAGTAGCAGCCAGGGTATGTGTTAAAGTCTGGAAACTTAAATCTTAAACACCATAGTGTAGCCATGGCCAAGGGCACAACTGATTTAAAAAACACTACCTTACCTACCCACCTTCAGATACATAGGTATAATCTGAGGGCCAACAAATATCGATACTTAGATGTCTAATTTCTATATTTAATCCAGCGTAAAAGGTCGTAAAATCATGTTTGTCTTACTACGAAGTCAGTGACAAGGTACTCACTGGTTTAACTGAGAGTAAGATTACCTTTTTACCTTAGTTCAAGTATCATTTTTTAATCAGTTTTTGACTTACATTTAGAATAGTTTTAATGTAAAAGTAAAGATGCAATATATGAAGCTATTTCTTTACAGTGTTTCAGCATCAGTCTGACCTGTTTCTCTGTGTTCAAAATCCAAAGTTTCACAAAGGAAACTGATGCAACTTGTCTTGCAAATATGTATCTTCTTACTGTTCTTCCTTCCCTTTTGTTTCAGTACTCTTCTCTCTCTCTAGAGATGTAGAAAATTTCTGTATAGGTCCCTACCTCCTCCTTTCTTTGTGCTGCATGTCTTTTACAGCTATGCAATGAGATGCTGTACAAAGAACCCTACCCAACATGCAAGACATGATTTTTATAAACACAGGGAAAGGGGATAGGAAGCCAGCAACTTTAGTGATCCTCATATTCAGTAAAAACTTCAGATACAGAATTCTGTTGTTGTAGACAAAACAATTAACTTTCTTTCTCTGAAAAAATTTTCCCAAATTCATATTCCTTTGTCTTTACTTACACAGCTTTAAACCTAATCAGAATTGCCTCTCTCACCGTCAAGAGCATGAAGGTAGCTAAATGCAGACACACAGACATAAATAGAAACAGAGTACAGATATTGAAAGAGTTATATCAGCATGATGGACTCTTCTTGATGCTGAGTATATATTCCTCTACATCACCTCTTTCTTATCAAAATCCAGCATCCTTTTTTTTTTTTATCCTTCCATCAACCACTACTAGGCACCCTCTAGAGGCAGAAGCAGAACAGTAAATATTGAATGCAATTTATATTTAAAATAAGCTCTTATTTTAGATTTATAAGCATTAATATTAGCTTTTTGTTATTGCAGTTCCAAGGAATATCACTCTCATTATAATCAGCAATGAACACATACAGAAGAAAATATGTATTGAATAGAAGATCAAATGCTCCTTAAGAAAGAGGGTTTATAGTTAAAGAAATTGATCTCTCTACTCATAAAATTTGATCTTGAAAATCCTAACACAGTAAGGATTTTAATTAATTAACTTGTATGTTAGACTGAAAGCACAGATTTCTCTGTTACATTACAGTGGGTTAAATTTTTCTGTGCTCAATCCTAGTAAGACCTAGAGCAAATCCTAGCAAAACTAGAGCAACATGCCCAGTTTTTGACCCTGTATTCTGGAAAATTTGATAATGACCAATTTGATAATGAAGGAGTGATGAATTAATATCATCCAGATTGAGAATGAAAGATAAGCAGACTCAAAAGCCATCAGCCTTTAAGGAAGGAACTTAATTAAACAAACGGAGTCTGTGGGAAAACATAGTAGTAGCCTTCAGATAGATAGAGGTCTGGTGCATAATGATGTGGTTCTCACATCTTCTAGGAATAGGACACAACACAAGAAAAAAAGATGCATTAGAACAACAGAGACTTCGTATTGAAATGAAGGTAGGGAGAAAACTCTGCGTTCTGCATATAAGGACTATTAAACACTGGAAAAAATTTCCTCAGTGGCTCTTTTAAAGTGGTACTTTTAAAGAAGTAGAAAATTGACTTTTAAAGATGTTTGTAGTCGGATTGATCCTGCCCCAGGGCAGAAGATGGCTGTTGCTCGGTCTTTCCTAGTTCTGTTATCTTCAAGTCTGCAGTGTTATAGTTGTGGCATTTCCCACTGGCTATTCAATAGCTCTGTTCTTTTGTGCAGATTGTGTATTGGAATACATTAGATTTGTTTTTTATGCAATAACCAGCAAATATCAGGCTTGAAATGCAAGCCTGTAACCTACTTGGACAACTCAGAAATCTTCAGAATATCTGAATTAGACATATTCCTGGTTTACTCATGAAGAAATTGAAGCCATAAGAAATTTATATTATCTGTCCATGAATAAACCACAAATGAATGGGAAATGAGGACTGCGAACAGAGTAGTCCTCTGGATTTTATGCTTCACGTTATAAACATAAAATAACAGTAGGCCCAAAAGAACAAGAAAAAACCCCAAACATAGGAAAAATAAGGCAGTGTCCTATAGATCATAGAAACTGCACTGTTCTCTCACTATTAAATACAAAAAGGTCCACTTTGGAAGCATAGCTTCCCCAAAAGTCCATATTTCTAGTGCAATTGCTTTTGACTAAACGTAACATTCATCCAGGTCAAAAAGAAAAGTCTTTCAAAGTGCCTTTAAACAACTATGCAGAGTTTTAAAACATATACTCACTAAGGGTCCAGCAATCAGTCTTTGTTATTAATCATTCTGACAAAAAATTGATTTTCATTTCCTTCTTTCATGTTGCGTGGGAACAGCCTGAGGTAGATTACAAGATCTGAAGAGATGATAAGGACAGTAGCAAGGCTCTTGAGAGGCTCTGAGCACCTAGTGGATTACTGTGTGTTTAACCATTTGATGAACGATTGGGTTTAGTTTTGGGAATCTTGTCTCTTTAGCAGCCTGAGTCTCATTTCTGTGCTGGTGAGATAGAATGTAGGGGATATAGGACTGAGGTGCCAGATGTAATCAGATGTCCTAATCCCAGCAGGACACTATAAATTTTATGTGTGTAATTCCACTAGAAAGTTGATGTGACCATATTTTGTACCATATAAAAAGGCTCCTAAACAACCCAGTAAACAATAAAACTTCGGAAATCTCTGGAATTTAATCACGTCTGAAATTCCGATCAATTCTTAAGTATATTCATCAAGCTTCTCTGCCTAGTAACAAAGTATCCTGTGTGCCACAGAGGGATACTTTGAAGATTATATAGTATTTTGTTCAACTTTTTAAAGTCTACTAAAGAAATAATAAGTGCTAGAGATTGTTTCTCAAAGAAAATATATTCTTGACAGATTTCACCGTCTTGCAGAGACAAAGGTTATCCTTAAAATAAATTAGTGTTGATAGACCTATGTCTCCCAAAGCATCACTGTGTAATAAGTTATAGCCCTGCTTCTGTATAGCCTGAGCTTATTCCTCTGATGGTTCCTAAGCAAACATGTTTCCTTCTGAGTGTCCTAAACTTAAAATCAAGGAACCAAATCTGTCAATCCCGTTTAAATGCATGAAGAATCCCATTGAAGCATCATAGGATGCTTCAGGGTGGGGATGCTGGGCTACAAGGTGTTCTTATACCTGTGCAACTTCATGGGTTAAAAGTTAAATCAAGTGCACACCTGAGGTTCATCTCTTAGCAGTGTGCTAAAATAAAATATATTATAAAAACCCCAAATCCCAGCACTTTTTGGTTTGACTAATATAATTCCAATTGTATTTTCATTTGTTTTTAAAAACAAACAGGGAAAAATCTAGAATGTTCTAACCTTACTTCTGCATAAGAAGGTGTTCCTTGTCTAAGTGAAAACGATCTGTATTTGTTCAAATTCTTATTTTCACATATCACTATTACAGTCTTCCCTAACAGTATGAGGGCCCCTTCCTTTTTTAATGAAAAAGTCTTATAACCTTTGCCAAAATAGACAAACAGCTACAACTGCATAGCTGGGACAAAGACAACTTATACTGTCTTGGGACAATAGAGACGAAGTTAAGGACAGTGATACAGGCGAAGGTTCACAGCTAACTCGGAGGGATGCTCCAATGTATTGTACTGCTGCCCCCCTAAGGACAAAGAAAGAGAGGAGCTGCACTGCTTGTCTTGCTTGGAGGCCTTCAACTTCTTTGTGATTGCTAGGACTTATCTGAGGTATTTTGACATGATTCTCATGCCTTTATGCACGTTACCACACTCAGTTATGTCCTTTTTGCTCTCCCAGGCAGATCAGTACCTGTGCTCTAAAGCTACCTGGTGTTAGGAGCCTGTTCTGTATGGAAAGCAGGCATGATGAGGCACAACAGAAACCAAAATGCTCCTTTTTCATATTTCTAAAGGCTTTGATACCTCAAATCTCCCACTTCACACGTTTATGCAGGTTGCTAAACATTAGGGTGCTGAGGGCGTGCAGAAGCCACTGCCCTCTCCTGCTGGCTCCGTGGGTGTCTGTGCACCAGCGGTTGAGGGCTGGAGAGGGAATGTCCCTCCAGGCATCCCTTGCAGCTCCAGCCTGAGGGATGAGGTGAGCCAAACCACAGGCAATTCTATCTCCTACAGAGTGACCAGTTAGAAGTCACCCCTACTAGGACAGGATTTGTGATTTTTCCCGATTTGCCAATTATCACATATTTACAACATAAAAGAAATTATTGTGATGCATAAACTAACCACGGGGAAACCTAAAATAAATTCAGTTAGGACCTGATAGCCCAACAGTTCAACTTCAGTTATGTGGACATCCCTGAGTGTCTCATGGTGCCATCAAACCTGAAGGACACAGCTTGAAGAATGCTGTTAACACATTAAGGTACTTTAGTTTTTGCAGAGGATTTTCATTAAAGGCAGCTCCTTTCTGAGAAAGGCCCTAGAATGGGATGTCAGTATATTTAAAGGATTCATCTAAAAGGAAGAAACTAAGAGACAAAACACTTCTAGGACAAAAGAAAGAGAAATAAAAATGTGGGGTAGTAGACTGCCAAGACTTTCCTATTATCAAGCTTGAGCTGCGAATAGCGAAGATAAAGTGTTATTCTTTCATTTATCTTCTCTTTCCCCAGAACTGAAAACCAATTCTCTTCATCAGTATTTCCTTTATTTCTTGTTGTCAAAATTCTGATTTAATCTTCAGCTTCATGTACCTGAAATTTAACTTGCTGAATCCCTCCATAGGTGAATATTGTTTGCTACAAAAAGTGGTTTAAGATAAGTATGATTAGTATTTTTGTACTGTAAATTCTATGATAGTTTGGCATTGCTATCAATATAATTGTGCAGCATTCACGCTTTCTGGATGTCCAAGATTACATTCAGTTGACAGTGAATATGGTGACCAGAGGGTTGGACTAGATGATCTTTCAACTCAAACCATCCTATGATTCTCTCAACGAATACATAATTTTCAATATCTATTCAGATGTTTCAATACTCCAGTGAGTTAAGTTGCTTTTTTGGTGAGTTTTTGTATAAAATGCTTTACTGACATAGCAAAAAAAGCTATACCTTTTAAATGCCATAACCTAAACACTATTTTGGAAGCTACCTGAATCATTTTCAGGAAAACAAACAAACAAACAAAGAAAAAAAACAAACAACTTGGAATAAGATAGCTGCACTGATACAATCTGCAAGTAGGACAAACTTTATGTGAGAATAGCATGAAACACCAACTGCGAGTGAACATTTGGACCTTCTGAAGTCAATCAAAATTGCGGCCATCGACTTCAATGTGACAGGAATTTGCTCTCTATTTTCTGAAGTGAGCAGATTTAGCAAGGTAAATTGTTTTGTTGTTAGGGGTTAGGTTTTCTTTCCTTTTGTTTCCTTTAACATATAGAATTTTTTCCCATTAAGTTGCTAAAGAGCTCTGACTACTGGGTACTTAAGAAGGACAAAGAATGTGGCCAAGCCTCGAGGAGAGGGGCATCTCTGTTTACTGTTCTCCTGTCTGAGAGTTTTCTCTCAGAGGTGAGGAAGAGATATCTCAAGAATTGGGGCTGGTACAAGGCGGGGAGGGGGGCAGGGGCTGGCTCTCACGCTGCACTTTGGGGGAGAACACGGAGAGGTGCTGCTCCGCTGCATTGGGAGAGGAGTTTCATGGCTGCTGCTGGACCCCTTGCTTGGAGCTGTTTCTTCTGCCATGGGTGAGCCTCTGTTCTGAAGAGAGACCTATCTACCATCTGCTTGGGGGGCCTGGGATCCTGAGCCAGCCTCTCCTTGGCAGGTTGGGAGCTGGGCTGCTGCCCCTGCCCCGCCCCCCAGAGCTCCTTTGGCACTGCTCTGGGTTTCACTGTGCTGCAGCCCCCGCTTCCCCTGCCTACCAAGACGTCCTACTGTCCCAGCTTGCTGTTTCCGAGAGTTCTGCTGGGGCACCGGGACCGACTGCCCCAGGGGGTTTGTGAAGCAAAGCCTCTCTCTCTTCCACCCCTCCCCGTCCTGGCCGAGCCGCCATTGCCACGCGCTTCTGAAGCTCGCGCCACAGCGCCCCCTGCAGCCGCGGGGGAATCATCGCACCTGCCCTGCCCACCCAGCGCCACCAGCGCCCCCTGCCGGCTGTGACCATCACTGCACCCAAGGGGACAGTGCCCGCAGGCCCAGGGGGCTGGGAGCGGGTTCCTGGTCCTGTTTGTTGTTAGTGCCATAGGAGCTGTTGTTTGCTCACTTTATTATAAATACTAGTCAAGCTACACCTATTCCCATATCTTTGCCTGAAAGCCCCTTAATTTCAAAATTACAATAATTCGGAGGGAAAGAGTTTGCATTTTCCATTCCAAGGGAGGCTCCTGCCTTCCTTAGCAGACACTTGTCCTTCAAACCAGGACACTTGTGCTCTGAGTTCCCAGGCTGCTGCCTCATCTAGATAGTTATTATCCTTGTTTTGTGTGAGATCCTGGGTGCACCTTTTTTGCATACTCAGGTTACACATGTTAATTTTTATGTATTTAGGCATATATGTATTTCTTTAACATATGTCTAAAACACATGTATGTACCATTATTTATACAAAAATTATGGTGTGTGTACGTATATAATGTATGGTGTGAGTATATAATATATGGTATGCACATATATACATACACAGCAGCATTAGAAAGTATATTAATGTCTGTGGGAGATTCTGAGAATCTTTCAAAGAAGCTGCTGTACGATGGGCTCTGGTAAAATTATGCAATCCATTTCGATCTTGCTCTGACACCTTAAATGCTCATCCTGTCCTACTACTAGGATTTTTAAACTTTATTCCTCATTTTCATATATTTTCCTGTCTAGTTCACTTCCTAATCTGATACTGAACTTCTCTGTAGAATTTTTAAAAGCATGTGACAAGTCATGCTATTGAATTTCTCTCATCTGTGTCTACCTGAACATAGCAAACTGAATTTTAATATATAAGTATATTGTATCTCTTAATATACAAGTAAATTGTATCTATTTACTGCTTGAATGTATTTTTAAAAGTGTTTTGCTCTGTAATACCAAAGTATCATTGAGTCATCCTGTAAAAATCAAATCATAATCTGATATAATCAAAATTTCTGCTGCACACTGCTATGGTTATGAACTCCAACGTATCCACCTACAAAGCACAACACTTACAGCTGTGCACAGGTAGGCAACACTGTAAGAGATGACTCATATTAAATGTTTTTTAACAATTGCTCTCGATTCAAATACCTTTTATACTATTCTATGTATAGCCATACAAGAATTTAAAAAGAAAATATATTTATTCACAGTATATTGAACTAGAATTTTTCATGTTTTGTGAATCAAAACAAAGTTTTGATGCTGTCATTGGTCTACTGAGACAAAAGAATTGAAGAATAAGGAGGTCCTTCAAACAAGGCTGTCAAGCCCAGTTGTTTTAGCAACTTAGCTGGACACTATATTCAAGTTCATCCACTGAGAACAAGACCACTGCAATGTAACTCTCATCTGTGTGCTTTTCTCCAAACACAGTACTTTCTTTCATTCAGCACTTTCTTTCTAATTGCACTACAGCATTATTTATTCAGCAGATACCTATTGAAAACTCATTTGTTTATGTATTCTGGACACAGACTATACTGTTTTTAAGGTTATTCCTTGTTTTGATTACCAAAACTGTCAATAAATTAAAAGGTAGCTAGTTACCTATAGAATTATCTATGGAATTTTGGTTTTTCCACAGCCAAATGCACAGTACAGTGTGGTTTACTGTATAGAGTATACCCTGCAGGGACTTTAATACATCAAATCATAAAATGGTTTGCTTTGTAAGTGACCTTAAAGATCAACCGGTTCCAACCTTCCTGCCATGAACAAGGACACCTTCCACTAGACCAGGCTGCTTGGAGCCCCATCCAACCTGGCCTTCAACACTTCATGGGATGGGACATCCACAACTTTTTGGGCAGCCTGTTCCCGTGTCTCACCACCCTCATAGGAAAGAATTTCTTCCTTACATCTAATCAATCCAAGCCTACACACAGTTTAAAGCCCTTGTCCTATCACTACATTCCTTTGTAGAAAATCCCTCTCCAGATTTCCTGTAAGCTCCTTTAGGTACTGGAAGGTGCTGTAAGGTCTCTCTGAAGCATTCTCTTCTCCAGGCTGAACAACCCCAGCTCTCTCAGCCTGTTTTCATAAGAGAGGTGCTCCAGTTCTCTGATTATCTTTGAGATCCTCCTCAGGACTCGGCCCAGCAGGTGTACATCCTTCTTCTTATGTTAGGGGTCTCAGCGCTGGACACAAGAAGAGCAGAGCAGATGGGCAGAATCCCCTCCCTCGCCCTGCTGCCCACATTTCCTTTGATGCCTCCCAGGACAGGTGTTCTGGGTTGCAAGTGCACATTGCTGTGTCATGTTGAGCTTCTCCTCCATCAGTACTCCCCCCCCAGGGCTTTCTCCTCCGGGCTGCTCTCTGCCCATTTCCTGCCCAGCCTGCATTTGTGCTTGGAATTGCCCCGATCCAGGTGCAGGACCTTGCTCTTGACCTTGTTGAACTTCACGAGGTCCCACCCCTCAAACCTGCCAAGATCCCTTTGGATGACATCCTTTCCCTCCAGCGTGCCCACTGCACCACACAGCCTGGTGTCATCGCAAACGTGCTGAGGGTGCACAATGAAGTAGTAAGTAGTGTTTGTCTGCTTACATATGCTAATTGTCCCCAGCAGGGCCCTTGCGGTGTGACACTGGCTGTGCTGTCACTAACCAAAGCTGACTCCCGTTCCCTGCCTGCTCCCTGCTCACAGGTCCTCCCAGCATCACCCCCCGAAGGCTGGCGTCTGCGGTCTGTCAGAGGAGTGGGATCCCTCCATTCCCACGCCTGCTCCCGGGCACACAAAGCCGCGGCGGGAAGCGTGTTTTTCGAATTCGAGCGCTTGGACGCGCCTCCGGCCCTCCTCCGTAAGCCCGCCCCTCCATCCCCGGGCTCGCCGGGGGCTGCGCCGCAGGTGAGGGCGGCCCCGCCGGGGCGGGGCGGGCCGAGGGTATCCGGCGGGCCCCGCTCCGCTCTGCCCGGCTCGGCTCCGCAGGAAGCGCCGCCCGCGCTCCTTCCTCCTCCCGCCTCTTTCTCCTCCTCCTTCGCCCGTCCGCGGCGGCGGTGGCTCGGCGATGCAGCAGCACTTTTCTCTGGCTGAGTGCGACGTGGTGGGCTTCGACCTGGACCACACGCTCTGCCGGTACCACCTGCCGCAGAGCGCACGGGTGAGTGCGGGCGGCGCGGCGCGGCCGAGGGGAGCCGCGGGAGGGGCCCCGCTCCCGCCGCATGCCCCGCTAAAGGCACAGTGCCGCTTCCCGGGACGCGGGGCCAGGACACCTCCGGCGGGGGCAGCGAGCCCTGGGCCGCCTCTCGCAGACATCCACGGAAGATAAGAGAAACGTAAGCACATCTCTCGCCGGGCGCTTCCTCAGCAGGCCTCCGCCCGAGCGAAGGGGACAGCCATGTCTCCTTCAGTGAAATGGTGCTTCTTTCCTGGCCGTAGCGGTGCTGAGGAAAAGGGAGAGCCCGCCCGCTAAATCCAGAGATGCTGCAGAGTGAGGAGTCCGCACCACTTTGGACGGGAGACCTTTGCGGACTTTCTGGTGCTTATAATAAAACGCCGACTTCAGAGGCACGCGGCTCCTCTGACTAAGCCCTTTGGTCTCTTTGGGAGAGGAACTACTGCTTGTGCTGAGCGTTTCCGCCCTTGGCACTTTCTTTTTCAAACTCCCCGATAATCTTACATTGTCTCGTCCTTCTCTGTTGATGGCAGGACGCTGTTCTGGAGCTATCTTATGTTGCGGATGCTCATGGTGTCTCACTCTCCCCCTTTCTTTGCCTCCATTCACTTACAGTGCATTTTGCACTGCACAGGACTCCCACGCTAATTTCAAGATATTTCAGAATTTAGTATAGAAACAAATTTTTATGAGCTGTCCCATTTATTAATAGGCAGTGCATCTTGTGTTGAAAAAGTGCATTGCTTCCCTTAGCTATGTGTGAACGTCCTTACAAAGAGGATTCAGCAGTAACAATAAAATGTATGAGCTCTTAAATTTGTAGGTGGAAACTGTGTAACGCTAGGCTTACCTTCCATGTTCTTTCTGTTGTGCCACACACATCTTACACAAGCACCTTCTAGCTGATAAAAAATTTTGTCTGACGAAGGTGAGCATTGGACAATTGATAACTGTAAGAGGTTGTTTTTGGTTTTTTTAAATGTTAACCGATCAGTGAACAAAATGGAGAAAAAAATGCCAAAAACTTTTACTAAATTTGGTTCATTCATCATCATCTCACAGGAGACAGAAGCAGATTGACACGTGCCTATTGCATGCTTCCTTATCTATTGGAAATAAAAAGTACTTTAAAAGGCTGAGAGGCCCAGCTGAACATGTAGTTAGTTCTTCCTATTTCAGCATTGGCCTTCATATTTGTCTTTCTCAGGCATTATTCCTATTAATTGCAAAGGCATCTATTGTAATTAAGGAAAAAAGGCCAGGGAACAGCTTTAATCAAAGAACCATGAGAAAAAGGGAGCAGTTACCATATTTGGATGGTCTTTAAGGACATGGCAGCATCTCTGTAGAGCTTCTTGTAAAACTTTACCAGCTCAGTACATTAATAAATTTCTGAGGGTCACGCTAGGCCTTTTAAACTTAGAAATAATAGCTGTTTATTCAGTAGTTGCCTATTTTCTTCAAAATAAATTCCTTCAAATACTTTTAAAATGCCCCTAAGGATAAATGTTTATTGGTTGGAAACTGCTTGTTGAATCTCAGTAACCATGACATTTAAAATTTAAAAGAAAGAACAAAACAAAAAGGATTGGGAAGGGAGAAATAGAGTAGTCTTCAAGTAATTGCCATCTTGGTTTCCCAACACTGTTGAAGCACAGGGACTGTAAAGTAGAATGTTGTAATCTAGGTTGTGCTGGACACATTGCACCAGAACTCTTATGTGTTTTCCAGCCATGACAGAAACAACCTCAGGCACTATTTCCCAGTGGAGGCAGTGGGACAGGGCCCCTAGCTCCCTGGTTTGGTTTCGCTTAGGAGGCTCTAACACTCGCATCTTGCCGCTTCCCAGGGAGGCAGTGTCTTTGATCTCACTTAATCAATATAATGAATGCATATATTTTTTTTCCATTTGTAGCTAATATATGATAGTTTTGCCCAGTATCTGGTAACAGAGAAGGGATATGATGAAGACTTGCTGACTCTAGCTCCAGACAGCTTAGACTTCTGGTGAGTACACTGAAAATGATGTCATTCCTTTATGCTGTAACTTTTACAAAGCTCAGAAAACAGCTTCATTTATTAGGCAGTTCATGTAATGATCGTCAAGCTCAATGAATAAATCCAAAATTACAGTTTTAAATACTTATTCTAAGAAGTATTTCTCATGAGGTACTTCTCTTCTTTCGAAGAGAGAACTGAGCATCCAGGCTTGCTTTGTCTGTGCTTCCAGCTGTCTGGACACAAGCCTTTTAGTCTCACTCTCTTATTTTATGTATTATCTTTGCCCTCTACATTCTATTCAACAGTAACCATCAGATTTTAGTCATTTTTATCTCAACAGATGTTGTTTTGTTTGTGTAAGGCAGATTAATCCCAACAGCCTTCTGAGAAACCATGGAAAGGTGACATGCCAGGAGGTAGCCCTTGATTGGCACATCAGGTTCAAAGCCATGATGAAAAATACTGAAACACAGGTTCCTGTTCTAGTGGTCCCTGAGCAGGAACTTGAACTTGAATCTTGATCTTTTAACTTTATAAGGTTATTATCTAGGCCATGGGGGTGGAAACTTGAAGGCCAAATAATCACTAGGTATAGATACACGTGAATTTTTTTCAAAATAATGTGTGCATTCTTGTGTAATGGTTTTTACAATTCAGTATTTGACTGGACAGTTTCCAATGAGATTGATTTCAACTTCCATGAGACAAGCAATGTATCTATTTATCATATTTTGAGGCCTATGATGCAAGAAATCCCTTGTTCAGCTCTAGGTATCTTGGGTTTGGTCACTTATTGAAGCAGGAAGTTCATTAATGTGGACCTGCAAGTCCACAGTGCTGGTAAGAAGTGTGTCATTGTTTCTTGTCCAGGAGTAATTCATGAAAGGTTGACATCTGCTGCTGCCTTCATGGCATATATACTTTCCTTTGGGTGCCATGTAGAGGATGAAGGTGTCATTACTTCCTCAGTCTTGTTTATTCATTTGTATTCTAACCACTGAACTCTGAATTAATTTTTCAAAGAACCTAAGCAAATACTGGTTGAGTTATCTGGAAGATAAAGATTTGTTAGGGAGAATAAGAAACTCTTGCCCATTGTCTCCAACGCTGTCAACTCCTCCCCTTGTTAGTGCTGGCTAACATGGCAATGCTCCTGCTTCCTGTATTCTTAGCTTATTCAGTTGTCTCATTTAGAGTGATGTTCTACCCCTCTTTTCTGTAATAACTGATGTAATCAGTCAAGTAATAACTAGAGGGCTTGCCACAAAAAAAAAAAAAATTTCTTTAATAGAAGTGACTTAAGTATCACATTTCTTAGGTTTATATGTTTGGACCTTAAACCTCCAGCCAGTCTATATAAACAGTCCCTGAATGTACTGGACATGGAACTGGGTTTATTTAGCAGGATTTTGCTATGTAAGAAAAATCCAGTCCTCATCGTAATAATACGTACTTTCTAATAGAGAGCATTGTTCAAACATGGAAGTATTTGAAGGGTTGTGACTTGTTTGGTTTTTTGTAGCATCATAGCTACAGAAGAACAATAGCTTCTGTAACTGCAAATCACTGATAGATAAGAAGACAGTCCTCTGAAAGCATTAAGTTTTTGTTTCCTCCTTAAAATTATTTTTTTCTTAGTTGCAAAGGCTTGGTGTTGGACATTGAAGAAGGAAACTTCCTGAAACTTGCAGAAGATGGAACAGTTTTAAGGTAATATTGACAATAAATCTATATTGTTAAATATAAGTTGTATTGTTAAATACACTAAAGTTTTATTCCCTTTCTAAATGCCATCTCTCAATTTTATTAATATTTAAAATACTAATTTCAGCATACATTCATTTATTAGATATAAAAGTTTAAATACTCTTTGATAATGCAATGAACTGTGGTGCTCAGTTTCTCTTAATGTTACATAGAGAATCTTTTGGTAATGTTTTGATGTCAAGTGGTAGTAAAGTTTTAGTAAAATCTGAAACTCTGAGGACACATTGATCTTGAAAGTGAATTCATTTTTTTTGGTGGCTACCATTGTACTCTTTGTCCAGTTCTGCTAAAATCCAGAGTAAGGTTTTTCTTTGGATGGCGAGTAACCTGGCTTGGGAGGCAGTGCTAATGAGTAATACTAATGACTGGAATTACTATTATTATCTTTGCACCCTAGACATTCAAAATTCTGCAGGTTTACAACATATAATTTAAATAGCCTGAGATAAATTAACCACAGAAGCTGATACTTTCGGAAATTCTGGGGGATTTCCACTTAACGGCTGTTTGGCTTTGAGTTATCATTTCAGTAAATCTTCAGTTCTTCTTTCCCTTTTTTTTTTTTTTTAATATAGAAGACTGTTATTTTGAATCAAAAAACTGAAAAGTAAATACATCTTAAGTATATCAATCCTAGTCCCATTTCTCCCTAATTTTGTTCCAGAATGAAAATCTGTGGAATTTAGTATGCAAGAGAGACTCTATTCTTTTTTCTTTTTCTTTTTTTCTTTTTTTCTTTTTTTCTTTTTTTCTTTTTT
>WEKY01029628.1:0-26429 GCA_013390045.1 Picathartes gymnocephalus | reverse complement strand
TTTTTCTTGTTTTTCTTGTTTTTCTTGTTTTTCTTGTTTTTATTTTTTTTTCTTTTTTTTGCTTTTTTTGCTTTTTTTGCTTTTTTTTCCTTTCTTTTGCTTTTTCCTTTCTTTTGCTTTTTCCTTTTTCCTTTCTTTTTCTTTTTTTTCCTTTTTTTCTTTTTCTTCTTTTTTTTTTCTCTGATAGCATGTGGTAGAAGGAGCTTGAAGATGCTAAGGAAAATCAGATCTCGTTAAAAGAAGAAAGAAGTACTTTTGAGTCATTGCTGTGTATCCCAAAATTCATTTTATAGCATGAATTTTGGAGTACTAAATGCAGAATTCAAGATTACAGGGTATACCTCATTAAAGGGAAGTATGGGACAGGGTTACCTCTCCTGGCATTGCCTGCATTTGCTTCAAAATGGGACCCAATTTGATGGTCCGACTAATTAATTTTTAATACCTAAAAAGGCTTGTGTGCACTTATATATTAAAAAGCTGCTTGCAGGGCTCAAACTAGCGGTTTTCCACAGTTCTGCCCTGCATTCTGTGAGTGTTACCAGGCTTCAGAATAATGTATGGGCTTTCTGAACTGTGCTTTATTGTGCAGGGTATACTGATAGCTCAAGTATAGCGAGTGTCCTCACACAATTGAAAACATTCGAGCAATACAAAGTGATTGTGCTAGCAGGTGAGGCACAGTAGCTGTGCCCCCAGCCAACCAAACCTTTGTGTAGTAAGGCCTTTATCGAGAACTGGAATGTATATGATAAAAGCTTAGTAGGTCCTGGGAAACTTCTAAGCTATAAAGAGAGTCAGTTCTGATCAGCTTGCATGCACTGTAATTCGGTTGCAGTGTGTTACTTCGCACAAGTAGTAGTTTGGATGTTTTCAACCCTTTTCTGGTTTTTTTTTTTTGTTGTTTTGTTTTTTTGTTTTTGTTTTTTTTTTTTTTTTTTTTTTGTATAAACAACTTAATGCATCGAATAGGGCAAGCCATGGTACAAAGAGCATGACATCCGAAGAGATCCTGGAAATCTATGGAAGGAAGGAGTGGAAGCATTTTAATACAGTCAGTGGAATGGTTTCACGCACAGGTAGCTATACTTCAGCATGTCCTCTTCTTTGAAATTCCTGCAGCCCCTTCAGTGCCTTATACTGTTAGTTCTTAACACATATTTGTAAAAATACTTGAACTGGGAATTACTGGAACAGGTAAATGTATTGAGGAAGACTTGATTTTTATGTATTTTTAACTTCTAGTGCTAGAATTCACCTTAAATTCATTTCATGGTATTTATTTTATGGTAAGGCAAATGAGCTGACGTTACAGACATGTTTTGGATATAGTGGTGGGCACACTGTCCCTTAATGAAGTAGACTGGTACTACCAGTGTCATGATTTTACCCAAGCCAGCAACTGAGGACCATACAGCTGGTCATTCACTCCTGTCCTGCCCAGGCTCAGTGGGCAGGAGAATCAGAAAGAACGGTAAATCTCATGGGTTGAGAACAAGAAATAATTGAAACAAAATGTTGAAATAATAATACTACTAATAATTATTGTAGTGTTAAGGAGACAGAACCTCAGAACCCAAGAAGAACAAGTGATGCACAATACAATTGCTCAATACCTGGTGACTGATTTAGGACAAATCTTAAAGTTTTCTTAATTGTTGACTTACTGCCATCAGTGCTGCTACTGGAGGTCTTGGTGCAGGTGCATAGAGCAGATCTGGAAACAAAACTTCTCCCCTTGCAGTTGAAGTTCCTTGTGTTTGAGATAGGAATCACTTTGAAGGAACTTTGGCTAGGTTTGCATTCTTGTTTTCTCTCTGTTTCACTTTGATCTTGGCAGTTGTGAGTAACACACAGGAAGTGCTCACTTAAGGTGCATTTTGTTATGTAATGGAGATGCTTTCCTTGAGATCTTGCTGACTGCAAGTGCAGTGCTTGTTCTAAACTGCAAGTAATATTTTGCAAAACAGGAATAGATTCCTTTGGTCATATAGGAAGTGTGCTTTTCTTTTTCACTGAAACATGCACTTGGTCTTTGTTGTGAATATTAATCCCCATTTTACTGACTTGTTCTTGAATAGACCTAAGAGACAGCACAGACGAGATCATGAAAAGAAAATAATCACTGGTTAAGTCTTTTCACTCCTTGGAGGGAATTGTTGAGCATGACCTTAGTCTGGGGGGACATTTGCACCCTCCTGATACAGTTCTGTTTCGGGGACCCATGTAGTAATGTGAGCACGCTTCCCCTTGGGCCAAGGCACTGTTGACAGCATGTGTGTGCAAAGGACATGCGTGTGTCAGACCTCTCCAGATGACTGAACTTCTCAAACACTTTTTTTGTGTTTTCACTGCTAGGAAAATAGATATTTTGGAAGAGTTGAGTAACACCATCCCGAATTAAAACTCTTGGTTCTCCCCCTTTTCTTTCATCTGGGCTTTTAGAATCTTAAAATGTCTTATTAAAATCTCACTGCCTTCATACAGGTAAACAACTTCTGGTTGCCAATTATGAGAATGAGAAGTTAGCCTTTGCTAACAAAGATTGGGAAACAGATAATGCTTACTACCAGTAAAATCCAAATAGGAGCTTATATTATTATTTAAATGTGTTTTTCAGTTGTGATTAAACCATGCAATACAGGGGTGTTTAAAGTATATTTTTTAAATTATTTTTTCCAGCTAAATACTATTTGTATGATAATTATTTTGACCTGCCAGGAGCTCTCTTGTGTGCAAGGGTTGTGGACAGCTTAGATCAGGTAAGAACTGGATTGTTTGAGAATTATTATTGCATTATATTTTTCTTTGACCACTACATCTCTTGCATGCATTATTAAATGCATACAAATTGGATATTGAACAGCATCCAAGGTCTTTTTCTCATTTGGACTATTCCACATTGGACTTACTGTTTTAAAGTTGTCTCTGAAGATAATTGTGAGCTACACGACATGTTCAAAATAAAAGTACTTCCACCAGAGGGCACAAATAACTAGGATACTAATGGAAATGTGCTGTTTCGTCAAGTTTACCCTGTGACATGCAGAATGTAGTTCTTAAAGTCTCCTTCAGTTATGCTTGATGGTACTTGAAATAAATATAAGTTTTCTGAGTTACACGATTTGCTAATTTGCAAGTTGTTGAAGGGTCGAAATCTTCATTTCATCCTTTTTTTAAGATTGGTTTTGTCCTAAATATATTGATCTGCATACACAGATGTAAATACACTTCTAGCATAGTATCATTTAAATTTTTTTCCTCTGCTAAACAGTAAATTAAATTCTTAAGGTGGAAAACACAGTTACCTGAACCTTTTTCAGTGCTTTTTTAGATAGATAGAATGTCCTAAATTCTATCTTTGAAGTCTGATGATAATTGTTTTGTTGTGTAAAAGAAGGTGTGAATGTTTAACTTGCGTGCAGCTGGAGGTGGGAGAGGGTTCTTCTCACAGAATAACTCTATTGGTGTCAAAAGAGCTCTGAGGTAGCCTTCTGGCCCGAGGTACCAATGCGCTGCAGGCCTGAAAATGGTCAGTACTTAACCTTGTCTGCAGAGTGAAAGTCCGAGCTGTGAGATGAGTGTCTGAGGTCTCTTTGGATGTTAGGTGGCTTGCTGCTTTAGCCTTCACTCCAAAATAGCATGCTGAGTAGATTGCTGCCCTAGTCCAAGTGCTGCATTAAGAGTTAGCTAAAACTAGCTTATCAGGGAAGCATGGAGGACGGGTGCTCGGTAAGACTCTTAATTTTCTGCCTGATTAATCTCTTTCCCTTAAGCTGTTCACAGCTTAGAAACCTGTTGCGGTTGTGACACCTGTATTGTATTTACTTTATATTTAATTTAGATTCAGCATAAATCACCTACTTATTAAGAGAGAAAGCACATCACAGCATGTGTGCAATAAGCTTTCACAGCCAATTACCAGTTCATAGGCTGGAGCACTGACCCAGGGTCAGTGCCATCTTCAGCCAGAGGGAATTAAACCTGTGCCATTTCTCCGGAGAGCCACAAGAAGTGGGTCATGCACCCTCTTTATCTCCTAGCAGTTCTCAAGTATTTTAATGGATGTCTGCCCAGTTTCAACAGGAGGGCTATAGTAATTCCCTGGAAGGTTAGCATCAGCCACTTGAGAAAGACACAAGGCAAGACGTGGTCAGCCTCTCCAGCCCAGAACTCCTGTCTGCAAAGTGCTGCATCCTAAGGATTACCATCACGTTTTCTTCTTTCACATTTCTAAAATAAAATAGAGCCTTTTGGGTCCTGTTCTGTGAGCCAGCTTGCTAAGTGCTATTTTCTTACCATTTCCAGACAACATTCTAGGTTCAAGAAAGCTTTCTGTTGGAAGCAGATGTGAGAATTGCTAGGTTTGGATTCAAAACGGGTTTAGACATGGATTGAATGCTGGACTACCCAGCACTGTTAAAAATGTATCTGTTTTTGCTGTTTCCAGAGCCAGAACTCTTATGTGTTTTCAGACAAAGCATTGGAGCTTCTTAGTGTTTTTGATCTTCACGCTGGTGAGCTAAACAAAACATTGCTTTGTCTTGATGGTTCAGCTCACAAAATCACATTTTGTAGTCACACCAAAATGGCCAAGCACGCAGTTTTCTCTCTACTTTTTGGGAATCAGTCAGTTTTCCTTTACATCTTGTATGCAGTGGCTGAAGATTTGCTAGAAATTAGTTCAAGTTATTTTGGTCTCTTCTGAGTTTTAATGTTTCGAAGGAAGTTTACCCAGTTTTAAACTAGTATCCATCTGTCCTCAAAACAGCACTCTGAGGAACTTTTGGTTCAGTGCACTGTTTTTTTATTTTTTTTAAGAGAAACAAGCAGAAAAAAACAAAATTCCAAACTAAGAACTAAGTCAGCCACATGGAGTGTGAGGGGAGAAGACAGTTGAATTTGTGTGACTTGAGAAGAGTGCTGGCTTAGGCTACTTGTATTGCCACTAGACAGATGGTCCCCGGTATCTCTTGTACATGGCTTTGAATAATCACCCTTGGTTAGCATCCTTGGCTAACTGAAGCTGACATATGAAACCTTTTCCCTTTATTAGCTCTTTTATGTATTTCTGTGGCAGTTTGCTATAGAAATCGATTTTAAAAAAGCCTCTGAAAGACACAACACCATATCTTTCCTGCTCTTAACCTGTAGAGGTGATAGATGATAAGCAAACTACCATAGTGCTCAGTGTCAGTTATGCACAAAGGACCTTGTTTGTGTGACTTGCTGATTGTCAAAGTAAAGGCAGACTGTTCTCTGGAAGCCTCCATGGCAGGTTTGGCTTGAAATAGCAATTTACTTCAGTATATATAAACTACATGTTTTTGGTTTTTGTTTGGCAGTGATAAGGTTTTGCGTTTGGGTTTTTTTTTCGTTTCTGAATGTTTCCCTCACTACAAAATGCTTTATGCATGCAAAATGGCTCATTATTCAGGTATCAGTGCAGGTATCAATACACGGAGGGCAGCAGTGCCCTGTTAGCAGCTGCTAACAGTTGCCTTGAAATTTATCCTAATGTAGATGTGGAAGGCCTGTAACAGCATTACAGAAATACTTTCCATGACTCATAAACTCAAAGACTAAACCACGTGCTTTACTGCTACCAGGTCACTGTGTAACTGAGCACCTCCTACTGGCTCTGTAGCTAATCCTCTGCTCTGTAATACTGGCTGACTGTGTAATTGCATCTGTTTCATTCATCACTACTAAAATTTGTGGAGTTTGAGAGTGCTGTGGGGCTCAGCTGGTAAGGTTTTCTTCTCCTATATGAGAGGCTGAAGGGACAGCTGAGGTCAACGGGAGCTCTGCTATGCCTAGGAAGCTTTCTAGGAATGGCAAGAGGCTGTTCACAATCGTGGATCACCTTCCCCGTGTCCTTATGCCAGAGCTGGGGTTTGGCAGTCTTCAGAGCACAATGCCATGAAGTGCTGCTCAGCCAGGCTTCTGGATGAGTATTTTTTACCACGTTTGAGGTAGGGTTCTTGTCAGAAGGGTATTACCTCTAAATTATAGCAAAGGGATTTGCCAGTTAAGGTGGAAGGTGGTACGAATGCCAGGCTGTGGATAATGTCAGCACACTAATTAAGTTCAGTATCTGCAGCCCTAGGCACTTCTTTCTCCCAAATGTCAGTTGGATGGGATGCTCATTCTGCAAGGTGCTTTTCTACCCGATGCCCCTCTTTGCTGTAAGGTTTTAGAGTTCCTCACAAATATTAATCATTTCTCCTTTTCCCTTCCTCCTCCCATCATAAGCCTCTAAAAGGGACATAACTTGTCTGCAGTTACCCACAGTTAAGCTAAGTGTTACTGAATCCTGATGTCCTCAATCCTACTCTCTTAAGACCGTCTTACTCCATATAATTTTGTTAATTCGTGGCATTTCTGTCACTGTTTCAATATGAAAGCTTGTAATAGCTGATACTTGATATAATGACTAGGTTCCTTTTGACACTTACAGCATGATGGTCAGAAAAAATATGACTTCTGGAAGGACATGGTGGCTGCTATCCAACATAATTACAAAATATCAGCTTTTAAAGGTAAGTGGGTTCACTGAAGGCTCACTGTAATAGCTGAAAATATTACATGTGCTTGCCAGAGAAAACAAGTGTGCTGTAGGCTACTCAGCACAGCTTTTACTTTTCAAGTTTATAAATAGTTGTATAGTAGACACATGTTTTTCCTGGAATAAAACATCTTTATCATTACTGTTTCTGTTTCATTTCACTGTTTTGATATCTTTAATAACATTTCTGATGTGCTATTTCACTCAATATTTCAATTTTTATTACTATTTCAACTCATTTTAGAAGGAAAATGGTTTCTTACTTTGGTTGATATGGTAATGTAGATGTCCTTGAACTGTGTTTTGAATCTATTCCTTATGATCTTGTAATGATATATAAAATCAGAAGTGAATTGGGGTAAGAAATTCAAGTGCTAATTAATATTTGATGATTTTCTTTAGCACTCTAGTTTTGATTAGAATTCCTCATGTAGTATTGACACAATAGAGAGGTTTTGAACTTCCTAACATTTGCAGGGGACCACTTTTTAGTAATAGTTTTTCTCCACCCAAAACCAACATTATAATACTGTAATATAAATTAGAACTGGAAAACATCTTGGATACCCCTTAGCAAGAAATTATTTTCCTTCCTTCACAGACATAACTTCAGAGTTACTATCAGGCATATAAAATAATAGGTTGATGATAAAGTCTAATCATTGTGTGTGCATGCAGTTAATTGAAATTATTTTTAACAATATTTCTTGTAAAACATATATATGCAACTCAGTTCTGAATTCTGAACTACTATTAGAATCACCTTGGTTGATGCAACATTCCCTAGACACAAGTGGAGTCTATACCTTCTTAAAACTTACTTTTTGTTCACCTCAGCTATTCCATTTGCTGTATTCCTTTCAAATGTAATTGACAGACTTGTTTCAGAGAGATTCCAAGCAAAAATGGAAGTTGATACCAGGATGCAAATGGTGAAAACCAGCAAGAGATTCCCAAAGGGCTTTGTTGTTACTGTGTTTCCAGTGGAGCATAGAGTGTGATTCGTCGTTATGAATTGCCCTAGGAATCCATTCATACACATGATAAATCTATCCTTTTCTGCTGATACAAAATCAACCCTAATCAACTATAACAATTTTCTTAGAATTTTTGTTAATTCTTTTCTTCAAACCATGACAGCTCATTTTTTTTAAAGGTGTGGATCATGCAGCAAAAAGAATGACTTTTAAAAGTGTTCTTTGGAAATTAATGAGATCCAAAAAAAGTTAGTCTAAACTTTGAAGTCATACAAATAATAACTCAGTTTTCTTTATATGTAAATGTCTGCTTCTGTATGTATTTGGACATTTCTGCTTATCAGGTGCCTAGTTCTATATGTAAATCTGGAATCTGCAAGCAGAATTTGTGATATGACTTAATCCTTTCTAGCTTCTGTCAGAGGCACATGCATGCATAAGAGGGTTGAAAATACAGGAAAATATAGTAACTGATAGGCACAAGTTCTATTGGATTAATCTCTGTAATATCAGAAGTGAAACAATACCCATTATATGCACTACTTAAATATTGTAATACAAGAAAGTGATATACTCTGTCATGCATCCCTTTGAAAGCCTTCAGAGTGGTTTTATTTTCCATTTAACAACATGGTCCTATAGCTGGAGCACTGAACAGGGAGTCAGAAGAACCAGAAATAATTTCTTCCTGTATCACTTACCAGTGATATTCCCATTAAGCATCTTTTTTGGCATCAGGTCCCTCTGTGATACAAGAATAAGGGTACTAATCTTCTATCACTGCTGACAAAGTGATTTATTTTTCTCAATTTCACATCTCACGTAACTTTCTGAGGAAACTCTCCAACCTGGTTCCCAACATCTACATACCAGGAAGCCCCAGTGTCTTTCACAGCCCAGAGTCTGGCCTGAAAACCACAGCCTTTTGATTCCATGTCTTGTAGAGGGTTTAACCCTTCAGAGAAAAGCAGTGCTCATTAACAGTTAGTCAAGGTGAAATTTCAAAAGCAAACTTATTAAGTGGTCGGTTGAGGGGACGCAAAGTTCCCAACTCAAAACGCCATCTCAGCGGTGCCATTGTCAGTGGCGGAGCAGAACGACTGACCGCTTTATTTTTTTAAATCCACCGAGTGTTTGCAGTTCACTTTGATTTGTTGTCAGTATGCCCTTGTGTCTCTATGTCCCTTCTCTTTTTCACAGGATTTTTTTGATCATAATCAGGTGTCAGATGGATTTTGCTTTTCATTGTCTTAGCTATGGTAATTGCCCTAGATAATTGCCCTATGATATTTTTTTTGGATGGCTCTTTCAGATAGGCGTGATTGTCCTGGCTCAGCTTGATGAAGGGTATTAACCCACTCTTCTCCTTGTAAAGAAGTGAAGAGCTGAGGCTTGCAAAAGGGAAGTAAGGGGTTTCCCATATAGTCTTGTGTTATTTTAGACATTCCGTTGTGAAAAACAACTAAAAAAAGGGGAAAGTCTATGAAACAATACTATCAGAAAAGCATGGTGTCAGATGGCAATGAACGCAGATACTTGCATTTCTTACCAAGTAATACCTGCAAGAGAGCTCTCTGCAATTGATATCCAAGCATTACATTACTTGAGAATCCATTTTATTCTCAATGCTTTATTCCTGTTACTGGGATATTTTGTGACTGTGAGGTAATTAACATTACCTTGACTGTATTGGCTTTAGTGGATGTTTTACAGGTATTAGTAAAGAGCAATTTTAAAGAAGACATCATGGGGCAGTGTATTTTACACTATTAAGCTATGTGGACATATTATGGAAACAAAGTGTGCTCTTCAGAGGACCAATAAGATACTCTATAGTTTTTCCTTGTGAAAAATTTCAGATTTGATGATTTTTTTGACAGAAAAATCAATAGCTTCTTTAGGGAAATGTTGTCAAATATAACTTTTTAAAGCAGAATTTTGTAAAATTTCGTATCTTAAAGGCTACTTTCTCTCTCTTGAAGACTTGCCTTTCCCTGTAATTTTCCTGCCACTTCTGAAAACTGTAGCATTTGTGGCTATATAGTTAACATCACATATTTGTAATATTTTCAGTCAGTTTATAAGATTATATTTCAATTTGGAAGTGAAAAATCATGGCTGATATGGTAGCAGGCTTCATAAATTGCCCATAACAAGGCTTGATGGGATTCACATGTTTTTGATGACAAGTTTATGGTCTTGGCAGAAGATAATGAATCTAGATGTCTGTGATATGTGTGTTTTATCTTTAATATGCAACTTCAGATATAAGAAACAAAAAGCAAAGATGCTTTTCTGGCCAAAAAAAAAAATCTTCCAAAAATTGTTCAAAATAGTAGTAGTTCCTAACATTGATATAGCTGTGATGATATATCTTTATTTGTCTTAATTGTGAAAACTGCAACAAAGAAGCAAGTTAAAAATTAATTTGTTACATTTCTTTGCTGTGCTTTTCAACTAAATGCAGAAGGGATTGTTCGGATGCTTCATGTTTTTGATAACATAAGGCTTCAGAAATTTCAGTACTTTGGAAGTGATTTTGTTCTATTACAGGCTTTTAAGTTTCATTTGAATCTCATGTTGGATTTTATTTCCTTTAATATCCAAGATCCAGAATAGTGGTTTTGGAAGGGCTTTATCTTTAGATAGATTGCTGATCATCTTGTGGAGAAAATATTAAAAAACAAACTTAAAAACCTTACAGACCTTCTCAAGGTCCCCTCTAAACTGAAAATCCAAAGCTAAAATCAAGGTATAAGTTGTGCTTTTGCCACGATTTGCTGTGTCTTCTCTAGCTTTTCATTTTTAAGAGTTGCTTTCTTAGTGACTTAATATCTGAGCAATTATGAAAAGACTTAAAAAAACAGGGCATGAGGTACCAAGCTGTAGACTTATTTGGAGTCCCACATGTTTGAGGAACAAAGACATAAAGGACAAAACCTGATTTAAAGTGGATGGATGGATGGATGGATGGATTATAAGGGTTAGTGAACTATGCTTTTAAGAATGCTGCCCAGTCCCAGTTTCTTCTAAGTTAATTGGTATCACAGGGCAGTGTGGTCCTGAGCTGCTGAGCACCAAGCATCTCCAGCAATTTCAAGCATGTGCTCTGGCGTACATTTCAAATGTAAAGTAATTAACCAGAAGCCTACTACTAAGCCATATTTTCCAGCTCCCATATCCAGTCCCTGTATTTGTGTCTGAAACAAAAGTTCCAGGTTGGTAGAGTGGATGGGCAGCAGGACATGCTATGTTTAAATACTGGGAAGTGCTGTTGAACTAATGTGAGTGACAGCACAAGCAAACAGTTTTAGTGCAAAAAAGAGATTTTCCTTCAAAGATCTGTAATTTAGCTAGAAAAATGAGAGTAGAAGATTCAGATTCAAGTGTCTGGAGTTTTATTTTAGCTTGAAAGGAAAGTATTGCATGGTTGCTATTTATAAATGGTGGTACTGCTCTTTGTATTATTTCCATACAAACATTTGTGTGTAGTGTTTATAATAGTAGCACCAATCTGCTTGCCTATGTCTACTTGGTTGCTAAAATAAACAGATCTCATGTTACGCTCTTTATTTAAGCATTTATTGTTTTACTGAATTATGGCCTAAACTACAGGTTTCCTTATCCAGCAGCACTTAAAAAGAGGAAGAAAAAAAATTCTTCAAGTTACTTTCATGTAACTTGAGGTCTTTACAGTTTCCAAAACATTATATAGTTTTGCTTATGATGGGTCAACCATCAAGCAAAAGGTATCCTAGCTTTTTTTATTAAACCCAGTGTATTATTGAGTATTTAGGATATTGCTGATTTCAAATGTACACAACATAACAAGCCTCAAGTTCTGCTTTCATGAAGAAAGGGTAATATCACAAAAATTCTAAACATAGGCCTGCATACTTTGAGTGCAAGTGATTAAAAGCTTCTGTTTAAAAAAAATGAAGCTACCTATCGTAGTTTTAAGGGTTCATAAGGTTTTGATGTATATGATACTTTTAAAGCACATGAATCACTGGAAGAAATGTGTGATCAAAGTATTATGGTTTCATAATTCATAAGCTAACCTTTTATAGTAGCATAACAAATGAAATGACTAATGTTTGTATGCAGATATGGTAAATATGGTTATTTATGTCTATTGACTAATTACTGCCATCATCTGATAAGTTTACCAAATAAGTAAAATATATTCCTCACACTGTTGTGTTTTAAAGGAGTGAAGTGTTCAGGAAAAATCTGGGCAAGGATTATGTCCAGTTTAGGGGTGGTAATGCTGTTCTGTTTTTGTAAGTGTCTGCATGCTTGTGAGGATATATTTTTAAGGTTTAGATTTGGTCAATGTTGTTTTACAGTACTCAGAATATTGTAGTTCTACAGAATGTTAGGAGATTTAAAAATACTGAACTAGTTTGTTGCATCAATGTGCATTAAAGAAAGCCAAGTGGATTTTGAGGCTTCAAATCTGGTTGCTTTTTCATATTGTGAAACTTTAGATCTTCAGTAACATGTAATAATTTGTAAATCTATCTTTCTCCATGGTACTTATTCATTAATAAGAATAGTAGAGCTAAATGAAAACTGTGATATTGATATGCACTCTATTAGAGTTGTTGTTCTTGTCTCCTGTTGGATAACTTAAAGATGAAGCTGGATGCAGAATGTTCCTGAAGTGTATTGTCCAGCTGTTGAGGTGACTGTGGTGTATTTGAGACCATTTACTTGGAATTAAATGCCTTCAGTTAACTCAAGTATAGTGAAGTATGATCTAGCATCCTTTATTGTGTTATGAAGTGTAATAGATATAAATTCTGATTTTCCTTTTAAAAGAAAAAAAAAAGAAAAAAGTACAGAGACTGGTGCATTATATTAATTCATAAAATTTTAATGTTGCATTCAGTCAGACAATCATCATTCGAAACAATATTTTTATGACAATTCTCTAAAAACATACAATATTATCCTACTACGTTTGAACCACTCTCTTCCACCTTCTCACACCCTTCTCCGTTCCCATTGCAATATTGAAGTTGCATGACCTGCTAAGGACAAATCAGATCAGTACCTGGTTAAAATGGTCTGAAGGAGAGTGTGTCAGGACAGGGGACCTGGGATATTAGATGTGAGCAAACAGGAAACCTGAGAAAGAAGAGTGAACATAGTCAGAAGAGTAGAGACCATTAGATTCTGAATTGGGCAGTTGGAGCCATACTTGGTCATTCTCCATGAGATCGATGACAGCACTGCCAGAAGCCTGGTCAAGGTATCCCTTCTTGTACTCATCATAGGTGTACATGAGTGGGGAACCATTTTTGTAGAGTGCAACCCAAACATTTGTTCCTTTTGCATGTACATGGTAGGAGAAATAGTATAGTCCAGGGGTCCTGCAGGTGAAGATTCCTGTTCTGGGGTCATAGTGTTGCTGCCTATTGTACAAGATTTTATCAAATTTGATGGGGACTGTTGCTGCAGGGTAGGCTTTTGAGAGGATGACACTGAAAGCAGACACTGGCATCCCTGTCAGAGCTTGGTTTACTCCTCCTTTTATGAAAGATATCCCTGATAGCTCCCGAGACTCTCCCGCTTTAACATAGCCTTCGGGCATCTGTGAGATTACAGCTTGGCCGGGGGGACCAGGAGGACCTGGGGGGCCAGGCAAGCCGGGCTCACCATTGCTGCCTTTAGGCCCAGGGGGTCCAGGTGGTCCCATGGGTCCACTTAAACCTTTTGTGGAAATGCCTGCTGGGCCCGGCAGTCCTGGTGCTCCTGGCTCACCCTTTGCACCAGGGGCTCCTGGCAGGCCAGGGGGGCCAATGGGGCCTCTGATCCCAGGTATTCCTGAAGGCCCTCTGGGGCCTGGCTCACCATTGGTCCCTGGCACTCCCTTGGCTCCCTGGGGACCCATTGGACCAGGCAGCCCAGGTAGCCCAGCAGGGCCTGTATCACCTTTTGGACCTGGGAGACCTGGGTGTCCCTTGGGACCAGCAAGACCCTGCTCACCTGGGTATCCCGGTTTTCCCTCTAATCCTGGTAGGCCTCGTTCCCCCTTGGCCCCTGGGAATCCCGGGTGGCCTGCAGGGCCCATGTCACCTTTGGGCCCAGGCAGGCCGTTCTCACCAGGCAAACCTTTGAGTCCATGAGGGCCTATGTTCCCTGGTGGCCCGACTGGCCCTGGTTCTCCTGGCACACCAGCTGGACCTTGGTCTCCTTTAGGTCCTGGAAGGCCAGGAGGACCTTCAGGCCCTTTGTGTCCCTTCATCCCCGGCAATCCTGGTTTTCCAAAACCTGGGAGTCCTGGGGATCCAGGCAACCCTGCAGGTCCAGGATGTCCCTTGGCTCCAGGGATACCTGCTGGTCCTGGTGGTCCCATTGGCCCAGGCTTGCCAATGCCAACTTCTCCAGGTTCACCTGGGAGACCCTGGGGACCTGGGAGACCAGCTGCTCCAGGTGCACCTGGAAAACCTCGGTCACCTTTCAGACCTGGCTGACCTGGCAGGCCATTTTCACCAGGCTTCCCTATCCCAGCAGGACCTGGGGGGCCGCGGGGTCCCTGTGGGCCTGGAAGACCCCTGCCACCTGGGCGGCCTGGAATGCCAAATCCGTTTTCTCCTTTTTGTCCATTTACACCAGGGATACCTGGCTCTCCTTTCTCACCAGGGGGTCCCCTTGGCCCCTGAGCTCCTGGAGGGCCTTGTGGTCCTGGCTTGCCAGGGACAGTCAGTCCTGCGGGGCCGGGAGTGCCGGGGGGCCCTTGTGGCCCTCTTGCTCCTGGGAGTCCAACAGGTCCAGGTTCTCCTTTCTCGCCATTTAGTCCTCTTGCTCCTGGCTTTCCTGGCAGACCTGGCACTCCTGGCTTTCCAACCGCAGAGAACCCAGGTGGTCCTGGGGGACCAGGGGGTCCTTGGGGACCGGGACTTCCAAACCCTGGCTTTCCTGCAGGACCTGGTTGTCCTCTTGGTCCAGCAGGGCCTGGGGGTCCAGGGGGTCCTTGTTCCCCTCTTACCTGCACACCTGTGAGAGAGAGGAAACCAGATCAACCAGGGCATCTACAACATACTTGCAGGCAATGCAGCATGGTGGTGAAATGCATGAAGGGTTAATTTAACTTCAACCTCGTAGAAGTCAAGTTTCAGCTGCTGTGTTGGTCATTGAGAACTTGACATTCAGAGTAAGAGTGTTTAACAGCCCTTACAAGTTAGAAGTGCAAATTTGTTGGAAATGTGAGATATAAGGCCTCTAGAATTTTTTTTTTCTTTCTATACATTCAGGGTCATCAGAGAACTTAAAAAATGCTGTGCAAGTAGCTGCAGACTATTAAGTAAGGAAAATAAAAAACCAGACAGGTAACAGATTTAGCAGGTCAACAGACTTGGTGAATAAAATCACAGAAAGCTGTCTGTGCAGGTGCAGCAGCTTTTCAGAAACAGCTTGGTGCTACACTTAAGTAGTGAGAATTTTGTTCTTCTCTGCCCCCTACTTTCAAAAGTGGGCCATGACACTGGTTCTTTTGTCAATATATGAATGTTATATTTTCAGATATTGTCTGAAAGACTTTTGTCTGTCATAAAAATTTCACACAGTGGCAAGGTAATTATAATAACTGATAATTCATTTTACTGCTGTCAGAATTCTAGCACTGTTTTGGTTTTTTTTAATACTAGTTCATTTTCTTAGTTACAAAAACAGCAGGTGGAGCCACTTAACCAACTGTCACAAATAAAGGAATAAACAAACCAGCTCACTGCTTAGTTTTTTGTGTGCTTTGGAGGAGCCTGCAGCTTCATGTTGGAATTAGCATGCTGATTTATTGGATATTGCATACAAGTTTAACAGAGATGCTGTGAGACTACTTCAGTAGTTTTCAACAACTGGCAGCATTATAGAACAAAATGGCATATCTGTGATGGATGTTAATTTAAGAATTAATTTTAAAAATAAAAACTGAAGGATGCAAAGAGAGCCTGGTTTCTGGTTTTTTTATAATGGCAACACACTCTATTGAATGCTTATTTAGAAAATATTATTAATTGATCAACAATTGAAGCAGCTACATTTTTTCCTTTCAGTCTCTCACAAAAAGACCAGTGTATGTATAACATAATATACATATGAAAGTTTATACAATGGCTGTTGAACTGTCTCTTAGATAATAAACTGCATTTTCCAATCTGTGTGGCTAGTCTTGTTGAACCAAAAATGAGGTGAAGGAGGAAACTATTCTTCTACATATTGTTTTTATAAAAATAATAAAGGTATGCTTATGAAATATATTTGTTACTGGTTTGTTATTGGGTCTGCAAGGTTGCCTTCTTCCAGTATTGACAGGGATATTGTTCTTATCTAGAAAACGCAGAGAGTGCATTTTCTTTTCTGCTGATGCATAAAATGAGCACAAATGGATATCATCTTATTTTGCACATCTTCCTATCTCATCCCTCTTAAGGCCATGGAAAGGAAGATAGCTATTAAAATCCTACATATACAAAACAAGAATGGTCTGTGATATATTTGTGATATATTGACAAACTTTTTTTTTTTTGTGTCAAATTCATTAGACTTTAGCTCAGAGTGCATCTCCTTATTACTTATTACCATATTTTAGATGCAAACATCAGTCCTAGGTTCACAAAGTGCTGGGTCCTGCGAATTTTACATAAGATGTTAAAGGCATTGTCAATACCCATATTGTTGTAGAGATTTTCTGTGAGCTATATTGTTCCAAAGTTGTGCTGCTTTTAGATTAAAATTGTACTTTTAATTGTGCTAAAAGCAATGGTTATTCCTGTGAGGAAAGGACTGCTAAATCCATTAATGAAGTAGAGTTTATACCAAGAACATTGAAGTATTGATTGGCTACTCTTTTACATGTCTCAGCACATACTTTGATGCAAAATTGGTTTTCATCTCTAGTGCAGTCAAACCTCGTGTATGTATTAAACTAAATATGTAGATTTTAACATAACCTGCAGTAATGGCTTATTTAAACATTGCTGAATAGTGAGACCTCATTCAGTTATTGTTTTCAACTTGGACTTTTCAAATATTTCAAGCCAAAGAGATACTGGTTAAAAAATTATGATCTGGAGAGCTGTCAAAACCAAGGGGTTTTTTTTAAATTTCACTCACATTAGATCCTGTACTCATATGTAAAGTGAAAATTTAGTTCAGGACAATTAATTTCCCCCTTTCACACCATTTTCTGTCTACCCTTATTCTTGCTTAATTTGTTGCTAGTTTCCCCATTCCCAAATGTTTTCTATAGAGGGGGAAAAAAGAACCACTATGAGGAGAAGTAAGCGAAGTATGGTAGATGATAGCCAAGTAAATATTATACTTCACATAAAAATAATATAAATATGTAAGTTATTCTAAGTAAAGTCATGGAAAAACACTATGAAAAGTTAATGAGGAAGGAGGGAGCAAATGCTGCATTTAACTCAGTGAGAATTCTAGTTAGTAAGTCCTCGGAGTAGCTGTTTATGTGCATGTGCCTAAATTTGATCCAGGAGTGCTCTTAGGATTCCAGAAAGCCCTTGTGCTGAAGACAAGGGATGACACTATGACAGTAGTTTGGTACAGCCCAGAAGCATACTCGGGGATAAGGTTCCCAGCCATGCTGCTCTCACTTGGTTCTTACTGCAGAGATTCTTGGAGCATGTGGGTTGGAGTTGGTTGGTATGGGGCCAGTGCTGACACCAGCTGGTATGAGACCGGTCTCTTTGGGCTCCATGTGTGCTGCTCATGATCAGACAGTCCATAGGATCAGTCTGCAGAGCTATTCTGAAACAAAACCACCTGAATGAAAGTAACATGGATGTGATGCCCTGAGCAGCAATTCTGCTCTCCAGATTTGCCCATGTCCTTTTTCTGGTGAAGAGAAGCTTATTTGCTAATGCTATTTTTTGAGCCCCTGATTCAGTTTTCTCATTTCTGCCCAAGTGTGATTACTACAACTAAAAGTAGATGGGATACAGCAAAAAAAAAAGCTGTTTTGAATAGCCTGATGATGTCTGAAAGAAAATAGTGCTATTCTCAGGGGGGAAGGTGGGATGTTTACAAGGAAGATTCTTCTCTTAATTTTAGTGATGACAATTTTGAATAGACATGGATCTGAAGCTTTGAGTTAAAGTTTTTTAAAAAGACATTGGCCTAAGCATGAAAAAATGAAACAGAACTTGAATAGTTTCAAATCCTAGGGATAGCCACCTTTTTGACTTAAAGGGGCAGAGAGGATAACCAGAAATAAGATGTCACAATGTAGCATTGCAGGTATGTATTGCCTATACAAGCTGCCATAAATCTCATTTATGCAATGAAGAGGGGGTTTTTTGTATACTAAAGCTAGAATTGTTATATTACTGTGTTCTTATTCTGATAATTATAAGCTTAAATCACTCATGGAAAACTGTGTAGAAGTTTATGGCACATTTTTACAACTATATATATATAATTTTATTTTGTCTTTCTAGGCTTTAAGCAGGTCTTCATTTGCCCATTTGTATCTCATATATATATTTAAATTCACACCTAAGGTCTGTTTTGAGTACAGATAACATGAAAAAATATGTAAAAGTTCTTCCTGAATATAGGTAGGTTGTAGGTGACAGGTCTGTCGCAAGAAACTCCAGTGCTGAATCAAGAAATTTGAAGATAATGAGCATGTTGTACATCATTATGTACACAATCATTTGTTACTCCCACTATTGAAGCTGATCTAGACTGTTACTTTGTTTCTGCTCTATAAGTCTTTGGTGTTTATTGTGTAAAAAATTTGTCTGACAGGTGTGCATCATTGTAAGTAGGAGACAACTCCAGAGCCACTGTAAATTCTTTCTGCAGGGGTAAAATTCTTCTAGTAAACCTAAACTGTTAGTGAAATTTGAAGACAAGTAGTATAAGTAGAAAGAGCTTTTGTTCATGTATCAACCCTCTAGGAATAATTGTGTTAGTTTATTATGAAAAAAATAGTAAACTTACCTTGACTCTTTACATTGTATGGTAGAAAATGTGGCCCCTTGATGCTGGATTGTTTCTGATATCGCTCAGAAAAATACCCATCACCACCATGGACAATGTTCAGACAAAACAGCAGCAGTAAAGATATTTGTAAATGCATGTTTCCAAATCCGTTCTGTGTTAGAAAAGGTAGAGAAAGTTTGTTGTAAAGAAAAGCTGTTTAGTTCAATTTCTTGAACATGAATAAATGAGTTTTCTTAAATTATTGATACTAAAAGTAACATTATTTTGTGCTTACTTCCATCTGCTTTCACTAGTTTTGAAAAATGCTCTAAGAAAAAGGGAATTAGCATTGCTATCACTTTGAATGATGGAGTTGTTGTATAGATAGATTAGGGGCAATAGCCTCACTCTTCAGAAAAGAATAATTTTGATGGGATGGCAGTCTATTCAAGACAGCAGTATTCAGAAACAGTGATTATTTAAACTAGACATCCAAAATAATTTCAGGAGTTCCATATACCAAAACTCTTGAAAAGAAGAAAAGCTTTCAGTGACAATACATAAACACTTCCATGACCTTACTGCCTCTGTCTAATGCTATAGCAAATGAAGGATGAAGTCCTGGTTCCTTCAGCATCAGTGGCAAAAATCTCACCAAAGTTGAAACCTGGTTTTTATCTGTAGCTTACAAAGAGCCCCAGTGGCACTGAGGGTGCTGTCACTGGCCCATAAATATCAACTGTCTTCCCTCCCCAGACAGAAAACAGGCATCCTGAAGAAGTTACCTTCAAAACCAAAGAGAATAAAATGAAATCATGACATACCAAAGTGTTGTGGAGCTCCAATGCAGAGTGGTAGAGGAGTGAATCCTCTTCTGTTGAGGAGTTCTGCCACTGGTGAGTGAGCAGAAGCTAATGATTTCAAGTGCCACCCTTGAGTATTTATCTGGTTTTCCCCTTAGTTGGGTGACTACTGGACATAAGCTCCTCCCCCAAAATCAGTAAGCAGTAATTACCTGTGTCTGTATAAGTGTGTTTTTTAGGGGTGGGGGAGAGCTATTTTGGGCAGTCATCCTAGATTTTCTTAAGGGGCTTTTTGGTTAGGTTTTTTTTTTATTATTTTCTTGGATTTCTTATTGTTTATGACATTGTATTGCTCATAACTTCTTTTTTCTAAAATTTTATGGCCCCTCTGGTTTTAGAATTGATACAGGTAACACTGGGAAAAATCATGAACTAGTAAGTAAGGTTAGTAATTCCAATTCATTTAAATTTCTCTGTAAATGTTTTAAGGAAAGACCTATACATTTTGAACCTTGGTGAGCTGTAACTTTGAGGAGTAACCCCACTAAAGTTTGTAGAGACCATTTACGTGAGTAACTAGAGACTTAATTGTGTGAGTAATTGTTCACTGTAATACAAGTGAAGGACTTCAATTGAGATGTTAATAAGTCAGAGAATCTGATTATTTTTAAGCAGTTATTTTAGGAGATTATCTTCATGTTATACGTCTAGACTTCTGTTTTGATGTTGGAGGTACACTACTACACATATAATGCAAGTAATGTTTCTGTATTATGAAATACTGAAATGCAAGTCCACCTTTCAAAATGAGAAATTCATTGTGTCCAGTTGTAACAAATGTACTGAAATCCACACTGCTTAATTTTGCAAGTGCTAACACAGGGTGATGTTTGGGGGTTTCAGTTTAGTAAAATTAAACTAATGCTGTTTTTACTGTTAGTGGCTCATACTTGGTTATGGTCTTAACTCTTAAGAGATTTTGTTAAACCAATCTTGCCTAATAGACTGTATCCACAGATTGCAACTTCTGGGTTTTTATTATAATAAATCTAACAGTGGTTCAACATCACTTTATTGAAGTTCAGTACTAAATAGGCAGTAACTCTAAGTCCTTGAATTGTTTGTTATTTGGAAAAGTCGTTTAAAACTGAAGGTCAAAGTAAGAAACAAGAAATAAACTTTTCTGATTTAGAGTGAAACTGTAGAATTAAATATATGGTGCACTTTGCTTTCAGAAAAAATACCTGCATATAAATTATCTGTGTATTAAAATACTTTTGCCAATTGCAGACATCTTTGATATTCTTATATGCTATTCAGTTTTGTAAGAATTATATTAATAAATAATATGTACTGCTGTCAGTTCTCATGCCTGGTAGGTACAGTAGGAACACCTGTTACTGTTCCAGCTGAAAGACTGAGCTGGTGGCCCTGAATCCTGTGGCTATCCTGTGGAATCACAGGTTAACATGGGCTGAATTTTACCTGCTCTGTGTCTTTGTTTAATTGCACACTCTTCAGCTTTTTTGGCTTTTATGTATTATGGCAAATATCCTAGAACACAAGTTACTGTACTGAAAGGGAGCAGTGGACCATCAAGTCTGTTCTGCTTTCAATTGTGCTAATACCTTTGCTCACCAGAGGACTGGATTAATGTTTTAACTTAAACTGGTGCAATAATTTATTTGATGTATTGTTGAACAGTTCTTTATTCTTCTTCCTAGCCATCCTCTAAACAACACTATGTTCTATTTTTGTAAATAACCCTTTTCACTGCAGGGGTCTTCAGACTAAAGCTTGCTTTCTCCATTAAGCTTGCATGCCTGACCTAGTCAGTGATTTTCTGAAAGTGTTTGCATATCTGAGATTTCTAGTCCCCACATAAGCATTCCGTTTCTTTTAGTCTTTCAGGGAAAGAAACTCTGTCCTCAGGTTTCTTGTGTAACTTTTCAAGGTGCTTTATTTAAAAAATTAGTCTCTATAAACTCAAGTGAGAATCCAGTCATCCACTTTTGACAGAGGTAGCAAATATATGGGCATAAAGTTTATTTCCTCCTTGAAAAAACACAGTTCCAGCCCCTTTCTTGGTTCGTATAAATCCAAAAATAGCTTTTGATTTTTTAAGGCATTTAAATATACAGCCCTCAGTGGGAAGTGTGGTTGTTGCTAATTTGACAATATTTGGCTAAGAACAGCAGGCGACAGTTTCATGCACACACAATTTTGTGCTAATTTCTTGCTTAATTCATAAATGCCCCCAAAGTAGGCACACTTACGTTACAAAAGCACCAATAATTTACACTGATATTTGCCCAGCAGCCTTACTTCCTGCCTTGGTTCCCTCTGGGCAGGAAGGTGAATAATCTCTATGTGTCTCTGTATAAATAGGGATGATTGTGGGGTCAAAAGGTATATACAGGCAAACCCGTTGTCCTTGTGATTAACCTGTGCTCCACCTTATTGTGCTATCTTATGCCACTTCTTTGGCTTGAGGTTTTGTTTTTTGTGGGTGCGGGAAATTGAAGTAGAATTGGAGCTCACTGTTTTTGTATGTTTTCCCTGTTGCTGTGGCTGTTTTGTGTTGGCAGAGCACTAACATGCATTTAGTGCTAAGCGTGCATATGAAAGTTGTGCTGCGGTGTGTATTTGCGCTTGCAAAAATACGTGCACCAGACACACTTGTGTATATCTATTTACAGTAACAGCACATTGTAAACAAGAAAGGTTATTTGCAAAGCAGTTTTCAAAATACAAACCTTCAGATGCTTTTGTTTTATAGTTATACATTTAGAAAGTTGTCTTTGCTTATAAATGAAAGTGTCTTCACTCCCTCCTCCCCACAAATGTCAGGAATAAAATTTGAGCCATTCTGCTACTCCAGAACTTGCTTTTTAGTAATGTACTGGCTGCATCTTCCCCTTTAAAGGTAATCATGTTGTGGCAATGCAATAGCTTAAGTCTTAAGCTTAACTGCAGTAAAAAGACTTCAAATAGCCTCTGTGGACCACATGAACGGTACTGAAGTCAAAGCCTCCAGTGCCATTTGCAGCAGTTTGCAGTGTTTCATCAGGTTTGCTGACTGAGTGTTCAGATTGTTGTTGAATATTGTTGGAAAGCAAGCACTTATGCATGCTTTCCAAAACCCCGTTTTGCTTTGGACTCTTAACTCCCACAGAATCAATGAAAACACGTGTAACATGGAAGTGACACCATGATTTGGGAAATGGGAACTGACTTTCACCACAGTCCTGCAAGTTACTCACAAAGTGACTTGAGTGAGTCCCACAATAAGCAACTGCTTGCAAGGAAGAAGCATGGAACATCTTAATTAAACATAAATTGTAATAAAACAATAAACCACTCCCTGTCATGCACCCTTAAAAAAAAAAAAACCCCCCCCCGTCCGCCCCCCTAAAAAAAAAAAAAAAAAAAAAAAAAAGCTGAGAAGCAGAACTCCAGAAAAGGTTGTGCTAGGTCCTTGCAGTAGCTGGGAACTGGCCAGTTATGTTCTTGATGCTGAGGATACTCAGTGTGAATATATTTATTGTTTTGACTTGGACTATGTGATCTTAATTTTTGCACCATCTAAGCAAAAACCATGTGCTTAGTTTCAGAGTTCTCTGAAAGTAATAACTCACAGTTTTAACTTGAAATTAGTCTTATTTTTAATAATTGGCCTTTAGCCTTAATCCTGACTTTTTTTCTTAAAATTGCTGTTATGTGTTACATGGATTATAATTACTGTTTATGGTTAAAAATGGTACTCAAGGAACCTGGTGTGTGGAGGGTTGTTTACTCCCTTTGTTTGGATAAGTAATCTCAGCTGTGAAAAAAGTCAAGAATGTGCTGGTGGGAGATTTTTCCTTTAATTTAAAAAGTAGACTGAAAAATGGGGAGTAATTTGTTATTGATGATATAAAATCAGAACACTGTCAACAACAGGACACAGTGCTTTTGCTGCTTCTGGCTCAGGTCCAATTCTCTTACCTGCTTGAAGTAACCTTGAAGACTGTCCTAGTCTGTGACAAGTTTTCTTCTATTAAAATGCTTGTACCCAAAACTTGTGGTAGTTTTGGAAAGGACTCTAACAGCAAAGGACTCTAACAGCTTCTAGCACCATCTCTGGTGAATGAATTCTCCAGTCTCCAATTTTCAAAGAAAGGTGTTTAAGAGTTTCCATGAGAAGTTTGAAATCCTGCCATGAAATTAAAGGAATAATTGTGTTTCCTAGTTTGTAGTATGCTTTATAGCACTTCGGAAACTCCTAAATCATGTCAACTCCGTGGTTTAAAGCTGTCCTCTATCCCTTTCTGTCACACAGTGGTGAAGAGTGTTCTCATGCTCCCACGATAGCAGCCAGGTAAGCCCTCAATGGGAGTGCAGAGCTGTTCCACTGAACCTGGTGGGCCAAACTAATACAGAGGGGTTTCAGCTTTTTATTGCTCACAGTCAAATGGACCCAAAGGAATAGGAAATGGGATGATTTGTTAACTCGATAGCTGTGGGAAATCTGGGTGGTTGTTTGTTTGTTTTGTTACTGTGTGTTTTGTTCTGTTATTATTATAACATTCTATTTACGTGGAGGGTGTTTTCTATTCCAACACTAGCTGCTTGGACTGCACAGAACTAGAAAACATCTTGGTGCAGGAAATATTTACTTTGCTAATTGAAAAATAAATAAGATTTATTTTGAGTTTGAGAATGCATGTCATCTTTTTAAATTAAGAGGCTTGTTGAGGTAATGTGCATGGCTGTGCAGCCCTATCTATATCCATACTTTGAGATATAATAATGAATTCTCTTTAAACAAACAAACCAAAACAAACTCTGTTACTCCTACAGTCCTGTACTACTCTTTTTATAGATTTTAAGTCCTTGTACTCTTAACACTTGTAATTGTGGTTGAGTAAATGTCCTCCTTTCAAATAGTAATGGAAAGATGGTCTGTATTTTTTCTGGCACTGCAAAACTGACTGCTGACCAGTTTGTTGTGTTCAGCTCAAGTAACTGTTGATCACAAGAGCTCTATTTAGTGTAGCAATATATTTAAATAGATGACACCCAGTTAAATATTTATAGTTGTATTCTGGCTGAGTTAGCTTTCAGGGACACTGAATAACCGTGTTGAAACCTCAAGAGAAGATGTGTTCCACATAGCTTATAGAGAAAACTTTGAGACTGACATGAACTTTTGATGAAACAATCCCCTGAGACAGATACTATTATTGATTATTGCTTTCTAACAGCACTACATTGTTTATCACAACGTTCACTAGGCTTGTATAAAGATAAGACAATCTTCACCCATCTTAGAGAATTTCTGGTAATTGAGTAAAAGATACCAAACAGAAGTAGTGGTGTTAGAAAAGATATTTTCCTTGAGTATACTGTTGGCCTGACCTTATTCCTCCCTCATTCTTATTTCTCCCTCTCTTGCTCCTGAAAGTAAAAACTAATATTGTTTAAATGAATGTATTAATTTCAAACTCCTATCAGCTTTGTGGGTGTAATTGAAAATTGATCAGTTTGAAGATACTGAAAACACAAAGCTGGGTTTATATATTAAATATTCATCCTTTCTTTCACAAATGCTTTTCTAATTAAGTAGTATAAATGTTTAATTATATAAAGTTTTGTATTTTCACTAGTTCTGTTTGAAAGTGCAAACATGCAGCTGATGGCAGGACTTCCATGGAGAGGAAGAGCAGAAGTATTCCATTAACTTATTGCACAGTTCAGGAAAATAAAATTTCTAGGAGCCTGGTCACTGAATAGCCTGAGTAAATGCAAAAATTTTGTTCTGGATTTTGATAATGGAGTTTCACAAAACTCTTTCTGGAGCTACTTAAATGTAACCAGATAAAAAGGTTCATTCTAGCTGAAGCTGCTCATTTTCAGCCTTCTGACTGGTGTTGATTGCACTCCCAGTTGTGTCAATACAATGGTTTATGAAGCTTTTCTTTAAAAATTTGATTTGTATTAAAATCAGTCAGACTTCCTGGGAGTGATGGAGGACAGAGGCTTGTTTTATGTAGGTCCATGTCATTTCACAGTATGTTTTAAATTACTTTTAAACACATTAAATAGATCACTGTTCTTTAAAAATTACTTCAAGTCTTCTTTCTATTTTCCTAAGTACCTGATGTTCTTGTTTAAAAAGAGCACTCACATAGAAATGTAAAAATGCTAAGTAGTCATATTTTCCCAGTGAGGATTATGTTTATTCTTTTTTTTTTGTTTTTTTAAATTCATGTTCTGTTTTTTCACTGATTTTTATTAGATTATTTAATATCTTTCCCTACCTCTGTGCCTGCTGGACTCAAGGTTTCTGTCAGACTGCCCTGAACCACAGTGAATAAAATATAAACCATGTGAAAAAGAGAGTGGGAACCACTTCTACTTTGCCAAAGGTGAAAAAGTTCTTACAGCTTCCTTTGGTATCCCATAATTAGGGGAATCTTCCAAATAGCTGGTGAAAAATAGGTGTAACTGAGCTGCTTTTTCAAGTGTACCCACCAGAGCATGTAGTCAGCCTGCTGAATAATCTCATTCATGGACTGTACTACCTGCTGTGGTTTGGACAATTGGCACAGAGTTGTTTTTAAACTTCCATGTTTAAAAACAGGTGCCAAAGGGGGAAATCCAGACTTTTACAACCAGAACAAATAAAAAGTTGTCTGAGTTTATTTTAAAAATAAGGGATTTGTTTGTTTTATTAAGTCTGGCATTTTAAATATTGCTGTTTTGTTTATTTAAATTGAAACTTTGAACAATTCTTTTGGTGGGTGCATGTGCATATGGTGGGTGCAAGTCCTTTGAGGAGTAGCTGAGGAAGCTGAAGTTGTTTAGCCTGGAGAAAAGAGTCTCAGGGCAGACCTTATTTCTCTCTATAACTACCTGAAAAGAAGTTAAAGTGGGTTCCAGTGTCTTTTCCTAAGTGGAGGGTGATACAACAAGAGGAAACGGCCTCAAGTGGCACCTGGAGAGGGTTATATTGGATATTAGGACAAATTGTTTCACCAGAAGGGTTGTCAAGCATTGGAACAGGCTGCTCAGGGAAGGAGTGGAGTCACCATTCCTGGAGGTATCTAATAGAACTGTAGAATGTGGGACATGGCTGGACTTGGC
>WEKY01029627.1:60242-72625 GCA_013390045.1 Picathartes gymnocephalus | reverse complement strand
TTTTTTTTTTTTTTTATCCTGGGCACATATTGTCAGATACTGGCAAGTTGATAGGCTTTTATTTCATGCATAACTAAAGAAGCAGCAGTAGTATGAAGGGAGCTGGGGTACAGCTGATATCTAGAGTAGAACTTACTTTAATTGAAACGCAGTTCTAGTCAATTTTTTTTTTTCCTTCTCTTCTTATAAGAAGGGGGGGAGAGGGGGGTAGAATTGTTTTCAAGCATTATTAAGCTTTTTTTTTTTCCTCCCAGAAGCTAAGAAAGCCATCTGTGAAAACCTGTTTGCATGTTTGTTTTCTACAATAAAATGCAAAATACTTCTTCCTGTTAGCGGATTATGCCATATGTCACTCCCTGTAACAAAACCAGCATGTTTATTAATGAACCCAATCAGAGGCAAGGATTTAGAAAGATTTAAAGGAACTGAATTTTTAGTTCAATATTTTAGTGTAGAAAAACTTCTGGTCTGTTGTTCATGTTGTACTTGGAAAACTCAGGCTTTGTTTCTTATATGAATTTGCTAAATTGGCAGTGGAAATAGAGCAGGAAGAAACTCTCTGGGAAAAGAAATCACACTGCGATCCCTACGTTCTGCATGTGTGAGCCCCCAGCTGATTGTGATCAGCAGTTTATATGTGATTAATATTTAATTTGATTGGTATAGTTTTTTCTCCAGATAAGCTAATTAAGTAACTTGATGGAAAGGACACCCTTGTGCATTACTGTAGCAGCGTTTTGGTTTCTGTAGGGCAGGCTGAACCTTCCTGAGTTACAGAGGAGCTGCAGTCAGCTTTCTCAATGTGTAGTGAGTGCAGGGACCTGAATTCCACGGCTTTGGTTTTCTCTGCCCAGCCTGCCTGAGAGTCAGGCTCCTACGATTGCAGCTGTGCTGAGGACTATTTCATACACGATGAGGGCTGCTGTGATAAAAGGAAAGGTAACCAGACATCTTCTGTTGGCCCCCTCACATGGCAGGAGACTGTGCCTGCCCAGATCCTGGTTACAATCCTGGGAGCTTTTGACTTCTCAGATAGACAAGGTCTCTTATCAAAAGGGTTCAAAGCTTGGGCCTCAGCACACCAATCAATACTTGCTTTATCTTTAAACTCTAATACTGCCCTCACTGATTTAGATCTTCTTGTTGTAGAGCTCAGCTCAGGCTGATAGTGCTGCTGGGAGGGAGCTGGAGCATTTCACCTCAGGCTGGGATTTCTCCTGTTGTTCCACCCAGGACCGAGCAGCATTCACAAAATGGGATTTTAGGCTGCTGTGTGAGGATGTTTTACCCCTTCTTCTGAGTTCACAGGGAATTTACAATGCTTTTTATATGTGTGTTTTTTGGAATATTCCATCACCTTCCAAAACCCTAAAATAAGCAATAACAGTATGATTTTTCACGTGTGCTTCCAGGGTAACCACAGGTGAAGGGTGAATGCCGGGTCTGTTCTCTGGCAGCAGAACACTGCTGGAAATGGATCCATTGATTCCGTAGGCAGAATACATTTCTCACTGCTGAAGTTTGTCCACTGAGACCTGGCTGGCCACTTATGAGGGGGATAATTGAGTTAGCATCTTCAAAATTCACATCTTAAGGCAGGAAAAGGTGTTCATTAGCTCGGTAGATGTATTTACTAATGCAGTCATGAAACAGCTTCCTAAGTGTACTTTGTGAAGACCAGAGGAAAGAAATTCCTCTTAACATTCTTCAACTTCCTTACATCTAATGAAAGGCTCCAGAATTCAGTGCCTTTCTCAAAAGCATAATTCATCAAAAATAAAAGTAACCTTTTTAAAAGGTCAGTTCATGTTTATACGTCAGAAACAGCCATGAGTACAGGTTTGGAGCAAGACAAGGCTGTCCTAAAATAGCATTCCATTAATTGTTTAATCAGCCCATGCTTGTTACAGATTTGACATGTTCTGTAGACAAATCAGGTCAGAGGTAACAAGTGACTCAAAGAAACAGATAAAAACCCTACAGAACTGTGGAAAACATTCTTCTTAACAAGAAAAAATCTGAAGCTGAAGCAAACTCCTTCAATCTGAAAAAATTAATAACCTGACGAGCTTTCACAGGCACCCCGAAGGCCCAAGATTCCTAACTCCCACCCATGTGCTTAAGATGCCCAAAGAAATATGTCAACCTTTATTTTGCTACCTTTATTTTTCTCCTTTTTTCTTTGTTGTCATGTGTGTGTTGTGGGAGTGATCTTTGCTCCCAGTTTGGCTGCAGGGCTTCAGTCAGGGCCCATATCCTACCCCAGAAAGGCTCCCTCAGGAAAAGAGCCCTGGGGGCTGTGGCAGCCTCCTGCACCCAGCAGGAACAGGTTAAAACTGTGCTGCAGCCTCTGTGGAGCATCCTCCTCTCTTTGGGAGCAGGACCAGAATGCCTGGGGTGGATGTAGGGCAGAGCAGGATCAGAGGGGTGCCCGGGCTGTTGCACACTCCATGTTGATATTGTGATTTCAGGAGACAAGCCCTGTCCGTGGGGTATGGAGATCTGAGAGGAGGGATGGCCATGCAGGATTTTATTCATGCATTGTTTCCAGCAGTGGGGAAGCATCCACGTCTCTGCTCTCTGCCTAAATGCCCACCAGCTGATTTCTGTCCCGTGTGCCAGCCCCAGCCCAGCTCTCCCCTCTCAGCTTTGCCTCCAAATGCTCCTGCTGCACCCCCGTAATTGCTGTTCCAGGCACCTGAACTTTGTCAGCTTTCCAGCTGAGTCTCCCAAATGAGAAAGGAGCCGTGAGCCGGAGGTGCAGATGAGGAACAGGCAATTCCAAAGGGCTGCTCCTGGAAGGGGGAAGGTGCAGAGCCATTCCTCTTGGCCATCAGTGCTGAGTGGTGCTGGTGGCACAGAGCAGGAAGCCTTCTGCATCTCGTGCATGGCAGAGCAGTGTTGTTATTCTGGCTGCATAGTTTGGCTTGTTACTGAGCACATGCTTTGCAGATTAGCCTGTTTGTATAGCCAATCGAACATGTGCTCCATTAAAAATTAAAACATCCTGTTTTAAGGATGGAGCAGGAGACATCAGCTGCCACTGTGTAGCAGATATGGAAAGCCCCCAGAGCCCATTACCATAGGTTACAGCAAATGTTAATCAGTGCCAATGCAGTTAAATAATGCAGTTCGTGCAGATGGCAGCTACTACATCTACTCACAGATGTGTCCTCGAGTCCCTGAGGTTGCTGTATCACAGGAGTTGTCAGGAACAGTCAGAGCTGATGCTGACTGTAGGCATCACCTTCGTGTTTTTGCCACAGACACCAGCCAGAGGAAAGGCAGCCGTGCCTAGGCCTGAGGAACAAGGTCACAAACACACCAGAGTGTAGCATGAGGCTGGACCTGAGCTCAAATAAAGCAACAAGGAAATCTGTGCCGTTCACAAGTTGGGTTTTTTTAGTTTTTTGTTTGTTTTGGTTTTGTTTTTTTTGCCAGGCATGTTTACCTTCTGCACGTACAAATCAGTGCCTTACCATCATTAAAGACCTGGATCCACAGCTCAGCTTTTGAACTGGGGATATTTGTGATCACTGCATGTCATCATAGCCATTCCATGTGTACAGGAGGGCAGAAAAGAGGTTCTCAGCCTGCACCAGCCAGACTTTATTTGGGATTTTTGTATCCTTCCCCATCTCTGCAGAACCAATTCTGCAGCTGGAGCCCTGTTCACAGCAGTCTCTAGGTCACATGTACAGGTACAGGTGCTCTCTGCCAGCTTGCCATATTGTCCTACCTCAGGAGGAGTAATTTATTTACCTTTTCAGCTGTTTATGCTCAGGATATGTGTTTATGAAAAGGAGTGTGCAAATCTATTTGACATGTAAGAGTTTGCAGATGAAAGTTGTGCTATAAGTATAAATATTGTTTCTAAGATGTGTCATGCTGTTCAGTAGGTACTCAGAGGAAAAACATTGCAAGTCAAGAAGCTGAAAAGCATTTCTTTTTCTTTTTTCACATCTTAGGGCACCCTTCATCATCTATTTGTATTTCAGGTCTGTGTCACTGGTGAATGTTCTTTATCCCAAATCTGGGGATTTCTTTTTAAAAAGCATGTCTTCATTTTTAAAAAAGGTTCTGTCTGTGTATGTTGTGTTGTAGTGGAATAGCTTGAAAAACAAAAATTTTTCATCAGTAAACACTTGGCTTTTTCTCAGCTTTTGCCTAATTCACTGAGGACACAATCATTAGAGATCAATGTTCTAAAACGCGTAAACCCAGGATTTTCCCCTTTCCTGGTGACTCCACCATTGCTCTGAGTGCCAGAGTCGTGTCTACAGCACCCAGCATTTGGTGCTCTTTGTTGCAATGGCTCCGTTTGTGTTTTCTGTGGAAGATGAGCTCCAAAGCAGCCATCTGCAGTGGGCCTCAGTGGAGACATTTGCTTGTTACAACTGTGATTTCTTGAACCTGCCACAAGACTGTCACACTCCACCCATCCCATGCCACTGCACGGCACACCCCGCCTGCATCCCCGCGCTTGTGAAGAGCTTTCGGCACAGCTGGGAATCGCACAAGTGCAAGGAGGTTGGGAGAGAGATCTGAGAGCATAATACATTTTGGTTATTTAAATTTAGTTCTCAAGGCTATAAAATGGGACTTGGGACTCAAGGGACTCATTTTTTCCTCTGTAGTTTCATCTTTTAACCATTAATTGTCAGCCAGGCAGTGTGGGATGAGCGTTCTGCTGTGACCATGCTTCTGTCAATTAATAATGGAACGTATCCAAAGTTTATCTGTAGCAATCATTCATACCATCTGGCAATACAAATTAGATGATTTTGAAGGCAGTCTACAAACAGGCATGTTGTCCTAGGGACTGCCATAATTATATCTATCAAATAGAGAGAGAAAAAATGTATTTAATGCATTTTTAAATAGCGTATTGAGATCAATATCCCCTGGGAGCGAGCTGGGTTCCCAGAGAACGGGGGCAGCAGCACATTTTCGTAGCCTTGCCGTGTGTGTGTCAGCAGTGCTCCCAAGGAGAACCAGCCATTTTGGGGAATGAGCAGGGGATTATTTTTTGCCCATCCCGGCCCTGGCCTCATTCCCAAGCCTGATAACAGCGGTGCCAATTAATGACAGACAGGGGACTGGCCAGAGATGACAAGGAAGCACTCACAGGACAGACAGAAATGTTTTAAATGAGCTGCTGGATCAAAGGGAAGGGAAGGAGCCATTTGGGCAGCAGGTCCCACGTTACTCTGCACTGTTCCTGCCTGTTTGATGCAGTGGAGCTCCAGGCCTGGCCCATCTTCCCCCAGACGCATGGCTGTGACGGACCCACGCTTGTTTTCCATGCAATCATGGAGCATCCTGAGCTGGGAGGGACCCACAAAATCCTGAGTCCAAGTTCTGGTGGCTGTTTTCCACTCGGGCAGTGCTGTCAGGGCAGTGGCTGCCCTCAGTGTGAGCAGCATTCCTGGGGATGCAGCAGCAGCAGCAGCAGCAGCAGCAGCAGCTCGGGCTCCTTCCCTGCCCTGAACACGGCTGGACTGGTGCTGGGGGGATGCTCTTACAGCCCCTTATCGTGGGTGAAGGACACTCCTGCACCAGAACTGCCTCAGCCTGGGCAGTCCATGCAGAGATGTGTCTGCAGCTCCCAGCTCAGGCTGTGCCTCTCCCTCAGGAGGGCTCTCCCTCACAGAGGGACAGTGCTGTCCCCTCCTGAGCAGTGACCACAGGTGTCCCTGCCCTGTGCTGTCCCTGAGCAGTGACCACAGGTGTCCCTGCCCTGTCCCCTCCTGAGCAATGGCCACAGTTGACCCTGCCCTGGGCCTGGCTAAGCTGAACACCTGAAGCTGCCAGACTCACCTGTGCTGGTCTCTCCACCTCATTGCCACTCCATCAGCTGTAACATCACAGACCTGGAAATGGAAGAAATGTGAAATATAGTTTATTCTCGTAATTATAGACAAGGAGTTGTAACTACATCTGTGCACTTCTCAGTAAAGCAGCTGTTCTGCCCTTAGAAGGATATTTATAGACTATTGAAGGCAAACAATCCTGGCTTATTTCATATTGCAACTACATTTGCACTGAGTTTAGCTGCAATTTGATCAAACAAGCTGCTGACATGTCAGCTTTACTGATACAAGATAGTTTTTCCTTGCTATTTCTGCTAAATAATCTCTGCCTAGTTTTCAGATGAGCGGTTTTGATATTAGTAAGTTCTTTGGAGTTCCAGTTGAGGAGTGAATTGATATAATATGCAAACCCATCCTCAATCTCTGAGTCATCAGCTTACATACAGTTTGAGGTGACTATTTGATTTTGGGGTTTTTTTTCCTCTCTCAGTATTTATTCCCTGCCAATTTTCAACGCTCTGTAAATGGTTCAACATCAGAATTTTGACATGTGTGATGAATTTCAGTGTTTAAAGCTCACAGGGCATTTGTAGCAGTTTAGTCAGTAGTTGATGAGTTATCCCAGACTTTCACTGGTGTTTTGCTGCTGTTCTCCCAAGTGTGTGGTCGACTATGATGGCATTTAGCTGGTGGAGCAGCCTGTATCTCAGTTATCACTGCATGTATAAAGTAATGTTTAGGTGCACTTTGAAATTAATTTTAGTGCTTTTGATCTGAACTGAGCAATATTTCTGAAGCTTTTTTTTTTTTACCTGATGAAAACCTATGGCAACTGGAAATTTATCTTGGATTTAACACACAGTGGCTGAAGAAGTATAAACTTGAGACAATGCAGTGGATGAGTGCAGGAATGAGTAAAAGTGCTCGGGAGTTGCTGTTGCTGCCCAGACTGGAGATCAGGGAAAGGTTCTTCCCCCAGAGGGTGCTGGGCACTGCCCAGGCTCCCCAGGGAATGGGCACGGCCCCGAGAGCTCCCAGAGCTCCCAGGGATGCTCAGGGTGGGATTGCTGGGGGGTCTGTGCAGGGCCAGGAGCTGGATCAGTCATCCCTGTGGGTCCCTTCCAGCTCAGGATGTTCTGTGACTGTGCTGCTGTGATGCTGTGATTTTGTGACTCTCTTCTGCTGTTATTCTGTGACTCTGTGACTGTGGGGCTGTGATTCTGTGATTTTGTGACGTGTGACTGTGCTGCTGTGACTGTTCTGCTGTGATTCTGTGGGGCTGTGACTGTGATTTCGTGACTCTGTGAAGCTGTGATTTTGTGATTTTGTGACTCTGTGGGGCTGTGACTGTGATTTTGTGACTGTGAGGCTGTGATTTTGTGACGTGTGACTGTGCTGCTGTGACTGTTCTGCTGTGATTCTGTGGGGCTGTGACTGTGATTTCGTGACTCTGTGAAGCTGTGATTTTGTGACTGTGATTCTGTGAGCTGTGACTGTGATTTCGTGACTCTGTGAGGCTGTGATTTTGTGATGCGTGACTATGCTGCTGTTCTGCTGTGATTCTGTGGGGCTGTGACTGTGATTTTGTGACTCTGTGACTCTGTGGGGCTGTGACTGTGATTTTGTGACTCTGTGACTCTGTGAGCTGTGACTCTGTGATTCTGTGAAGCTGTGATTTTGTGACTCTGTGACTGTGTGAGCTGTGACTGTGATTTCGTGACTCTGTGAGGCTGTGATTTTGTGACTCTGTGGGGCTGTGACTGTGATTTTGTGACTGTGAGGCTGTGATTTTGTGACTTGTGACTATGCTGCTGTGACTGTTCTGCTGTGATTCTGTGGGGCTGTGACTGTGATTTCGTGACTCTGTGAAGCTGTGATTTTGTGATTTTGTGACTCTGTGGGGCTGTGACTGTGATTTTGTGACTCTGTGAGCTGTGTCTCTGTGATTCTGTGACTCTGTGACTGTGCTGGGTGAGGTGAGCTGAGCTCTGGCTGCAGCCCTGCCCCGGGGAGCTGCTGAGCTCTGACTCGGATCCCCCTCTCTCCGCTGAGAAAGCTGCAGTACCCATGGCAAAGGTGGTGTAGAAAAACCTGGGAACAAAGCAGCTCACCAGATTGCACTTCTCCCCCTCTACCATGTGCAGGTGCCTGTTCTATTTAGGGCCCTGATCCAGTATCACTGAAGTCAATTATAACCTCTTTGCTGGTTTCCATTGGCCGTGAATCCAGCGCTAAAGTCCGATGAAACGTTCATTGTTGTGTGCTCAGCCTCATTTCTGAGGAGGTGGAGTCGCACCACGGTTCTGCACACGAGTGTTAAATGCCTCCAATGTCTCCACTGGTGTCAGCCTTCACGCCTGGCCATGTGTTTTACAACCAGTAACAAAAGCAGCCTGGAAATGGGCCCTGTGTTGAGCTTGTTTGTGCTGATGTTCATCACATGCCTTCTGGGAGGGGCCTTCCTGGCTTCTTGGAGTTGGGCATTTGAAGGAAAACCAAACTGGTGTTGTGAAAAACATTCCCTTCCCTTGGTTCCCCTTAAGCAGAGTAGTTAGTCTACATCCGTTTCTGCTTCCTATTTGCTAAAAAAGAAAATAAATAAAATAACCAGTAATTTCAGTTTGCCAGTAGCACTTCTGCAGCCCTGAAAGTGTGATATTAAGCAACTTAGTTTTATTAGGTCAAGCCTAATGTGACCTAGCTTGCTGCTAAGGAAAGCCAGTAGTAATAATTCAAAGTTGTCACTGCAAAGCTAAGGTTTTTAAAAAAAACCTTTCTTTTCCTTCAGTTAGTTTAAAAATAAACGCACATACATACGTATATACAATGTAACATATAAAAACTTACATCTGGGTGTACATGTTTGCATTCATTTTATACACAAACTTGTATTTATTTATTTTAAATGGGTTTTTTTTTTTAAAGTTTTATTTTATATATGTATGCAAATGCAATCTTTACATGGGTGGACACTGGAATGTGCAGTGCCAGGAGCCTGTCAGTGTACTAGGGAGCGGTTTAAATTCACATCTCAAAACCAACTCCCTGTGTACAGCACGGAACCTCCCAGGTGGACTCAGTGAAAATGCCTGTTGGAACAGGGGTGACCAAAAGAGGAGCTTCACAAGTGACACTTCTACGTGAAGAACATAGAATGCTCTTCTGTACAGGTGTGTTTTAAGCACCATTTACAAGCTTCAAGACACAATCAAATGACAAAAAGTCTCTTTCTCCTCATAGAAAGGCTGATTCTCAGATAATCTGTATTCGAGAGTTTCGGAGTTTAATTAAAAACTGGTCAAAACTTGGTCAAGGATTTCAGGATTTCGCTCTTCATTTGAATGTATACAGCAAAAGCATACATTCAAAAATTACATTGCTCTGGGAATTCACAGCTACAAGGTGACTTGTCAGGGATGATGGATTCCTTAAAATCCCTCCTATTCTTTCATCAGCAAAGTAGCTGTTAAGTTTTTAAGGTATTCATCTGCTCTGCGCCTGGCACTGCTGTGCTAATAGGTGCAAAGGTTTAACTGTTTCCCACTCTTTAAGCATCACTGTCTTATCTTCAGAGCTAACTCGGTGTGTCTGAAGTCCTGGAAAGCAGGTGATTGATCAAGGAATTTAGGAAACAGCTCCCTTGATAAAGCCAGGGAGGATATTTCCTAAGAGGGGCAGTGGGAGTGAGGAAAGCATGAAACTTATTTAACAAGCAAGGCTTGTGCTGGGTAATCTGCATAATACATCCAGTGGCATTAAGTCTGTCATCTCGGCATTGCACCCCTGCTTGGGGTTCTGCACGAGCTGTCTTTCACTGTCGGTTCTAATAAAGAGCCGTGGTCAGCTCCAATTCCCTGGGAGCACAGAGTTATGTTTTGTGAACTACATGTGCCTGAGGCCTCTCATGCATGATTTAAACTGCTTTGTAAATGTCAATAGGTGGAAAAGCATTAGATCCCTTGTAGATTTCTCCAAATCCTCCAAGATGTGTACACCATGTATAAACCACGCTACAGTTTCAAGGCCACTGCAATCTCTACGCTCGCCTAACTGGGGGTTTAAGGTATTGCCAGAAGCAAAATATCGGTGTATACATGATTTGATCCAGCTGGCCAATGAGACCCTTTATTAAGAAAACCTTTGCTCCCATGGAAAGTCCCTTGTGATATTAAGTGGGCACACAGCATGAATGTTGAATGTCCTTCAAACTTTGTTGCTTTATGCTGTCTTTAAGGGAAAAAATAAAGCAAAATGCATCTCTGCTTTGTCTGTGGAGCCTGCCTCTAAATGGAGGACAGGGGGAAGCTCACATTTCCCTGCACCTTGGGGCAGAGGTGGAAATAGGACTTTGTAGGTTATGAAAGAAGTCAGCTCTTAATTAGGAGTGCGCTGTCTGTTGGCAGAAGCCAGTGACTACCTGAAATAAATAAGAATCTGTTGCTAATGAGTAACAGTGGGGTCTCAGATGGCTCTGGGGACTGGCAATGTAGGTCAGTGGTTTGCAGCCCTCACCATCTGACGCTGCCCTGACCTGCGTGGAAGGAGCCCAGTGGGGCCAGCCCCGTTCCCAGCAAGGCCAGGGCAGAGCTCAGGACAGGCCTGGCAGAGACTGAGCTTGGCCAGGGCTCTGGGGGCAGGGCTGGCTGCCCATCCCAGGCACAGCTCCTGCAGCTCGGGCTCGGTGCGCGCTGGGGACAGGGGGAGGACACTGCTGACACGAGGAGGGGGCAGCTGCCAGGGTTGTCACTGAGGACCATCTCATCGGTGCTAAATTAGCTGAGAAAAACACACAGATAAAAGAATTCAGCTCTTATTGAAATCCATCACTGTGGCCAAGGGTGAGCATGACACCTGGGTACCAGTAAATCGCTATTTTGAAACTTATGGGCTGGAAAGATGTTGATTTATTCTTCAGTTTAGGGAATAAATATCATCTCCATCCTGTTTTCAAATTCATGGGGAAAAGATCCATGCCCAGCTTTAGATGACAGAGGCCCCACCTTTGACTCAGAAGTCCTTGAGCTGCAGGAAGTGTGTGGAGACAGGGATGAGTGTGAGCTGTCAGGGGGGTGCTGCTGGCGTCTCTGCAGGAGATGGAATTGAGCTGGTTGCCTTCTTGTGTCACCGATTTGCCTGACTCCTCTGAGCTACTTTTCAAGTAGACAGTCACATTTATGAACCTTGAGTTATCTGAGTGGGGTACTTCTCTTTTCTCAGCAACGTAAAAATATATTCTTTGTGTCTAGTTCTTCATGTTCCATCATTTAGCCTTTATTTTCACTTTAAAGAGTTAATGTGTGTAGTTGAGCGCTTTGGGATTTCGGTTGTACTTGCTGTTGTATGATGTCTTTTCCTGGAGGGGGAACACAAGAGCTCGAGCAACTCTCAGCTTGTGGAGTCACTTGTGGTAAAGGTGTGCCAGGTGTTGGGGGCCAGAGCAAGACTGCAGCTGGCACTAACCAGGTTAAGCAAAAGATCAAGCATGGTCCTGTTTCTCTTTGCTGGTCAAAAAGCTGCATCTCATCACCAGAAGCTGAGTAAGCTGAGAGAGCAGCAGATGCCCCTTCCCAATTGCAGACTGCAACAAAATAACTGCAGTTATCTCCTGGTTTCTACTGCAGAAGGGACCCAGGACTCCTCACGTCATTTTTGAGACCTTTCTGGACCTGTTTTGCCTGCAGAAGCCTCTGGTATTACCTGACAGCTCTGCAGTGGTGTGGAATCTCCCACCTTATTCTCACCATCCTCGTTTCCTATTGCCTTGGCTCATAATCCTGCTCTCCATTCCTCTCCAGTCATGTCTGGGCTGTGTTTCCAAAGCTGTTTACAATTTTTCAGATATTCTGTTTTTATCAGCAGGAACTTCTCGGAGTGCTGAATGGCTCCTCAGAGAACTGATCCATTCTGCAGAGTGCTGGCAGGTGTTTTGTAGCTCCTTGCCACGCAGTACCCAAGCTTTGCCATCACCTGGCCTCTGGCAGCCACAGCTCCAACATCCCTGCCCTTCAGGTCCTTTCAGAGCTCATCCATTCTGGCTGAAAGCGTGGTTCTCATGTATGACAGGTATCAAATGGAGAGGCTCTCACTTTATCCCAGTATCTGTTTGAGTGCTGGGATTCCCCAGGAGCTGCTGGCTTTCCCCCTGCCTTCTGCACAGAGGTGGCTTTGGTCTCCGGTGACTTTGTCCCGTGGTGCTTTCAGCATCTCAAGGACTAAGAACTGAATGTCTTATTTCCTTGTGCAAACACAGCCAGGGCTGTTGCCAGGACAGTGACTCTCCTGCCCACAGAGCTCCCCGTGTCCGTCCCTTTCACCATCAGGCAGAACTTCTGATCCTGCAGGAACTGTGTTCCCCTGCTTTCAGAGACTAAACATCGCATTTGCTGCTCAATACTGGTTATCCTTCAGTGGCTCATGGAGACAAGTAAAACTGCTATTTATAGATTTACTTTCTGTCTCTCTAGTTCAGTGCAGCGACACACTGTCCCAGTAATCTGATCAGCCATGCTGCTTTTAAATGCAGGGCTGGGCCTTGGCCTCTGTCGGGAGGTGACAGCTGTCAGATACAGA
>WEKY01029627.1:42742-55242 GCA_013390045.1 Picathartes gymnocephalus | reverse complement strand
AACCCGAAAGGTACTCTGAATTCTGCATCCAAACACCGCCCTAATGGGCTCGCTGAGAGCTCTCTTCTGAGGCACTCACGGGATGTTTGTTTAGTTGTTCCTTTAAAGGGCTTTTTTTGGGGAGAAATAGAGAAAGTCTGATAGCCTTGGGAACATTTCTCAGCGGTGCAGTTGTGAGCAAGGTGAGTTGTTGTCCCGGTGTTTCTCCAGACCTGCCTTTTGTAGGTTGGAATGGTGAATTTTGAACCTGTTCAGCCTGGAAGAAAGTTCCTGGCTTTTTCCTACTTATGAGGGCCATTAATGAGAAAGCGAGGACCAGTAATGAAAGTTTCTTTGTGTGGACACCGACAGTTGCTCGGGGGCGTTTCTCAGACATGAACTTGAGCAGTGTTGGTGTGTACCTGTGGGGTCCCGGCGTCGGGAGGAGGCAAGAACCATTAACAGTAGATGAAGAGAAACACAGCTCCTCAAGGGAGGCTGTTACTCACCTAGAACAGTGTTCAGCTGGGTGCTGGTAACATGTCACCAACGAGGGGCTTTAACTGAAAAGCCAGTGAGCTACAACACTAGGGAGAAAGACCCCTACCGTGTATTGAGCAGGACGGCATCAAGTGCAGAGCTCCAGGAAAAGGTCTGCTTGCAACACTTCCCCGGAGCACGTCTGGAAGCCTGGTAAGAACTGCTTCAAGCCCAAGAGTTTGCACCAGTTACCCCCGTGCTGGAAAAGAAGCCTTGCACAATAGAAGAGGCCCCTGGCCTTCCTGAAGTTTGACTGTCACAACGACATCAATGAGATATTTGCCACGGCAGAACTGTAGAGAGGAGAGGACAGCAGCACAGCAGAAGCTGCTGCCAGCACAGCAGCACTTCGGGCATTTTCCTGCCAGTGTGGCCACTCAGTACTTGAGTATCTCAGTTACAAACTCAGGGGCTGCAGCTTCATCCCCTCAGTCTTGGCACTCATTTGTACAGCTCAGCGCTCCCTGTTCATGACGCATCCCAATCACCCACAGGATTTAATTTTTAAAAGCACTTTTTTTCAAAAATTGGAAGCATTAAAGTGTTTAGGAATGTTAGGAGAAGAAATAATGGGGTTTTTAATCTTGTTCTTCCATGCAAAGAAGAGCAGTGGCCCCTCATTTCTCCATCACCAAGAAATGCAGGAGCAATAGTGTTTCACAGTTTATGGGATGGGTTTCATCAGTATTTCATGATTTTTTCAGCTGAGTGACTCAGGGGTAAACAATGTTTCTCCTTTTTTCTGTCCCAGAACTGAGTCTGAACTGAATCATGGAAAATGTCACAGAAATGATAGTTACGAATTGAGGAGTAGTTAAGCAGTCATGCACTTAAAATTGCTCTGCTGTAACTCTTCAGGTGTTTTTTCTTCCCTCTTCTAAGTGGGATTAGCCATCAGCTTTCTTTTTAGGGAGTATATGATAAGATGACTAAAAACCAAGCAAACCAATCTGGTGCATATGTTCTGCCAAGAATCTTTCAGTGCCCCATAATCTGTGATCCTGAGCCCAGCAACGGCAGGATCAGGAAATATGGTTTGCATTGAGCTCCTCGTGCCTGACTGAGCCCAACTTAGGAATTAGATGTCAATTGTAATTGCCCTTTGTCTGTGTGATTTGGGAATTGATAGCAGCAAGAAAACCAGAAAAGAATTTAATAAATACACCCACATCTCTGCTACCCTTGATAAAGTTTGAGTCATGACTGGACTTCTGATAAAGTATTAAAATAACAGAAGCTTGAACTAAAAAACATGGGGTTTTTTTCTCCTTGGGATCTTCTCCTGAGATGCTACAATTGGGATTCACAATTAGATAACTTGCCAGCCCTGGGAACATTTACTGCCACAGTGGTGATTATTAGGAGATTCAGGTGCTTGAAAAGTAGAGTAGAGATCTTGTGGACAATTCAACAATTATTTTTAAAGCTTTGCTAATGCAACTGAGAGACCAAGCTGCCTTCTTGGCATCTGCCATTGAGTGCACTGTACATTAGATAGACAAGAGATGGGGCCAGGGGGAGTTTCAAATTCAACAGCCCAGGTATCAATTAAACTTGGGTTATTTTCATATGTCACCTGTTCTGACCCTTTAAACAGAGCCGCTATAGTGGAATCAGGATGTCTCTCTGACCCTATACTATGCAAATGCACCGAGGCCAGAAGGACCAGAAAACCTACTGAATTTTAATGGCAGAAGTGTGTGTTGGCCCTAACTCATTGACATGCTGAGTGGGTTTTTTCACTAATCCTCACACTCAGTAGGCACAACTTGCTTGATCTTGGTGCTTCTGTGGGGTGTGCAGGTCAAAAAGGCAGCTGAGATTGGCCAGGAGGAAGTCAGGCACTACAGCATTGAAGGATATATTTAGGCACAATTAGAAAGGGGCCTGAGCCTTGAAATTCAGGTAAGAACCCAAACTCTCCCGAAGTTGGAATGATACATGAGCCATGTGTTTGGGTCAGTCCTGTGGAGATACTGACCAGTCAGTTCATCCACAGCCAGAATTTCCCAAAGTCCCTTCCTGGGTTTACATTTTGAGGGATATTTTTGAAACAATCTATTACCAGGAAGAACTTGGGAAACTTTCAGTGCAGAGTTATCTGTGTGGTTCTTCTGCTTGGACCTCTCTCCACAAGTGACATGGAGGAGCAGCTCTGATATGAAGAAAAACAAAAGAGAGGCGTAAGAAGAATAACAAATTATTTCCTGCAGTGATTTTTTTTGGGGGGCTATATTGTGTTCCCCTTGAAATAGATAGAGTTGGTGACCTCCTGGCTCCGTGTGGGGGTGGAATGATGAGCAGTGGTCCCCAGGTCCTCCTGGGCAGGGCCCACCCAGGCACAGGACAGGCTGCTCTTCCCTGTTGTTCCAGAAGAGCTGCTCTATTTAGGGGCCAGTGCTGCGTCTGGTGGCTGTGAAATGAATTCCACTTGCTGTGAAGGGGCATGCAGGCAGCAGTGGGTTTATGCTGTGGGTTTGTGCTGTGTGTCATGTGCTCAACAGTGGGTTTATTCTGTGGTGGGTTGAAGGGCAGCGTTCAGGGTTGGAGCATTACAGAGTGAGGAAAGGGGGCTGTACTGCAGAGATGCTTTTCATTCACTTGGCAGTTCAGTTTGGGTTGGTTTTTTTTTTCTGAGTTGGCCCTGGCTGGTTTTGCCTTTTTTGCTCTTTTATTCCCAACTTTTAAAAATCTTAAATGTTTATGAATTTGGGCCACATAGTGTTTAAATTCCCAAACAGAGGCCCATTCTTCTCTATAACAACCTTGTGACTTTCTAAGCTTGTCAGACGTGTTACTCTTTTTTTTTTTTTAAAAGGGAGTTTTGTATATAGAACCTCAATTATTTCCTCATAAAGTGATTTTAAAATGATTCCCCAGTGAGTTTTAGGAAAACGTGTCTAGACTTTTTTCTTTTTCTGCTTTATCCCAGTCTCCCCTTCCAGTCTGCCCCTATCGTTTTGTAGGTTATGGATAGCTGAGGATTTGTTGTACTGCAATTTAATGCTGAGTGTGTGCTGTGACCTTTGGGGGGGGCAGTCTGTTGGCAGAATCATTACAAATAAAGTACTAACAGATTTCAGATGTTTATAGATTCCAAACGGGATGCTGACGCCTGCAGTCGTTTATAAACTCACCTCCACAGATTTTCACATTTGACACCGAGGTGGTGGCGTGGCCCCTGCTCAGATGGCAGCTGATTGCTCTGCTGAACCCCTCCAGAGCCAGGTGACCCCCCCTCGGTGCCCCTGTGGTCTGACTGGGATAGCAATTGCAGCTGCAGGAGATAAAGCTGCAAGGCTCTGCCTGAAGGGCCGGGGCTGCCACGTGCACCATGCCAGCCTGCAGGTATTTGTTATTGAGTATTTGTTATTTCAGGTGGACACGGCCAACTACAAAGGCTCTCCAAACCCTGGCCCACATCAGCCAGGCTGCTCTTGAGCAGAGGCAGACACTCAGACTCCACCATGGGGAGGGAGCCAAGCCATTAAGTTGGGTTTGGGGGTAATTTTGACAACCCCAATGGGTGGCTGAAGTCAGGGGCTGTCCCTGGGGCACAGCTCAGCATCTCATGCTCACTCTTGGCACGGGTTTGCCGCAGTGTGATGGTGACAGGAGGACAGGGGGGAGGTGAGTAAGTGATTTCTGAACCTCTGGCCTGACTCAGCAGGGCAGATTTGGCTGAGTGCAGAGCACTCTCAGCCCACAGAGCTGCAATTCCGAGAGCTGGTGTTCTGCTGCCAGGCTCCCCTTCCCCAGCTGCTGCAGCCCCCAGACAGGGCGCTCTGGAGAGGGGCTCATTGTGGGAGGGAGGATTTGCATGGCAGGATGCTAAGACAGCCAGAGCTGTGGTTGGCTTTACTGCAGGAAGTGGATTAGGCAAATCCCTGAGACAGTGCAGAAATCCATTTTTCCAGGTGCTGAGGCTGAAGGAAACCTGTAATTAATAGTATCCCGATTTTTACTTAGTTAAGTCTTAGAGCAAGGTATCCTGGAGTTTATATTTTTAGCAGCCACTTTAAGAGAGGGTGGAGGAGGATAAGTGTGCATGGAGGGAGAGATTAATTTAAAATTGATAACCGCATGGCAGCACCACAGTTTTAACAAGCTCAAGGCCTGCCTGGCGCAGCCTGCTGTACTCGGGGGACTGGAGTTCAATTCTCCGTGCTGCCAGTTGAAATCAGAAATCACAACTGCAGTGATTAGCAGTGAATTTCCTGATCTAGGTGCCGCAGGCAAAGGAAGGAGGGGACTGGTTTTTTCCCTGTCTCCAGCGAGGTTAACCCCTAGCAGGGGAGACAGAGGTAGGGAAAGGGAATCTGGGGCAGTTTACACCATTTAAACTTGTACATGCTGTTTAAAAAAAAAAAAAAAAAAAATCAATGGCCATTAACAGCCCTGCCTGGCTGTGGAGAAGTGCCCAGCAGCGTCTTAATTAATCTCATCGCTAATGGAGGAGCATCACTTCCAAATGCCTGTGCTACCCCTCTCCTTCCAGAGATGTAGGTCAGATCCACAGAGGCAGAATACAGATGGCAAAATTACAGGGATTTGGATGTCATTGCAGAGCCATCCCAAACACTGGGTTTGCACCAGTGTAGCTGGGACCAAATTTGACTCTTATTCACATCACCATCAAGTACCACCCCTTCTTGCTTTCCTTACGTTTGTGCATCAGGGATGGATGGATTGGAAACAGTGAAACACTGTTCTGTATTGTTGGATTCTGATTTATTTGTATTATTTGTCCATGTAAGATGACTCTGCCTGATGAACAGGAGACAGCAGCACTTGTGGGTGTGTGGTCAATGTCTGCACAAAGCCATCACAGGGGTCCCTTGGGCCCTTCCTGAGTGTTGTTGCTCCTGAAGGTTGCTTGTCCAGGCCCCTTGCAGTGTAAAAGGAAGGAATTTTGTCTGATGTGTGTAATGATGTCAAATTGCAACCTGTAAAACTATTGCAATGTGCAGAAAGTTGGGGCCTTGTTTTTCAACTCTCTTTGGCCTGGAAAATGGAAGCATTTTGGTAGCTAGAGCAAGAAAAGGTATTGCTTCATGGATAATAGAGAGTTTGTCCAGAAATTACCTTCTACTAATCCAGATCCCTGACTGATGGAGAGGGCTGGGAATGATTTTGCTTGCTTGCCTCTTTGTTCCTTCCTGACCCTTCCGTGGGTCAAAACCAAGTATTTTTTCAGCTGAGCTGCCAAAGCACGTGATGTGCAGAGGTACCACACTGGAATAATGTGTGTACTTGTGTTTTTGACTTATCCCTGGGGTGCCCAGCCCTTTTGCCAGGGTCTCTCCACCTCTGACCATCTCCTCTCCAATAAAATCAAACAAAGGTTGATGTCATGTAGGATAAGGAGGTGCCTTTTCTCTGTGGGCAGCTGCTGGAAGTCCAACACTTGCAGGGCTGCTCAGGAGCTCTGGAAGGTGTCATTGGGCGTGGGGTCCCTCCTGCTGCTCCAGGACACCTCTGAGCACCAGAGCCTCAGCTGTGGCTCACTGACCATCAGTGACCGACGGGGTCTGGCACTGGGCAAATCTCCTTCAGGAGAGCTGAAATCAGATTTCACAGGAAGCTCTGATGCAGAGTTTATAATAAGTTGTGCTCTGGCTGATCTCATGTCCAGGCTCTGTCCCCCAGCACCGCCTGCTTTTTCATGTGATTTCTGATTTCACCGTGAAAGGTTTGTATCAACTTTGTTTCTCAGGTCAGCAGAAGAAAGCTGAGCTAAATTATCTCCTCATCTGTGAGTTTAGCAGCCAAAAGTCAGCAACAGAGGTGAGCTACAGTCAGTCAAGTGTATGACAGCAGGGTGAATCATCCCCTTTGCTTTAGGGGATGATTGTTCATGTCAAAATTTTTAAAATTAATATCACATGCACATAAATATACACATATATATGTGCTACAGCTTTAACTCTAGAAACGGCTGCAGTAAACATCAAAGCAGAGATGCTGCTATCTCTGAGACCTCCACGGATGAACCAGCCTTTATTGCTTTGATGCTGTTCATTTTCAAGCCCATATATTGGCAGAGGTGTGAAAAGTTGAGTCTGGGCAAGGTGGGAAATCACAGTGTGTTCCCTGCAAGATCCCCTTGCTCTGGATTTTCTCTCCCTCCTCCCCAGAGGCTCGGGGGGATGGGAATGGGGCTGTGCTCAGTCCATCACACGTTGTCTCTGCTGCTCCTTCCTCCACAGGGCTTGGGCTCCTCACACTCTGCCCCTGCTCCAGCCTGGGATCCCTCCCAGGGGAGAATTCTCCAGGAACTGCCCCAGTGTGGATCCCTTTATCCATGGGCTCAGTCCTTCCATGGGCTCAGTCCTTCAGGAACAGCTCCAGGGATCCCTCCCATGGGCTCAGTCCTTCAGGAACTGCTCCAGGGATCCTTCCATGGGCTCAGTCCTTCAGGAACTGCTCCAGGGATCCCTCCCATGGGCTCAGTCCTTCCATGGGCTCAGTCCTTCAGGAACAGCTCCAGGGATCCTCCCATGGGCTCAGTCCTCCCATGGGCTCAGTCCTTCAGGAACTGCTCCAGGGATCCTTCCATGGGCTCAGTCCTTCCATGGGCTCAGTCCTTCAGGAACAGCTCCAGGGATCCTTCCATGGGCTCAGTCCTTCAGGAACTGCCCCAGTCAGGTCCCTCCCATGGGGTCCCAAGTCCTTGCAGCAAACCTGTTCTAGGTGGGCTCCTCTCTCCATGGATCCACAGGTCCTGCCAGGACCCTGCTCCAGCAGGGGCTTCCCGCAGGGTCAGAGCCCCGTCAGACCCCCCTGCTGTGCCCTGGGCTCCTCCTGGGGCTGCAGGGGGGTCTCTGCTCCCCCGTGGATCTCCCTGGAGCTGTCCTGCAGCCGGCTGGTGTTGGCTCCCTTGGACATGGGGGAAGCTTCCAGCAGGTGCCCACAGAAGCCAGCCCTGCAGCCCCCCTGCCACCCAAACCGTGCGACACAAACCCCACACAGTCACTCATCCTCAGCAGCTCTTGCCTCAAGCACATAAAAATCTCCAGACAACAATCTTTTAAACCTGGCCAAATGACATTTTCCGGTGTGTCAGTCCCAGCAGAGCTCTCCTGCCTTTGGTGTGACTTGAGGCCTCTCAGCTGTCCCATGGAAAGCACAAAGCAACTTCTTCGAAGGTAAGAAGATCCCAAATTCAAAATGATGTAATTTGAGCACAGGATTTGGCCCATGGACTCCAGTTCTGTCTCCCCTGGCACTTGTAAGCTTTTTATTACTAATTAAAGTTGGTAAGTAGTCCCCCTCAGGGTGTTTGGCTCATAAATGAAGGCCAACAAAGTATCTAATTTTGCTAAATAGAGTAATTTTTTATATGCCAACTGAGGGCTTTTGGTTAGATTTTGTTTTCCCTCTCCCCACTGTTATTTAGATGTAAAAGCTCCGATGTTTCCTATCCACATGAAGAAACAAAAGCAGCTCTTGTTTCCTTGTTTTGTTGCCCTGCCCTGTTCCCTCAGGCCATACCTGCTCCAGTTCCCCCAGCAGGCTCCCATGCCCACGGGTCCAACCCCAAAGCACTGTTGACCCCACTGAGAGTCTTTGCTGGAAAAGATCCTATTCAGGACACACAGGAACTTCAAAATCCAGTCATGTGAAATTTTCAACCCTGAAGTATTAAAAGCTATTAGCTTTTGTGTAATTGTACATATCTGGGTTCTTATCAGAGTGTTATTTATTCCTTAGGCAGTTAAAACATGGTTTTCTTTCCCATCTTAAAATCAAACCTGTTACAGTTTGATGAATGAAGCAGCAGAATTAAAAGTGTTTTAATAATGTAAGCGTTCCAAACCCCTCATTGACAGGGATTGTTATTATGATAATCATTTAGCAGAGCTGGAATTTGGAGAAGCCGTTTTGATCAGCCGGCAATGTGAAATATTTGGGGTGAATTTCATCTCTGTAAAGACCAAAAGCCATTTAAAAAGCAGGCTGGAGTCTTTTGATTTACATTTCTGATATTAAACAGAGAGCCGCTCTCTGTATTTTTTTGCTACAGGGCATCACTTCATTGCTAAGAAATAAGGCTATGGCAAGGATCCAATTCCTTAATGAAGCAGCCTATCTGAAGCAAAACAGCTTTTCACACCATAATAAACAATGAACACCTTTTAGATAACAAATTCAATGGCAAAAATGTTGCATTGTACATGTCAGAGCCCCATAATTTAATGGAAGCACTTGCTGCATTAGTGGTTTACATTAATTTTTAAAATTAATTTTGTTTGGCCTGCGGGGGAAATACTTTCTTTTTTGCTTCTGATATCCTGCAGCTCATTAACACTTTTTTACTGCTGCTCTACAATACTGTCTGTAATCGTCCAATTTGTAGCTAGAGGCTCACTTTTTAACTAGAGAGAGAAGAAAAAAAATGGAGCTTTTACTGAAATCATAAATGAAGCTTCAACCACACTGAAAAATCAGCATCTCTGACAACAGCCAGAGTGCTGTGGCTTTCTGAGGATGTATTAATTAAACCCTGGATGGATTGTGAGCCTGCAATTTCTGGGTAGTTCTGTAGCCTGGGACAGGGAACTTTTCATCCCAATTCTGCCCTGCAGACATTGGCCAGGGAAGCACAGTTCCTCCCTTCACCGTATGGAGAGCTCATTTTCTGGACACTGAAGGGGCTTTAGCTGGAGCTCTCCTATATTGTCATTTCCCTGGGAATTGTGTGATACGGGTTTCAATTTAAAAAGTGATTGTGCTTATTCAGAGTTACTGAGGAGCACAAACGCATTTTCACCTTGGAGCGCTGGAACGCTGCCCTGCCCGGCACAACGAGACTGCCCGAATCAAACTTCAGCAGCTCCAGCCTCGGCCCAATTCCCTGCACCGTTCACAGTTGTTAATTTAACAGAGGACTGGTTCTATCTGCCTGAATTAAGTGCCGTGTGGGCAGCTGCTGCTGGAGCCCAGCCTCTCTGCACACGCCGCTGCGTCTCCCCAGCTGCAGCGGGGCTGGGGGCACAGCAGCTCTGCAGGTAAAAGCAGCCCCAGTGAGCACCAGAGCCCTTCCCCAGGGCCTCCCTCACCCTGTGCTGGGTGTGCTCAGCTGCTGCTGCTGCAGCCCCAGGGCTTTAGCTGCTCCTCAGGGCTGGGCAGAAATGGTCCTGGAATGTGCTCCCAGTGCGAGAGCAGGAACTCTGCAGCACCTGGTGAATTGCTGAGGCTGGCGGAGAAGGCTCCAGGTGTCTCTCACTCTGTGGCACTGTTGCAGAAGACACACGGGTGTGTCCTGGCACACGTTGGCTTCGTCACTTCAGGTGCTCACGAGCAATCAGCGCTCCTGCCAGAACAGAGGGATAGTCATTCCAGGCTGCACAGGGGTGGCAGGGTTTTTTCTGTCTGGCTAGCTGTCTGTCCCCCGTCACTGCACCATCCCAGTGCCTGTCAGGGCTTGTTTTCCACATTTTCAATATCTTTTCACAGCTTTTTCAACACGAGTGCCCAGATGTCAGTTGTGCAGCACCACGCAGAATGAGTGAGCAATGAGAAATGCAGGAGCAGCATCTGTATTGCTTGACCTGCACTGTGCTTTCACTCAATGGAAACAATGGCTGTGAATTCAACGTAGTTACACCGAGCTTTGTGTTTAATGTGAGGTGCTGTATTGCTATGAATGTAAAGGTGTAAATCCATTAGACTGTACTCCTAGGCCAGCAAGACTGGGCTCTCCCAGCATGCAGGAGGAATGTCCAGGGTAACTGGGAGCGTGCTGTACAGGACAGTATTTGTAGATAGGAAATGGTGTGTAATTACAGGGGTGAGATCATCAGTTTATATAACTCAGTATGACTTCGCTGATGTCAGTGGAATTGTGCCAATGTGCACCAGCTGAATGAGACAAACACTTGCACAGATGTGCTGAGTGTCCCTGCTGTACGTGGTGGGAGTCCTGGCTGCAGCTGGGCCAGGCTGGGTCCCCTGCCATGAGCCCCCCCAGCTGAGCAGCTGCTGGGGCTGCCCAGGGAGCATTTTGACACCACAGGAACCTGCAGCTTCCCCTTGCTGGGAGGTGAATGGCAGAAATGGGTGAAGGAAGGGTGTCACCACCTGGGGCTGCTCTGCTAAGTGAAAGACCAATGGTTGCGCAGGTCAGGGAAGGTTGGTATGAAAATCTGGTTCCTGCCTGCAGTGGAAATCCCTGCCTTGAATGGGTAATTCTCCTGTGAAGTCAAGGGTGCTGCACATGGAGCGACTGCTGCTGAATTTCTGTCACCATTTCTAGTTGAGGGAAAGGAACCATAGAATTACAGAATGGTTTGGATTGAAAGGGGCCTTAAAGACCATCTTGTTCCAACCCTCTGCCATGGGTTCCACTGTCCCAGGTTCCTCCAAGCCCTGTCCAGCCTGGCCTTGGGCACTGCCAGGGATCCAGGGGCAGCCACAGCTTCTCTGGGCACCCTGTGCCAGGGCCTGCCCACCCTCCCAGGGAACAATTCCTTCCCAATATCCCGTCCATCCCTGTCCTCTGGCAGTGGGAAGCCATTCCCTGTGTCCTGTCCCTCCATCCCTTGTCCCCAGTCCCTCTCCAGCTCTCCTGGACCCTCTTTAGGCCCTGGAAGGGGCTCCAAGGTAACCCTGGGGCCTTCTCTTGTCCAGGCTGATGAACCCCAGCTCCCCCAGCCTTTCCTGGCAGCAGAGGTGCTCCAAAAGAAGCGTAACTGGGGTTGTTTCCTGGAGGAGGCAGCGGGGCAGCTGCTGCTCAGGGATGAGCCAGGGAAGGTGTTTGAGCACCAGTGCCCAACACGAGGTGCTGAATAAACCAGAGGGGCTATTGTTGCCTTTCAGAAAGGCTACCTATTTTTTTTTTTCCCATGGAACTTGTAGCCATTTTGAAGCTTTCATTTTTCCTAATGTCACAGATAATCTTTTATCTATTATCCAGTAGTGCCATTCTGACAGACATTTGCATCAAATGGGAAGGCGCAGGCTGGAACTCTCTCAGGTGGGGAAACCAGCTTGATCTGAAAGGTTATTCCCTCTCACTGGGGCTCGGGCCTTTGTTCTTGATTCACACTCGTTTCCCCCATCTAAATGCAGGCATTTCTAGAGCTTTTTCTTTAGAGAAACCTTCAATTCGAAGATCTGAGCTTATTCAAGCTTCTTCCTACATAGCAGTCAAAAACTTGTATTCACTGCAAATGATGAAGCTGCTTTGAAACTTTTGTGGAAGACTCTGTATGCCTCCAGAATCCTTTCAGAACCTTTCCTACAGAGACACAGCAGCTTTCTCACTTTTTAAGGAGAGGAAACACTGATGAAGGAAGGAACTTAAGCAGCTATGAGCCTTTTTGCAGTTGCATCTCTGTCTACCACCCTCCCCCACAAAAGTCCAATGGGAGCAATGACCTTTAAAGATGTGGGTAGAATATGAGCTGAGTGTCTAAAAGTTAGCAAAGCAGAAAAACTGCATGACTGGAACTATGAAAATCAGTTCAATATTACCTCGGTTTTGTAATTCTTCACTTACGAGGTTATTAAATGACAATATAAAAAGGTGAATAAACCTCCATTTCACACGGAGAATTTCACTGATTGAAGAAGTTCTCCTTGTTCTCCACCTAATAAACACAAATAGGGCTCTTTTTCAGAGCCTTATTGTGTTCTTGGGTTATTTGAAAGTCATTCTCAGCAGACTGACTAAGCAAAAGCATTCCCTGCCCATCATGAGCTTCCCAATCCCCCTCACGTCTCACCAGTGCTTTCAACTCCCCAAAAAACCCTGCTGCTGAGCCAGCACTGGGCAGGAGCCTGGCGTGGTGGAGGCAGGGAAGCTGTGCTTGGGCACCAGGGCTCTGCCAGGGGCTGCTGCTGCCCCGTGGGGTGCCCAGGTCCTGCTGCCGTGGGGTGGGAACCCTCTGGTTCCGCTGGGATGCAGCTTGGCACACACCTGCCCCTCCTCACCTGCCCCTCCTCACCTGCCCCTCCTCACCTGCCCCTCCTCACCT
>WEKY01029627.1:17973-42506 GCA_013390045.1 Picathartes gymnocephalus | reverse complement strand
CTGCCTCTCCACACCTGCCCCTCCACACCTGCCCCTCCTCACTTGCCTCTCCACACCTGCCCCTCCACACCTGCCTCTCCACACCTGCCCCTCCACACCTGCCCCTCCTCACTTGCCTCTCCACACCTGCCCCTCCACAGCTGCCTCTCCACACCTGCCCCTCCACACCTGCCCCTCCTCACTTGCCTCTCCACACCTGCCCCTCCACACCTGCCTCTCCACACCTGCCCCTCCACACCTGCCCCTCCACACCTGCCTCTCCAGCAAAAATGATCCCAGCCTGTGTTTAACTTCTCTCCAGCAAAGTCACAGGGACTCTGCTCAGAGCCTTCCAGGGCAATGCTGTTTAGGGAGTGCTGGGTTTGGAGGCCTGGCCATCATGGGAATGTTCTCCTTTTCACATTAAAATGCCCATCCCAAGCTGGGAAGGAGCAGGCAGTCCTTCCATTCCTGCCAGTAAAACTGAAGCATCCCAAGTTTGCCACGTAAATGTGGCATCTCTGATCAGTGTGGGGGTTTTATTACACAGACACCTCGTTAATGTACTTGTTGTCATTTTAAAGTCCTGGATTAATAGGAAAGAGCAGCATTTCCCCCAGTGGAAACTGGATATAAAATTTCTTGAATACCAAAGTAATAATTTTGATTTTATTGTGAACTATTTTAATGGACAAGGAAAAACGGGAAGGGGCACGAAATTAATTATTTCCTCTTCTTCCACCCCAAGCTCTTCCTTCCTTCTAAACATCTGCAAAGAGCAAATTTTGATATTTTGTAGGAACCCCTGTTATTAACTCTGCAGCCACAGGATGCAGAAGAGGGAAGCATCAGTGCTCCAACTCAGGATTCGGGGGGTTGGAAATTGTTTGTTGGAGCCTTTTTCTCCAGTGTTTCTAGGTGAGTGGTTCTAAGTGCTGCGTTGTTTATGAGCAGGAAAATTAGCTGTTCCAGGCATGGAAAACCCCAGGGAAGATCTGATCTGGCCACGGATGGAACAGAATTTGGCTCCCAGAGGTTTGTGCTGGTGGTATGTGTGTTATGCAGTGATCATTAAAGGAAAGCTTCACATTAGAATTTGTGGGTTTGGGGATGGGCCATGAGTAACTGTGAGGAATCTGGGGTTACATTTGCTCTTGCTGTGGTTTAAATCCAGGTTAACTCTGTCACAGCAGTGGAGTTTCCAGGACTAAGGGAGTCCATGTGCAGGGAAGAGCCACCACCACTCACCACCACGGGTGTCCCACTGCCAGGCCAAGCCCCACTGCCCCCACCCCATCCTCTGCTGGGTGTCCAGGTTCTCATTTTGCATTTTCAAACGGCTCCTTGCAACTATCAGGGGACTCTGCTTAGAGGAATTTTCCTTCTTTGAGGGAAAACTGAGGCTTTCACATAATTCATGTGAATGTGGCCATAGAGTCCATGAGAAAAGTGCTGCTCCATGGGGATTTGCAGTGGGATAACAGCAGCCAGCTGTGCCCCCTTCCCCTGATGGACACTGATGGTGTGGCTGCTCTTTGGGCCAGCCAAAAATGCCATCGGGGGTGCTGACACCTCTTTGTGGGGTGGGGAGGGCGTGAGCTGGGCAGCAGCAGCAGCAACAACCGCAGGGCAGAGGGTTCCTGGGAGCAGTGGGGCTGGCACAGGGTGAGAACAGCCCGGGACACTGCCCCATCAGCAGCCTGGGAGGATGCCTTGCTCCAGGGTCCAACAGCTCTGAGATGGGAGGAGATTCCCAGCACCCACGCCTGCCCTGTGCAAGGATTTGGGATTGCTGCCGAGGCAAGAGCAGGATCTGACCCAGCTGCTGCCCTTCCAGGACAGGACGTGAGGCCCCTCTCCAGCCACTGCTGCCTCATCACTTGGTAGGCACAGACACAGAACTTCATGGCAATATGTATTTTAAACGTGTTTCCTGATGGCGTTTTAGTAGTTATTAACTAGGAAAGCAATTGCTAATTAGGGGCTCAGTAATACATGCAAGTCTGTCATCCTGATAGAATGGCACTGCTGCTGGTAATAAAAACATTGGAGGTGCTTTAAATTCTTCAGTTTAATTAAGAGTTTGGGTAATTATAATGCAGTTTTGCTGTGTTTTATCTAAGAAGGAAAGGAGACCTGGAGTAAGGTCCAGAGTGCTGAGAAAGTGGATGTGTTTGTGAAGTTACTTTATGTGATGTGGAGTCACAGCTGAAAGGGGAATAGTGGTGGAATTTGGTGAGGAATTGAATGCACAGCCTACAGACATTGCTTGGAGATGTAGGCAAGGGCTTTGCTTTTCAAAGTCATGATCTGTGGTGACAAAAATTCCTTTCTGAAGAGACTTTCCCTTTTTTTTTTAAACCCATAGCTACTGTGACTTTTTAACTGAGTATTTAAACTTCACAAGCCCAGGTGAGGTGGGCACAGTCTTCTCTTTCACTTGTTTGTCCAGGGTGACAAATATTTACCCCTGCAAGGTGGTGTCAGGGACAAAGCTTCCCTGGGGCTGCACGTGAGAGGGCTGAGCTTGGGGCAGAGCAGTGGGGCCTGAGCAATGTCAGGGTGTGGGTCACAGCCCAAAAAGCAGCTGAAAGGTTTGTTCTGCTTGCCTGTTACGGCCTGAGGAAGGAGTTGGGGGTTGGAAAGGCTCAAAATTCTTTCATCAGAAGTGGCTTTTCTGAGAACCTCACCTGCAGTCCGTAAGCTGTGTGTGTTTAATTCTGTCTGAGCTGTGTGTAAGGTATATCTATGAAACCTAACAATGCCGAGGACTCCAGCCAGGGGTAACGGCAATATTAGTAACCTCAAATTGAGACTTACTTTTATAGCTCTTTTTAATAGTATTTTACCATCCATATTGCAAGTTTTACAGTTTGTACCACTTAGTGATAAACACTTCAGAAGCTCCCGTGGCTCTCCATGCCACGGGTGCCTCCATTGCCCTGCGTGTCTGTTCCCTGTGATCAAGTGAAAATGGGAACCTTTCGGGACAGAGAGGCTTCCTAAACTACAAATCATTATTGCTAATGATGACGCAGAAGCAGACACCTAATAACAACTTGAGGAGTTTGTTCAGTCCTATTAAGTGGAAACTCTTGGCCTCCTGGGCTCAGCCTCTCGGAACAGTTTTAAATAACCAGCTGATGACGCGGTGGCTCAGAATAAAAAGTAAATCTGTGCTTTTAGGTTCTGCTCTGGTCGGTGGAGTTGGATTCTGTCAGAAGTGGAGCAGTGCAATTTAGCAAAGCATGTGACACCTGCGTAATGAACAAGTGGCCTCTGAGAAATAAGTCTGTGTTAACCTGATTTTAATAAGACAGCAGCAGCAGAGCCCAGGACAGCGTGAAGAACAAAAGAAAAGGGCTTTCCCATCTTGAATATATGGGATTGAAAACGTGGAGAGAAAGAGAACACACTTCAGTACCATGGAACCTGGAAGTGTTGGATTATCCTTAGTGCTCATTATCCTTGAGTATAGTAATTGTAGTGCAGAAACTGATGACAGATAAATATTTTCTCTCTTTGAAGGAAGTGTGTGATTTAAACTCATTTTTTGATTAACAGGTGGTATCAGACTTGAAAGAAATATAGGAGGTTCTCATGATTAAACTGACTTTTCTTTATCCTGTCTGAACCTCAGAAGTGAACTGGAATGCACTGTAATGCCAACATCTGAGAGCTATTACTGAATCACAAATGTTCAGTGTTGGGCTTTAGGAATTATATCGGAGACTTAGACTGGATATTGGGAAGAAATTCTTCCCTGTGAGGGTGGGTAGGCCCTGGCACAGGGTGCCCAGAGCAGCTGTGGCTGCCCCTGGATCCCTGGCAGTGCCCAAGGCCAGGCTGGACACTGGGGCTTGGAGCAGCCTGGGACAGTGGGAGGGGTCGCTGCCCATGGCAGGGGGGGGATGGGATGTGGTTTAAGGTCCTTCCAACCCAAATCATTCTGGGATTCTGTGACAACAGTCTTGGGAACTGCTGCTTGAGTTACCACTGGATAGGTGATGGACAGCTGGTGGACCTGGGGATAATGTTACTTGAAAATGTATGTTATGTAATGTTACCTTGAAACTGTGTTCTATTTTTAAAATGTGCAGAATTGATACAAATTACTGCTGGCCTCTTATCCCCCGGCTGTGCTGAAAGTTAATCTGTGTGGCTGGCAGCAGGAGTGAGAGGGCAGAGCAACCACAGTTACCATACCTGCCCATCTGAAGTCTCTGATCCCAACAGGAAAAGTGGATTTTGCGAGAAGGTCCAATAAACTCAGGGAATTTAAGAGCAAGAGGTGCCCTTGGTAAAGGCTGGTGCTGCCTGGGCTAAGACTTTTCATTATTATGTCCCCTCTGAAGAGCTCACAAAAGTACCCTGTTGGAGCCCCAGCTCAGAATGACACTGTGGCCATCCTGCACTGGGACCTTCCCACTTTAACCCCTCCTTGGCCCAGGGGATGCTCCTTGGGCAGCAGGAGCTCCCAGCTAAGGCTGGAGCTCTTGTCTGTCCCTGGGGAGCCCGGGCAGTTCCGTGACAGCACCGAGCCCGTCCCTTGCTCGTGGGCTGGATCTGTCACATCAGCCCCAATGCCTGCAGTCTGTAAGGCTTAACTCATGTCCCTGGATGAAAGAATTAAAGAGCTTGTCTGGGCTCAGCCTTAAGGGCTCCTGCGTGTTGATAGGAGTTGAGTTATTGAAGTTCACTCTGCAGTGAAACAACCCCCAAGGGACTGTCAGCCTGAGAACACCCACTAACCACAGCTTGTCATGGTGCTGCACCGAGGGAGGAGCGAGCTTTTAAGTAATTAGTGCCCAAAGCACTCACTGCTTTGTAGGTCAAAAGCAAAACCCTCATTCTACCAGAAAACTAATCAGAAGCCAACACAGATTTGGGAGCATGGCTGTAATCAGCTTTCCCTGTGACACACCACTTAATGAGTAGGCAGCAGCCTTTTCCTCCAGCTCAAATTTCCAACTGACCCGTGGGGAGCATGTTGTTGTAGCCTTAACCACCAGGTGACAAAGGTAAGGATATCCACGATGGGTCCAGGATCTAAAATGGATGATTTGGCCTTTATTGTGGAATGGAAATAGCAAAGTTCATCCTGGCCTCTAAGGTGTGTAATTGGGTGGCTGCCAATCGTCTGGGAAATCAGAGGTAAATGGGAAGAGCACGTAGCTTGTGCACCAGAAGAGCTGTCTGAATTGCTGTTCTTCCATGAATCTATGCCTGGATAGTCTCTTGGGAGAGATCCTTGGGCACAAAACACGAGCAGGGGCTGTGGTGCCCTTGGGCTCAGGGCCGGACCCCGCTCCTTATCCCCGATCTTGAGTGTGGGTACAAAGGTAACAGTGGAGTTTCCTTCTTCAGGCACTCCAGGAGATCCTCAGTATCTCCTCTGGAAGTGGTTGCATGCATTTGTACACGAGTTGAGCATTGCTGCCGCCATCCTTTAAAGCCTGAGGATTAATTAAGCCATTTTAATCGTGTGCTCTGGTGTACGGTGAAAGCGCAAGGGGAGTAGAAGGAGGGAAGGAGTGATGTATTCACTTACCCTGCTCACCCTACCATACACTGCTGTGTGTACTGGGAAAGATAAGGAGCAATGTTAAACACAACATTAAAATAATTATGTTCATTATAATGCAGGTTGTCAGATGCTTGTGTCAGTCTCAGTGAAAAATAAACTTCTGCTGTCCTCCTAGTGTATTTTTTCACGATGCAGGAGGAAATGCAATGCTTGAATTGTGTTCCTCGTGTTTCCTGGAATCTGAAACTTCCCTTTCATGTGTTCGATGTGATTTCTGAATTTCTTGAGAGCAGTGAGAAGATGCATAAAAATGAAATGATACAAAGATATTTGTAGGGCAATATTTTTCAGCTGTGTTGAGGAGAGAGAATCTTACAGGAAAGGTGGTGACAAGATGGGTGGGTCAGACAAAATCGTCCAGGGAAATGTGCTTTGAGATACTTGCTTTCCATGGGATCCAGAGCTGGGAGGAACTTGTACATATGTGTGAATAAACCAGATTTTTTTTAACGTAGTTTCTGGCACAGCAGGCAAACAGACATCACTGCCGAGTTAGCATGTATAGCAAATATCTTTGCAGGAATATCATCTGAGCTGCTTCACACCTTTACCTGAACATCTTCAAGCACTTTTGAGCCCCTTTATTCTGTCAGATCAGAAAGCCAATTCCAGTCATTTGGGGAGGAGTGGGCTGGAGCACTGTCAGCTGAAATGCCACAGCCTGGGTGAATGAAGATGGAGCAAGCAACTGGTGCAGAGCCTGGTTGTCTCAACACTGTAGTGCTCTCTCCATGGCAAGATGTCCTTCACTTGCTGCAAGATGAGCTCACGCTCAATTCTTGGGTAAAAGACTGTCCATTTCTTCAGTTTTCTCTCTTCAGACCATGTAACTTTATTTTAAAAAGCCAGGGAACAAGACTTGGGACCTTGGTCAATTCTGTTCTTGGTCTGCTGGTGGCAGAGTCAGGTCTCTGCTCTGTCTCTCCTGCTGTCCTGGAGCAAGGGCCCTGATGATGTCCTTTCTGAAACAGTTTCGGCTACAGAAATGATAATCAGAAGCAGAGCTTCTCTGTGTGTGAAATGACTATTCCTAAGTGTCTGTGTTTGCAGCATCCTCATTTTGAACCTACCTTTGGTGTATAATTAAGGGTGTTTGAAGAGAAGCCTATCATTTATCTGAAAATGAGATAAAACCTTCAAGTTTTAATTGATCTATCCTCATATAAATCAAGCAGAAACATTGAGAGTGGACTTGTGGCTCGTGGTCTGTAGGTTGTGTTTATGGAGTAAGCGTCCTGGCATTTATTACAGGAATCTTTCTCCTGCTCTCTTCCCGTTCTTCCCTCCCCCAGTCCCCTGTGCTGACCCCTAATCCCAACAAAATGAAGATCTGGTTGTCATATGGATGGCAAAGCCTTCCTCTTGCATCACAAACAGTGTAGATCAAAAACACCTCATTTAAAAACAGATGTTTTCTGGTAGTGATTAATATAGTTTCTCCCTCTCTTCCATTTTTTTTTTTTTTTAGAAGAACCTTTTATTTCGTAATCATCTGCTTTAGCATTAGCTTGAGGGACTGAACTTAGGCACTGCGATGGCTGGATGAACTAGTTCATTTTAAACACGAAGCTGATCTGAATTTTCAAGCTCAGAGTGAAACCATTTACATTTCCATGCATGTCCTCCCTGGTTTTGGCTTAAAGGAAAAGTCCTGTGTGGATCAACATTCTCAAATACCTTGCTAAAGTGAGAGCTCTGGTGGAAGCCGTGGGGTGCTGAGTGCTCACAGCCTCCGGTGTCACCGGTGCCTTCTGAATTTCCCTGCCGCTCTCCAGGTGCCCCTTTTGAAAATCTCAGCACCAGGTCTTTTATTTGACAGTTCTTTCACAGAGTGATTTCTCTCCCAATTTATTTGGCCAAAAATGTTCCCCTTTTTTTTACTCTTCCACTCCTCAGCTGTGCACAGCTCAGCTTTCTCCTTCTGCGTTGGAATTGGCTGCGTTTTACTGAGGCTTCAAATAGAGAGGATTTGAGCCCATAAATCCTTGCTCTGTGTGAGTCCTTATTTTCACTAATAGCACCACTGAAGTCATCAAGACTGTTTACATGAACAGGATCAGGAGTAATTCTAGCTGGGTCTAATTAGTTACACCAATTTAAGTGAAAGCAGCATCAATCCGTTGTTTTGCAGAGGACGTTGGGATGAAAAATGCAAACGCAGAGTATGAACCCACATGGTTGTGTATGCTTAAAGGATATTGTTGTCTGGCATTTTTCACAAAGAGCAATCATTAGTACAAGTTGGAAAAATATAGGGTTTGGGGCTGCATTTTCCCTGCAATTTAGTATTACTTGGTATTGGTTAGAAATAAATTGTTACAGACTCCCTTTGAATTCCTTTAGGGTAAATATTTATCACATGTAACATTTCCTCAATATTCTGAATTTTCAATACAATTAGCTTCACTGCAGGTTATTTACTCCCAAGTCAGAATTCAAGGAAAAGCCTCCAAGTGTATTTTGAGCTGAGCTATTCATCAGAAGTCCAACGTGATTTTGTTCAAAGTGAAGCAAAAGCTGTGGGAGATTTTCGAGCTGGGGAACTGCATTTGCAAGAGGCATAAAACTAATGGTGTACACAAAGTGTCTTGTTTTTCCTCCTTTCTGTGGGGGGTGTTTGAAATGCTCATTATTTGGTCCACAATGGGATGTTGGCAGTGAGATGATAACGGGAGGGAAGCGCAGCTCTGTGAATCCCTGGCAGAAGGCTCACAGGAGCAGGGCGCCATTTACAGTCTGTCCACCCTGGTGCCAGCTCCTGACGGGGTGCACAGCCCCAGGGGTGCTGCTGGGAGCACCCCCAGCCCAGGGAAGGTGGGTACTGGGAAGGGGTGCTGGGCCGAGGTCTGGGGTAGCCATGGGCACCTCCGGGATGTTGAAACCACTGCACTCATTTCACTTGTGAAATTACCCCAAACCACAGCTACTGAGCTCCCTTGGCACTGGTTGAACATCTCTGGCATTTGTTCCATTGGTGATAATCCACGAGCCTTCGAATGCCCTTGGGCTTTTCTGTAAGAACTTGCTAGTGAAACCACTTTCTTCTAGAGACCTGATCCTGTTGGGCTAATTCTACTTAATCACATGTTTTCAAATCAGAAATGAGTGCAGTTTGCTTGAAATCAGGGTCAGGTTGTCTCCTCCAAGTGCTGAGGAGCGTGTTCATTGGGATGTAGCTCCCTATCACAAGTGGTAAAGTTGGTGTAGGAGCTTCCAGCCTTTCCCATGTGAAGTTTGGTGCTCTTTCATGGCTTGTACTCTGTGCTGGCTCAGTAGAAAGAATCAGGATAAGCTGGGGGGTGAAAAAAACCCAGAGGGATAATTCAGCTGAACCGGTGGAAGTCCACGAGGGAAGGGGCAGGATCCTTGGGGAGCTGGGGGAGGCCTTGTGACAAGGAGGGAACTTCTTGGTGGCATTTTCAAAGGCCATGTTCTACTCACTGAGATTTGTAATGGAATTTAACATGTTCCTGGAGTGATGTTGAAGATACTTTGTAGACTTCAGAGTCATGCCTTCAAATCACACTAGTTTCTGTTGGTTTGGGTTTTCTTACTTTAAAGACACTATATACAGCATCTGCTGATGTGGTTTGTAATCACCTCAAGCTCATTTAAGTTGAACCATTCAGCAAAGAGATTAATTTATACTTCATCCATAATATAACTTCTTCTGGGAGTAAAAGCTGGAGAGGATGATGGACAGCATGAAATTTCTCATTACTTGGTTTTAAAAGGGACAAGCCAAAACATTAAAATGCTCCAAACAATTCAGGATATTTTAAGGCTTTCTAAAAGCTTTTTCCTTTTTTTTTTTTTTTTTTAAAGATATTTCATTATAGGGAACTTCAAAGAGTACATTTGATCTGCTGGTATGGTTTTGACTGTATCCACCAGGAGTTCACTTAAGCCAAGCAGTGAAACAATAATGTATGTTGTACAGCTGAAATGAAAATTAACCTAATGTACAGTATTTGCTGCCTTGCACAGCTGAAATGAACTCCTGGTGGACAGGGAAAAAAATGCTGGCAGATCAAATACACCTTTTGAAGTTTATTATAATAAAATGAAATAAAGCCGCCAAGGGAAGCATTTGCAAAAAAGAAAGGCTTAGGAGGGCTACAGCTGTTGTATACTGCTCTGGTCTTTTTTTTTTTCTTTCTTTTTTCTTTTTTCTTTTTTTTTTAATTGCATTTACTAAAGCCCCAGTACAGAGCCCACTGAAGCCATTGTGAGTCTTCCCATTAGCTGTTCTGGACCCTGATATCAGATTGCTGGGACCAGCCTGGCCACCTTCCACCAAAAACCACATGCTTTACTGGGAGCCCCAGTGACTCTGCCCACGTGTGGCCTGAATGATCCACCAGAACCCGATGTCTTGCTAAAAAGGCCATTTTCTTGGAAGGATTTTTCATCTAGAGAATTGTGGTATCATAATTTTCAGTTAGCATTTTTCTCCCTCTAAATAAATCCCTCTCCTCCATCCTTTACTCGTGATAAATACAGTCACAGTAGTCCTGGTTTTAATCAGGAGATTAAAAGTGTCCATGCTTCAACTAGCATGGTGAGCCCCCTTTGCTGAGGAAGATTAAGCCCTGCAGAGGTTAGCCTGTTTCTGTAAGCAAAAAGAAATTTTTTATTAACATCAGTAGATTAAATAAAATTGCCTATTTGGGGACTTTTTCCTTCTCTCTTTCCCTGAAAGGTGATTAGCATGTCCTGAGAAGTGTCAGTCAAAACCACAAGAGCATAAAGTCCTCAGCATTGCTCCTGCAGCCTCTGCAGGCAGTGCTGGAGGATGAGCCTGAATACTGTGAGCACTTGCCAGGGAAATGGGTGTCATTTCCTCCATCCAGCATTCTGCCAGCTAGGAGAAACTGCAAAACCAAATTAACACTGTCTTCTCTTTCCCCCTTTATTTCAGGGAAATAATAAAAGCAGCCGTGTGTATTTTTATGCATCCCCCATGACTCTGGTGGATCTGCTGGTGCATCCATTAGTTTGCTCTCACAGGGAGAGGCTGTTCTGACACAGGCCCCGGTGGGAGGGTGTTTATTCATCCCAGGAGAGCTGGGCTGGACAGCAGAGCTCCCCAGCAGCCTGCAGATGGATCACTGGGTCAGCCAGCAGCACCAGCCTGGGAGCACTGGGATCGCCAAGGGAGCCAGAGGCAATTAGGCATCCAGTTCAGCCTGAATTCCCACTGTTTCCTCCCAGGGCTGCTTGGGTGAGCTTGGGGAAATCCCACCCTTGCAGTGGGGGTTGCTGTGGGACCTCAGTCGTGTTTGAGCAGAGGCACCCAGGGGACTCAGCCAAGTCCGGGTGTGTTTGTGCAGGACCCTGGGTGTCTGTAGGGACTGTACAGAATAAATGGATCTGTTCCCATGGCCAGTGCCACTGAAACTCCTCATGCACAGAGCTGCAGTGTGGGAAGGTGAGCTGCTGTAGCTCTGTTTGCAGAGCTGGTTTGGGCATGGGACCTGAGCCTGTCAGAAATTCAGTCCGTATCTTCTGTCTCAGGCCAGTGCCTAATCAGGGCACTGTCTTGTGCGGGACCAGGTCTTTTGTTTCAGTGCTACAGAACGGTGCTTGCTCCCATAAAGCCTTCCGGGGGGGCGGGGAGAGGTAATCTGTACTTATGGGATTAGTCACTTTGAAAGCACTCCTGTGTAAATAAAGTGTACTCACAAGAGCAAAGCTTTAGCAGCAATTCAGTTCTGTGTAGAAGAGCTGTGATGCTGTAGCAGGCAGCACCCTCTGGATTCTGACCGATGTTTTTTCTCTGCCAGCCCCTGATGGTAACGGGTGGCAAACCAGGAGTTTTGTGGATCCTAAATTTGTATTTGTTTGACAGCCCAGGCATTGTCTGTGTATTCCCCTCCCCGCCTCCCGGAGCAGTGGGCATCCCCCGCAGAAAGTGAAAACTGAATGAACTGATTGCTTAACCTCTCCTGACTCTACCCTGGTGGTAGATCATTAATGGTGTAGAAAACGAGGGCCAGCGCTGGCAGCACAGGGTGGGGTGTGTGTGCATCTTTAAGAGATTTATGTGGAGGTCTGAGATGAGGAGACAGCACTGTGGTACATCATCATGCAGGAGACATCAGAGACGTTCTTCTTCGCTTGGATGCATTATCATAAAAAGTGATTTAGACTAGAGCTGATTGATGCAAATGGTCCTCTGTTCTTTCCTATCATTAGCGGCCTCTTGCAGTGGCCAGAGGCAGTGATTAAAGCTGTCATTTGGAGCTGCTCATTAAAGACGAGCACCCGAGTAGCGGGAGGGAAAAAGGTTGAAGAAGCATGATTTTATTTCTTTCCCCCCACACCCCTTCCTTAAAAAAAAAAGGGCATTATCCTTTTTCCAGTTCTGGCTCTACAGGAAAAGTCTCTGTTTGATGTAAGAATGCAGGTGGTTGAAAAAATAAAATCAGAACTACGTTATTGTCACTTAGTATTTTGAGGACAGCACAGCAGAGTGTTGAGATGATCATTATAAAAGTATCACTGGGTGTATTTGTTATGGAATAACCTGATGAAATACTAAACATCATTATTCACACAAGCCAGTGATTGCCACACAGAAATTGTGCAGGGCTGTAATGACTGTTCTTTTGGGGCTGGCTGGGAAGGATGAGCAGAGGCAAATGCAGAGATGCTGGATGGTGATCAGATTTGACATGCTTCATCATAACAGATTTGCCTCTTCAGAGTTCAGGTTCTTCAGGGCAAGGACTTTGTTTCGCTGCAGATGCACACAGAGTGTCACACGACAGAGCCAGGAGCTTGAGTGGGACTTCTGGACATCATCAGGCCACGAGTGAGAGAAATCAGGGCAAGTTGTTGTTGTTAAATAAATGGCTCGTAGTGGTAGCTCTGTATAATCACGGACCGTGCAAGTCATCCATGAAATTGTCCGGTACGGTGATTCCCAGGGAGTGCTGGGGCTTTGGTTCACGCCAGGCGAGTGGGAGAGCTGCTGTTCCTCAGGGCCGTTCCTGTGTGTGCCGGGCTGATGGAAGCGCTCCGTTCCGCTGGCACTTCATGGCCCGAGGTGGGCAGAGGGGTGGGGAGAGCGAGAGGAGGGACAGAAGGACGCGGGTTAGAAAGAGCAGAGCCTTGTTCGAGCCGAGCAGCCCCGTGCTCCCCGGAGCCCCGGGCGGGGTGATTGCGACCCCGGCGCTGCGCCGCCGCTGCTGTCGGAATTAACGCGTTTTTAAAGAGGTCACAGCCGGAGAAGCTCCCTAAGTGCTTTTAGGCCAGGCTAATAGGAGATGCTGAGGAATGGCTGAGGGGAAGTTATGATGATAGTGAAGGAGTAATTTAGCATATTAGGGGAAATATGTCAAACCACACTGATTGCTATAAATACAGCCTTCCTCTTTCAGAATCTGGCTGTGCCCCAAGGATTTTCCTATGAAATTATGGGAGTGCAGCTTACTTATTACTGGCTGACTTTCACACCATTGTGCCTTCTTTTTCGGTCGTGTGCTGAACACTAAATTGGTACCTTTCCCAACGTGCTCATTTTTCTTCTAGCGATCCCATGTGAGACAGAAGATACAATGCTCTGACTCCATGGGGGTGGTGGCATCCTTAAAGCTGAATTTATTCTCCAGGAGAACCCTTATGCTTAGAGAAGCAGATGGGGCAGGTTACAGGGAGTCAGTGGGGCGTGTAAAGGGAATAAGGGTTTGGTGCTCAGCCCTAAACACTCAGGGAAGGAGAGGGGGCACTTGATGGGCTGAGCTTGGCCAGAGCAGGCAGCAGAGGCAAGAAGCAGAGCTTGCTGAAGGTAGCTGGTAACAGCCAGTTTGGGATTTGCCTGTGATTTTTAACAGCTAGTTTTTCCAAACTGGGCCAAATTGCTTCCAACAGAGCCTACTTCTGCTTCTCTACTCAAGTGTGATGTTGCTCTCACTGCAGTCATTACATCTTATACATTAGGTACATTATATTTTAATGTATATCCTTCTAATACTCAAATAATCCATACTGTACTGGCAATGGTAATAAATTTTTTGGTATTAAACTGCCAGAAAAAGTGAGTGCTTTGTGTGTTGTGTCATTCAGGTTTTGGGTGTAATTGATCTGAACAAGGATTTTGATTTTGGAAAATGCTGTGCTGTTTATCTCCTGGAATTCACTTTGGTCAGCAAAGACATCTAACGTGAAGGAGGAGAAGGGCAATTGTGTCAACAGAGTTAAAGATTGCTATAATTTTAGACCGTTTTCTCCTCCTTATGCATCAAACCCAAGTTGCCAACAATTAGAAAATAGCAACATTTCCAAAAGAATTCCCTTTACCTTTATGTCAGATTTCCTTTAAGCCAACTTAGAGGTTCTGTGCATTCATCTTTCTGTCCTCATTCTTTCTCTTTCTTGTTGCTGTTGATCATCTTCATGCAGCTGCAGCTCTGCTCTGGGGCTTGCCTGGAGAAGCTGTGGCTGCCCCTGGATCCCTGGCAGTGCCCAAGGCCAGGCTGGACAGGGCTTGGAGCAGCCTGGGACAGTAGGACGTTGCCCTGCCCATGGCAGGGGTGGCACTGGATAGGCTTTGAGGTCCCTCCAACCCAACCATTGTGTGATCATTGAGGTGGGACACAGCCCTGCTGGAGGGAGGCCACGCGTGTGATTTGTGGGACACCTGGTGCTCACCAGGAGTGGGAAATGTCGAGTGCAGGACAGGTGGGACACGCACAGCCAGCACAGCCCATGTCCCGTGTGCCACAGGTGACACATTTGGGTCTCACCAGCAGTAAAACCTCCTTGGGCTGAGTCTGTGTCATTTTTGCAGTAATAATTTCTCCGTGTAACAAACAAGTGGTATTAATGACAGCAGGCTACGATGAACATTTACCTCTCTTGCATCTGTTCTGGAGGGATCCAGGCTTAGTCTCTTCACTTGTGCCTTTGCATGGTATTTTTGACTGTTTCATTCAGAGTGGGCTGCACAGCAGAGCTGTGGGTGAAGTCACTTGTGCAATGATGACAGTATTGGTTGTTTGAGGTTGTGAATGATGCCATGTGTGTACGTGACATTTCCAGCACGGTTGGTCCCCACCTTGCCAAGCTCCCTGTCTCGTGCTGTTGGCAGTGCTGCCATCAGCCCCAGCACCACAGCTCACTCCCAGCATCCAGGGGACTGGAGCTGTGCAAAAGCTTATTGACTTTGAAGTTAGTCCCAGAGAAAACAGCAGTTTAACCCCATGCTGGCCTGGATTTAGCTCGGGAGCTTGGAAGGCACCAGTTCAGGCAGAAAGGGCAAAGAGCATGGTTGAACAAGTGTGAAGATAATTTAAAATTTCATTTTGTTTCATGTGTTTTTACCAGAGAGCAGCTTAACAACTCTCAGGTCAAGAGAGCATTTTGAAAGTATTGATTAATATTGTTAATAAAACAGTTAGAGTTGCTAAATGAGGTTCAGGCTGGGAGAGTAGTGTATAGATGTACACTTGCAGCATAATCTCTAGGTATATTACTATTATTATGATGATGTATGTGTAGCCTGTGAATTCTGTCTTGCTGTGTCGATACAGTTGTGTATAGAAACACCTGAGAGCACCTTCAGAAAAACACAGTGATGTAAAAACTTCAGGATCCTAAACCACAACGTTCTGCTTTGTCGCTGTCGAAAAATTAAATATACAATTCTCATTTTCTTCCCTATGGAGGAGTTGGAATAATTTGGGGATAAATTAAAAATACAATCCAATCATTTCCTTGTAAAGCCTGGTGCTGACATTAGCCTTTAGTTTTGACATTGCAATTATCTCCATGGCAACCCGGTGTGATGTGACAGTGCAGTGGCTGCATGTTCATGTGCTCCCAGGCTGGAGCCCAGGGAGCTGGGTTCCTGCCTGAGACATTCCCAATTTTCTCCTTCCTTGCAATAGTTTCGTGCTGGTGTAACATGACTGCACTCAGGGCCCATATGCCTGTTCAAAGAGCAGAGTGAGGTTCTGCGTGTTTATGGGAGTCTTTCAGGCATATTAAAGAGCAATATTTTATATGATCTCTTCCATTAATAAATAATTTTGAGAAAGCTCATACATGAATACAGCACTTCCAGGCCATTATGCGCAGGAATACATTATCAGTGTGGACTGCTCCTTGGTTAACTCTGAAGCCTGTTCTTCAGTCAAACACATTTGGTGTCTCCTGAAGCCACAGGACAGCACCGAGCAGAGTGGAGAGAAAAGGAGTTATTGTGAACTGGAAGGTCTGAAAAGGCTAAAGAGGTAAAATCCAAAACCTGTTCCTAATTTTAGTTTACACTGTGTTTTACATGCCTTAGTTCCTTGTCTGTTCAGACTCCCCAGTGATAGTCTCTCAGCCTTTCCTAGGATCCCCACTGCCCGTGTTCTCATTTTCAGACTTCTGTTGGGGTTATGATCTGTACCTGCCCCTCCAAACTCAGGTTCCATGGCAAGGTTCCCCCTTGGGAGGCTGTGGCAGTGGGACTGAGCTGAACCCATAATCTGTCCCACCATTTTCACTTTCAGGGAAGCAGGGAGGCCATCTGGCATGTCCAGGCTGAGCAATTTCCACATCTTCAGTCACCAAAAACATCAGGAGTCAAATCTGCCGCACGCTCAATGCAGAAAGGACTTCTGAATACCAGCTCAGGGCACTTTGTCCTAGGAATGCATTGCCAAATACACCATAATTTGTTTGTAACCTTTTAAATTATTCTTATTCCCTTGGTGCAATCATGGATTGAATGGTAATGGAGCCATCCACCACCTGCTTTAATGCTTCTGTGTCTAACTGTGGACACTGCTCTATGTATTTGTTAGGCCACCAGGTTGGAAATGCCATTACCCACAGCTCTGTACAAGTGATACATGTATTTATACATATAAATACATAGCATATGTATCTGTGTACATATGTATACATGCAATATGTCACTGGTGCAGCACCTTTTAAGAAAGGAACTTGTTTTCTGGAAGGCATCAAGACTAAGATGTATTTCACCACCCTGATGTGCAGTGACTTGGGTGATTAAATTTCTGTGTGGCAAGATAAGACAGCATCCTGAAGGATTTATGTCCTTGTATCTCTGTAGGCTGTGAATTTGCTTTCTGTTACCTTAGTGAACTATGCTGAAGGTGTTTGAAGCCTTGGGGGAGGCTTTCCTTCTTGTTTTTTGACTGTTGCACCTAATATCCTTGATTTTTGGCATGGACTGGCCCACAGGGGTGAGAGAAAGGGGCTGTGGTGCTGCGTTGTCCTGGTGTGTGGCTCAGGGATGGAGGGGGGACCACGGTGCAGAGCAAACAGGAGTGTGTGGGCAGTGCCCTGTGGGTACAGGAGGGAAGGAGTGAGCCTGGGGAGAAATGCTGCCTTCATCCTGCTCTCCCTCGTTCTGCAGTGCCCTGGGACAACTCGCACACGGGCCCCCACAGCTCTGGTCTCTGCTCAGGAGGGGCACATGGGGCTGAGCTCAGACAAAGGGAACTGGAACGGGGCAGCCGTCGGATGGCCCTGCATCTTCCTGAGCTTCTTGAGAGGCAGGACGAGCTGGCTGGGCTCTGCTGGCACATGACCCAGCTGCCTCTGAGGTGAGGGAGAGGAGTGTCCCAGCCCCTGGGTGTGTAAATCTGCTGAGACCCACGGGATCAGCCCTGACCTGCGACTGTGGGAGGATGAACAGCAAGGAGACCCTTGCCAAAGGGCAGGGAGAGAGCCAGAGAAACCATAAAGATTTAGGAAGGTAGTGGTTCAGAATTCAGCCACTGGCATTCCGCGGAGTTCCATCCACAATGAGCTCGAAGCTGGACTTCATCATTGCACTTTAAAATATTTTATTTTTATTAAATCTCTGAAAAGCTGTTTCGCTGCTGGTTTTCTTCTAGTCTCGGTTACCCAGTCTTGATGCATTATTTCATTCCTTTTTTGGGAGAATGAAAAAGTGACACCTTACCCTCCTGCAAAGCAAAATTGATATTTCTCAGTACTGACACAATACCTTCATTTAAAAGGTTTGACTTTCCACCTGAGACCCCCACTAAATACTGTTGTATCCACTACAACAGCTGGTGCTAGGAAAACTCTGCAAGGAGCTAAAATTCCCATGTAAACATGACTGAAGCATCCCTTTACCCGGCATTCCTGGCACTGTTTATTGTGAGGATGATCCTAGGTAAGGGATGGGACTTTGCCTGGGTTTGTTTCCTCCCACTCCAGCTAATGGGGAGGAATCTGTGGCTCTCAGGATGCTGTCGGCCTAAGGACTGATGCCACCAACGCCACTGAAGTTTGGGCTTTGGTGGCACTGCTAAGATCGTGCAGCTGTGTAGGCTTGATTCAGAATCTGCTGAGGTGTCGCTGGAAATCCTCCCGTGCTTTGGATGGAGCCTTAACTTTCTGCAGATCAGCTTTTCCAGCATCTGCTGTGCTGCAGAATGGCTCCTCAACCATGGGCCTTGCAGGCAGCATCTCCCTGCTCCTCCTGCACTCTGAGTGCACAGAGAGCTATTTAGGTTGGCTTAAGGTTTAAGTTTCTGTATTAATTCTCTCCTGACCCTCGTTAGCCAAAAGGAAAAAACAATTCTGAAAGGGTTTGATTTCCTAATATTGTATCTTCTGTATCTGCAGTGCCTGTTGTGGCCTATTAAGAATTAAACTGAGATCACTAAACTCATTTCATTTATGCCTTGGGCCTCATTCAAACCCTGGTTTCCCAGCAAAGTAAGGCCAATGGATTAACGTTTCACCTAGCTCAATGGAGTGGTTTTCATCTCTTTTAATGCCTTTGGCATTAAGGAAAAAAAAAAAAGAAAGAAAGGGGAGAGGGAAAAAAAAAAGGGACCATGCTTTGACTGCACCAGAGCATTTTGTTAGTGCTCCAGCAGTGCCTTTATTGGGATTATTTTGTAGTGTGCTGGGCTTTATCCCACTTCCAGTGGGAGGGGAAGAGTGGCAGGAACATTTATTGCATCTTTATGTTGTTAAGCAGTTTGTCTGGCCACAAAATTATTTTTTTTAAAGGGATTTGTGTCTTTCTGTTTAAAAGGCAGCCTGGTCCTCCCTGGCCAGGCCCAGCAGCCTTGGCTGCTGTCAGACAAATTACAGTATGGGTGAAGCTGTGATATCGACATGTGCGACTTGATCTTTTTTAATGGGGGCACCACGGGGGTTTCTGCCTGCCCCACTGAGCCTAATGTTCTGTAAGAAAAAACAGACCCAGCACTAAAGGACATTTCTAATGGGCTGCAGCTTAACCCTTTGGTAGCTGCTTGCCCAGCTCCAGAGTTGTGGTCTTTAGGGAAGTGTTTAGGGAATCCCACAGGAGCTGACTTCGCTTATCTTCAACCCACTCCATCATGATACCCGGGCAAATGCTGTTCTGGAGGGACATGGCTGTCCTTCCTCCCCCTCCTCTTCCCCTCAGCTCATAATTAAACCAAATGGTTACAAACTAGCTGGCGAAGGGAGCTCTGTAATTATAACAACAAAATAGCCTGCAAATTGGAGCTGTCTACTTCTCTATATTAACAACAGCTTTATGTACAAGTGTGGCTATTTATTTTGACCTTTCATAATAATTAGCTTCCTAGGGATAAAGAATTCGACATTTATGAATTCAGCAATGCAGAATAGCAAAGGTGAAGACCCTTCTGGAGATGGGGGAGTTCTGCAGATTTATTTAGGGTTTATTTTTGTGCACATGTGATCCTGTCCTTTTTTACTTCGTTAACAAGCTCTGAAATCTAAGCATGAAGACTGCAGGGCCTGAGGGTTTCAGTGGGGCTGCCTTCTCCTGAATACCTCCTTCACCATCTCAGAGTGCAGCTCAGGAGGGTGTGTGAGGCTCTGGAGACAGGGCATCAACAACTGCTGCTCTGCAGAGAGAGAAACCAACCTTGCCACAGCCACCAGTGAAAGGCTGGCTTATTTAGGCTGCCCAGAGAAGCTGTGGCTGCCCAAACCCTGGAAGTGGATTGGAAGCAATAGAAATCCCTATTCCACTGGGATAGTGGAAGGTGTCCCTTCACATGGCTGGAGGTGGGACTGGATGGGCTTTAAGGCCCCTTCCAACCCCAACCAGTCTGGGATTCTGTGTTTTTGCTGAAAACCTCAGCCCAAATGCCAGGTATGCTAGGGCACCTTGGTTCTGTTATTTTGCTCCCAGTCATTGTTCTTTAACTTCCTTAACTTTTACCCTGCCTCACTTTTCACACAGTTAGTGGTCCATAAGCATGGGGTGCAGGAAGTTGGATGCCCATGAAGCTTTTCACTGGATAGAATAGTGCAGTATCCATTTATTATTAATTGTCATTAGCACTAAAAAGCTATGAAAGCTCTTAGCGTCTTGTTTACTTCATGCAGCTCATACTGAGGACTCCTCTCGAGCTCTTGAGATGGTGCAGTAGTTGTAAATAGAACTTAAGACGCAATAAAACCTCCTTTCACTGCTGTGTGCCACTTTTGGAGGCAGCCACTTGTCTCCTGTGCTGATGTTGGCCAGGATGGGGTTGGAAGCAGCAGCGGGGTTTCTTCCATGAAATGCATGATTAGACCCTGTGCCAAAACCTCCGAGGAGAATATTCCCATGCCTTGGCTGACTCTCATGAGGGACAGGTAATGAGGATCTGAGAGCACATCCACCAGCCTTCTTATCCCATCTTGTTGTGTGCAGTTCAATTCCTGCCCATTGGTCCATGGGCCAGGAAATTCTATGACCTCTTTGGTTTTTTTCCTGTAGATGTTGTTGCACTCTGAGAATTTATCTATCATCAAAGGTCACTTTGCCAACAAAACACACAGGGGGTCTGGGTTCATGCTTGGGTTTGCTGCAGGATGTGGTAAAGGGGGTTTCTGCCCTGGAGGGGACAGTGACAGTGCCACCACAGGTACCACATCCTTATCTTGCAGGGGTTTTCTCATCAGTAGTTTAGACCTTTGAATTTCTGGTATGGAGAGCCAGTTTCTGCAGCTCTGTGTAGGTGCACACCAAGGAGTGAGTTTGTACAGGGTTACTCAAGAGAAGCTTTAGGTAGAATCATCACTTGGGGCTCACTCGGGGTTTCACTGAGGACAGGGAGCTCTGCCAGAGGACAGAGTGAGCTTTGCACTGCATGCTTTGAAAATCCAGAGTAGACATATGCATGGATGGCTAAATGAAGGCACAGAATTAAATCCAGCATGGATTCTGTACAAACTGGAGTCACGTATTTGAGGCATGTGAAGGCTGTAGCTGCAGGATGCATAATACTGGTGGTGCATTCCTGGAACATCCCAGCAATGTTAATTTGATCCGAGTCAGGTGTAGTTCTGTGGTTGCATTTCTGTCTGTTCAGCCAAACATATGACAGAAGTTTATGTTGGCTTTTCTGCTCTCTGCTGGTGTTACATTAGCTGTGAGATGACAGATGATACTTCCTCCAGGAAAAAGTTCACTGGGACAAGCTCACCCATCAACTTTTTTTAAACTTTGCTTTGGCTGTGTGAGTGGATACACAAGCAGCACTTGGAGTTTGAAGGCTGCAATGCTTTTCCCCAGGCAATTGCCCCCATCAAATTTGGTTTATTGTGCAATCAAACCACCATCTTAGTGCCTGTCAGTGCAGAGGACTGTGGGTTTCTTGCACCTATGCAAACACCTTGTATCTGCTTGCATTGGAGCAAGGCCACCCTAAGCACACTGTCCCTTGTTTTACAAGGAATAAAAGTGGTTAATGTTGCCAGCTGACCACTGACAGGAACAGATTGGTGTTTAAAGTTTATAAATGCCATAGCAGGGATGGTTGATGGTGCTGCAAGGACAAACAGGGTAACATTTCTGTAAAGGAAAGTAGTATCTGAATCCCAATCAGCTGAAGGAAAAGGTCATCATGGTAAAATTTGATGAAAAATATGAAAAACTGTTGCAAGGAAGTAGGAAGTGCTCCATCCTCTGTGGAGCAGCACTCAGACCTTGTCATGGAGCAAGGCTGTCCAGCTGAATTGGGGCTTTTCCAGGGCTGCACTGTGTAATTGTTATGGTGAGTTCAGAACTATGACTTCAATACCAGGAATCAAAGGAAACAATAGAAATGTGTGTATATATATATATATATATGACATAAAGTGAGAGGTGGCAGGCTCTCTGTGGCCAGGGTGCTGAAGTTGTTTCGCTGGGCTGCCCTTGCCCAAACCACTGCTGTTGGCTTTTGCGCTGCACCCAGTGAGTGCTCAGGGAGCAGCAGCCCTGGCTTTGGGCCTTGGCGTCTGTTACTCTGAGATCCTGAAACATTAGCTCCTGGCAATTAATATAATTACGTCATTAATGTCACACCCCTGATGTTACTGTGTGTCAGAGTCAGACAATTGCAGTGTTGTGATTTCTTAGTTATGTAAAAGGCGATTAAGGCAATTAAGTGGGTGATTAAAGCTGCTCAGTCAGAGGTGCTGACTGATGCTATTACCAAGCAGCAGCACTGGTGTATAGTAACAGTGATGGAAAATACCTCCAGCAGCAGGGACTTGCTTGTTGGGGGCCTGGGGGATCTTCAGTGAGCCAACCCACACCCCTTCATCCCCCACCTCTCTCAGCCACGGTCATTTAGTGAAAGGTGTTGAGAAACGAGCACATCCAGCATCAACTACATGGTTAAATAAAAAGCTTCAATGTTCCCTTTGAAATGAGCATTATTGGCTTTATTTAATTAAATATGGATTTACACTATAAATATTGGAGCTCATAGAGCCCATATTTCAATTAATGGATCATTTGTATGTCATGCTCACTTTGTAATTACTGGAATGTGAAAATACAATGAATTGAAATGATTTCCCCTCCTCTCCAAATACATCTGAGCAAAAATCAGATAGAAACTGTTTTCCTATCCAGAAGTGTGTGGGCATGTCGCTGCACCCAGCACAGCCACACGGGTACCAGGCAGAAGAGGGGATTTTTGGAGCGTGTGGGGTGTGTGAGGCATCCGTCTTGATAATGTCAGCAGTGGTTCTGCAGGACAGAAAGCTGCCTAAATATGAAGTGTTTTACTCCCGGGATGACTCTGGCTGTTAAATTGACAAATACAATGTACCATTTGGTGCAAATGATGTGGATTTGCTGGGTTGTTTCTCATCAGGACCTCGAACAATCCTGTTCAGAAGCAGTGTTCAGCAGTGCCATCATAAACTGTGTGATGGGGAGTTGTGGGGTAAGAACTGGGTTTGGGTTTTAGTGCCCAGAGAGCAAAAAAAATGGAAAATGCCATTGTTTCTTGTCTTCTGAACACTGCCCACACACATTTTTATAGTCCCTCCTTCTGTTTGCAAGGATGTGGTATCCATTTTCCCGGGTGTTTTATGTTAAGAAGAAATATAAATAAATATGTCAGGCTTTGCATCAAACAAACCCAGTGGTAATTGAGACTGGCAAGGATCTGCTGTCAGGAAATAGGATTTTATTATTCTCTGCTCGGCAGAAGCAGCAGCCCTGGCCTCGGCCCTGTCCTGCTCCTCCTGGTCCCTGTCTCACCAGGCAGATGGCACCGGAGTCTGCCCAGCCACCATTTCCCAACCAGCAAAAGGGGGCTCGGAAGGCCTGGCCGTGAGCTGCCGTGGCATACATAATTCCATCAGAAAATATCCAAGGGTGGAAATCATTGTTCTCTGAACTAGCTGAGCTGGAGCTAGAGCAGAAATACTAAAGTCAGTTGTGCCTTTGAGCTGCCTATAACAGCGCCCTTTGGAGACCCATTTCATACAAAATTTGAAGCCTGTGTTTATTGCCCATTAAAGCAACCTTTATTTTATGGCAAATGTTGCAGTAATTGCCTTTTACGAAGAGCACTTTGTAACACACATGCACTGTTGAAAGAAAACCACTCTGGTATTGTCTATCGGGACTTAATGGCGCAATTAATTTTACTCCATCTGTTCCTGAGACTTTAAAGGAAAATGGATTTTTTTTTTGAGCGCACTTTAATGAAGAAGATAAAGCGGCCCGGCTGGTGTCCCACAGGCTCAGCGCAGTAAGTTCAGATTATTGCTCAGTCTGTCAGAATGGGCTGCTCCCCTCGGCAGCCGCGCAGCCAGCAGCCCGCGCTGGCCCCTCGCCGCGCCATTCCTGATGACAAACTGCCAGCCGGCTCCCACAAAAGCGCGATTAAAATGTCAGCACAGGATGACGAAGGGGCCAAGAGGGTCCTCAGAGACAAACTGTGTTGGGTATGAGTTAATACTTCACTGCAGAGCGAGGCTGGGCTGCTGCTGCTTCAGGGAGGCGCAAGGCAGAGCCGTACAAAGGGCTGGTGTGAGCACACGGATGCACCTCGTGCCGCAGCCGGAGCGCTGGCACAGCCCCGCCGGCCGCCGTGGATTTATACTGGCTCAGGGGCTGCCAGACCAGCCGAGCCGCTTGATTTTATGTCCACCAGCCCATATTGCACCGCAAAATTGAGCTGCAGGATTTGTTTCCCTTCCCTGGGCCTGCCGTGTGTGGAGGCGCTGGAGAGGGGCCGGGATGCTGCTGGATGGCGGCAGGAGCTGGCTGCGCTGCCGCGGGTGGGGCGAGCTGCTTTACAAAGGGTCTCAAGATGGGGCTTTTGCAGCAGGACCTGGGGCCCAGAGGCCCCATGGCTCAGCGTCCTGGGGCTGGGAATGCTGTTGGGGGCAGAGAGCCTGTTCTGCCACAGCCAGGCCAGCACCACGTAGGGCTGGAGTTGTAGGGCTGCTGTTGTGGGGCTGCTGTTGTGGGGCTGATGTAGGGCTGGTGTTGTGGGGTTGGTGTTGTAGGGCTGCTGTTGTGGGGCTGGTGTTGTGGGGCTGATGTAGGGCTGGTGTTGTGGGATTGGTGTTGGAGGGCTGATGTTGTGGGGCTGGTGTTGTGGGGCTGATGTAGGGCTAGTGTTGGAGGGCTGATGTTGTGAGGTTGGTGTTGTGGGGCTGGTGTTGTGGGGCTGGTGTTGTGAGGTTGGTGTTCTGGGGTTGGTGTTGTAGGGCTGTGTTGGAGGGTTGGTGTTGTGAGGTT